>LNAC01000762.1:1024845-1136392 GCA_002007465.1 Ailurus styani
CCGCCACTCCTCTCCCCTTCGGGTTTCCCGCGAGCGCTGCCCGCGGACCAGGGGACGGGGCAGGGGCGGGGGGAAGCCTTCTGGAGTGTGGGGCAGGGGCCGAGGCCTCGATGGACCGGGAAAGCTCGCGGGGGGGGCGGGGGGGGGACCGGAACAGACGCTTCCTGCCACACCCCGAGTGACACCCAGTTTGGATCCCCGGCCTAGGGGGGGTGGCCGCGTCCGTCTCGCGGGACGTTCCGAGCCGTCCCCTGCCCCGCTCGCACAGCGACCCCTACCCCTGCCGCGCCTTCTGCCTGCGACTCCTAGATGGAAGTCCCACCCCGAGCAAGAAGCCGGAGGTGCGCGGGAGGGAAGGGACACTCGTCCCCACGCGGGCTGAGCATCAGGGGCCCTCACTCCGGGGCGGAGGCGACAGCTTCCGTGGACTAGGGGAGCAATCCGCCTCGCGGCGGCTCCTTGAACCGCCTTCCTCCCTGCCCCCCTTGGTTCCCGCCCCAGAACTTCCCCGCGCTCGTTCGCCTCCCTCCCGCGCCCCAGGGGCCTCCCACCTTGCACGGTCACGGCCGCCTTGGCGGAGAACATGGGCGCGCTCTCCACCGGGATGCGCATGGTGCCCGAGCACTGGTAGCGGCCGCTGTCGCTGGCGCGCGCTTGCGACACCGTGTAGTTGGCGCTGGAGTGGAAGTAGCGCACGGCCTTGCCGTCGTGGTAGTAGTGCAGCTTGTACACCACCTTGTCGTACCAGCCGCGGCAGCGCAGGACCAGCGGCTCGCCCTCGAACACCGCCGCGTAGGGCACTTGCAGGATCAGCCAGTCTACGACAGTCACCACAGACCGGCCTGACTCCGGGAGAAGCCCAGCCCCGGGGGTGGGGGGCGGGGGGCGGGTGTCTCCCGTTCTTCTCCGCCTCCCTGCCCTCCGGCCCTGCACGGTGGCTCGCCTCCTCCCCCTTAACACGCTGCAGGCAGGCGCCCACGAGCCTCAGAGCTGGGTGCATTGGGAGGCGAGGGGAGAGGGAAGCCAACGGCCCTGTCTTTCCTTAGGGATTAGGAAGGCAAAGATGCCTGGTCTAGGTTCCAGCCCCGTCAGAGTACTGGCCATCAGAATCAAGTCCACGCTCCCCAGGATGCCCTAGGGACCTTCTTCACCTGGGCCCTGCTTACCTTTCCAGCACCGCCCGTACTGTCGCCTGCCCAGGGTCTCCCTCACTGTCCCCACCGCCCACTCCTGATGCAGGCTAAGTCCAGCCGCGCCCAGCATCCATGCTGAGAGCACTGGCCCTGCTCTGAGCCCAGGGCCCTTGTACCTGCCCGCAAGACGCCCCTCACACACATGTCTCTTTTAGTTGAGGCCTACTTGTCCGGGAGGTCTAGCCTTAGACCTTTCTCCTCCAGAAAACGTCCCCACCCCCGCAGGACAGCCTTAGCACCCCCAGCACCTCGAATTTACAGATCACCATCGCCATCATACCTGACGCTTACAGAACCCTAATGTGTTCTGGATGCCATTCGAGAAAGAATTCTGTGAGTAAAGGTCCCCATCCATAACCACCTGCTCTCACGGCCGGGATCTTATCTGAACTATCAATTTCCAGACAACAAACCAGACAGCCTAGACATGAAGTATATGTAGATGCTAAGTGATGACCTTTGAATTCTGAATACAAATTGTGGCCTACTGGGCTAAGATAACATAATATTCCCTATCAAGTACCTAATCCTATACTCTAAAGAATGAGTTATTGTGGGCGCCTGGGTGGCTCAGTGGGTTAAAGCCTCTGCCTTTGGCTCAGGTCATGATCTCAGGATCCTGGGATTGGGTTCCCAGCTCAGCGGGGAGCCTGCTTCCTCCTCTCTCTCTGTCTGCCTCTCAGCCTACTTGTGATCTCTCTCTGTCAAATAATAAAATAAAATAAAATCTCAAAAAAAAAAAAGAATAAGTTATTGCTATTTTCGTATCCTGCTTTGAACCCTTTAAGTCACTCCGGGAAGTCAGTTTCTGAAATGGCCCCTGTGTACACATGTCTATGTCTGCAGTAAACTTCTGGGCGCTTTGTTCCACTGCTTCTCGCTTTTTTCCTTAACAACATGTCATAATTCATTTTTCATCCCCACAACAACCAACGAGGTAGATACCTATTGCCCCCATTTTGCTGCTGGGAAGCACGGAGAAGCATCGCACTGCTCAGTCAGGAGGAATTGTCCCAGCTGCCGGAAGCCTGCCCAGCGACCCTCGCTCCCCACCCCTCCCCCACCTTGCGCTGCCCTTTCCTTCCCTGACCCCATCCACCAAAGTTCCCTGTCCAGTATCCCAGGTCCTCAGAGCCTCTGCCCTTCTGAGCTAGTCTCATAAATAAGCACAAATGTTTATTACCTCCCACTGGGGCAGAGGGTGAGGGCACCTTTGGGGTCACACAAGACTTATTGCATCTCTCATGTAGTGCCATGCAGACCCAAGATAGTCCCCACTTGCCAGCCCCACTGGGAGTGGTCCGGTCTCCCACCCGAGAGCCAGTACGGCCAGGAGACATGTGCGGAGCCCCGGCCGCTTGCTCGAACGCTCACCGTTGGAAACAGAGAGATGGATTGGGTCACTGACAGGTGCTCCCCGTGTCTGGCATCGGTACGCCCCTGGCGTCTGCACCTCGATGCTCTTCTTGTGAGAGGGCAGAAGGAGGTGGCCCAAGTACCAGAGAGTGCTGATGGGCCGGAGCTCCAGAAGCGGAGGGTGGGACCCATCGCAGCGCAAGGTTACCCGCTCCCCCTTGAAGATGGTGCTCCAGGGCGGGTGCAGAGACAACGTGGGCTTCTCCAGGGTAGCTGGGGGTGTGTGAGAGAGGGGCCAGTGTGGGCAAGAGAATCAAGGTCAGGTGCCCCGAATGTGGCCTGAGGGTGGCAAGTCTGAGAAAACTCCAGCTTCCAGGACCCCGCCCACGTGTCTAAACCGTCCCTGTGACTAAACCGCCCCCGTGGCAGGACGCACCACACTGGACGACAAGCTCTCAGTACCCATTTCGAAGTGCTTGGAGGGAAACTGAGTCACGGGGATTGTGGTGACGTGGGAAGAGACACTGTCCCGCAGTGGCCGGGAAGTGGGGAGTGCCCAAGCAGGTCACTTGGGGGTTTGGTGAGGCAGTTGTCAAAAATTGGGCCGAGGGATGTGGAAGACTCACCGGCTTGCCCACCGCTTGGAACTGCAAAATGAGAAGTGAAGAAGAATGTCGGGGGTGAGAGGAAAGTAAGGGACCCCTTCACCAGAGGAAAAACTCCATGGGTCTCAAGACCTGGTTTTCTTCTGCTTTTAGTTTCCCTGACTCTGAGAAAACCCCCTTCTCTTTATCCTCGAAAAATAAATAGTGAGCTGCTGTTTGGAATGGAGAACTATCCCCCAACACACACACACACACACACACACACACACACACACACACAGCCCCTAGGCCGCCGTTGACACACTGAGGACTCACCCAGGAGCAGAAGAGCGGTCAGCGCCCACATGATGGACCGTCTGCAGCGGCGGCAGGACCACGTCTGCAATAAATTTTTAAGTGCTTTGTCCCACCGCTGTTCTCTTTTTTTCCTTAACACCATGTCGTAATTCATTTTTCATCCTCACAGCAACCAAAGTGGCAGAGACAATTATTGTCTCTGTTTTACTACTGGAAAGGCTGACCAGTGCTGACCACGGGGCCCTGGGGGGCATTGCTGTCTCTCCCACCCATTGCGGGTCCCTGAAGATGGTGACCGGAGACAGCAGGACACGGGCTGGATGAGTGTCAGCCCTCAGGTGTCCTGGCGGCAGGCACCGTCCCCCCTGCCACCCCCGAAGCCCCCTCACATCTCAGGCCAGCCCCAAGCCCTGTAGAGAAGGCATGTGGAGCAGAGCCTATGCCCTCTGCAGCCCAAGAAAGCCACCTAGAACCCCAGATGGTGGCAGGTGACCCTGTCCCCTTCAGGCTCCCACTGACATACCCCTCCCACCCCACCTCCTCCCCACCTTCCAGCTGGCCCTGTCAGCCTCAGTTGAGGGAGATACCTCCCCATGTCCTCAAGGTCTACCTGGGGCCTTTATTCTGCTCACCCCTTGCCCGCGTGAGGCCTTGGGAGGTTGACCCTGGGCTCCCTGCCCCCAGAGCTCGCGGCCTCCCGCAGATGAGTGGACAGAAGGGTATGATTCGTCAACCACCTCCTGTGTCACTGTTTTCCAAAGTTCTAGTTAAGAAGGGATATGCAATATGTTTCCCCTTCTTTCTCCCTTCCTGAAAATTTAAACCCTCAGAAACGAGAAAGTGGTTTTCTACCCAACCCAGCGAATTCACCCGATGGCATCTCCACTCTCTTGTGCCTTCCTTCCCTCTAACCATCCTTGCAAGCCTCCCCCAGTCATGCCCCAATGCTGGGACTCCTTACCTGGCACAGAGACGTCACTGCATCAGCCCCTCAGAAACTTCTCGGATCTGACCTCCCAGCTCTACTTCTTGCGTTCACGAGCCATGTGATCATACCCTAAGGAACGGGGAACCTGAATTCTCATGTAAATACTTAATGAATTTTCCAACCTGATTGTATGTCTCTTTGGACGGTCTCCTGTCCTCACCTGTGGTCTTACAGTACCCGGCACCTCCTTCCTTTGGAACTCTGGCAGGGAGGAAAGGGACGATCAGACACTGTCAACTCTCTTAAACAGACTCCCCCCTCTTGCTTGCTGATGGCCAAGGCTCCACTCCAAGAATACCCTCATGGTTGCTCTTCATACGCTAGTTTTTGTCAAAAATGCAAACGTCTCTTAGGGAGATGTGGTTGGTCATTTAAGGTAGGCTGGCCATTTCAGACCCTGTTTGAGAGCAGGTTTTAGTAAAAGACAGATAGTCATATGGATCTGAAAAGCAAGGTCCTGATTACACCAAATATTCATGAGGCATATGGTCTTCCTGAAAAGTCTCTAGACTCATCAACAGAGTTCCTATCATATAGCGCTCAGAATCTGGCTTGAAGCACCTCCCATCCAACATATCTTTATTCTGGACTTTCTTCTGCATTTTCCCCCAAGCTGGATCTTTTTCTCCATCCAAGACTTTTCCCAGCAAAATTTCTAATTCTTCACCCCTTTGTTATGCAGAGAAATGTAGCAGTTATCATTTGTTACCTGAGCAATTCTTGGAAGCCTATCATGACATAATTTGTGGGCAAGATAAGCCATCTTCTGCATTTGGATGACTGGAATGTTTTCAGGGATGATGACAGTGCAGCTGTTCCTGACCATGACGGCGCCCCCTCACTCCCTTCACTCTCCGTGAGTGCTGGAGTGGCGGCAGACACCGCATTCCTGCGTTTAATACCGACCAGGGGGGCCATTGAGGAACGATGACTAGTAGATGATTAGTAACCAACCGGCGTGATAGAGCTGGGATTTGAGTAGAAGTCTGTCTGTCTCCAAAATGTGCTCTGTCTTTCCTGCTCACGACAGTTTGTCATCCCAGACTTTTCAGGTCCCCTCTCCAGTTCTATTATCTATTTATTTTACCTCTATCCACACTACCCTTCTCCTCTGCTCCACACAAGCACCCATTGCACGACGCTTACCGGGTGTGCCTATATACAAACACGTGTTCATCCCCGAGAAACGTCTCGTGTTACTGATATGTAGAAATGGTATTGTGTTCTAGGCATTATTTTCTCTTTTAGAGCAAAAGTCAGAGTTCAGAGGAATTTGCCCACCCCCTTATTTCCCCTGCATCTATGATTGAGCTGGGATATCTCATCTCATCCTCTCTGGCCCTTGGAGTGGGATTTATACCATCAGCTTTCCTGCTTCTCAGGCCTTTGGACTCAGACGGAATTACATCTTCCTGGGTCTCCAGCGTGCAGAAGCCAGATCATGGGACTTCTCAGGCTCCATAATCTCATGAGGCAATTCCTCATTCTCTCCCTTTCTCTTTCTCTCTCTCAGCCTCTGACAACCACCATCCTATTCTCTGTTTCTGAGTCTATTTTAGATTCCACACATAAATAATATTTGTCTTACTGTGTCTGGCTTATGGTCTATTAACGGAACGTCTTCCAAGTTTATCCATGTTGTTGTGAATGGCAGGATTTTCACCTACACATGCAAGTTTCACATTTTCTTCATCCATTCATCTTTTTTTTTTTAATTTTATTTTTATTATTTGCCCAAGGGGTACAGGTCTGTGAATCATCAGGCTTACATCTTTCACAGCATTCACCAAAGCACAAACCCACAGTATGGAGATTCCTCAAAAAGTTGAAAATGGAGCTACCCTACGACCCAGCAATCGCACTACTGGGTATTTATCCTAAAGACACAAAGGTAGTGTTCCTCAGAGGCACGTGCACCCGAATGTTTATAGCAGCAATGTCCACAATAGCCAAACTATGGAAAGAACCTAGATGTCCATCAACAGATGAATGGATAAAGAAGATGTGGTATATATATACAATGGAATATTATGCAGCTATCAAAAGAAACGAAATCTTGCCATCCATTCATCTTTTGATAGAAATTTAGCATTTAGATTGTTTCCATACTTTGGCTATTGTGAATAGTTCTGAATTGAACTCGGGAGTACAGATATCTTTTTGAGATAATGATTTCATTTCCTTTGAATATATATCCAGAAGTGGGATTCCTGTTCATAAGATAGTTCTTTTATTAAAAAAAAAAGATTTTATTTGTTCATCTGAGAAAAAGAGAGAGAGAGTGCACATGAGTTGGGGGGAGGGGCAGAGAGGGAGGAAGAGTCAGACTCCTCACTGAGCAAGGAGCTGGACTCAGGGCTCCATCCCAGGACCCGGAGATCATAATCTGAGCCGAAGGCAGATGCTTAACCACCTGATCTGCCCATTATTTATTTATCTGAGAGGAAGAGAGAGAGAGAGTGAGCAGGGGGAGGGAGAGGGAGAGAGAATCTCAAGCAGACTCTACTCTGAGCCTTACAAGGGGCTCAGAGACCCTGAGATCACGACCTGAGCCAAAACCAAGAGTTGGCCGCTTAACCCACTGCACCACCCAGGTGTCCCTAGTAAGATAGTTCTTTTTAATTTTTTGAGGAACCCCCATGCTGTTTTGCACAGTGGCTGCACCAGTTTGCTTTCCCATCAGCAGTGCACTGGGCTCTCTCTCCTCCAAATGCTCATAGCCACTTCTTCTTGTCTTTTTGATACTAGCCGTTCTCACAGGTGTGCGGTGTATATCTTAGTAGTTTTCATTTGCATTTTCCTGATGACTGGTGATGTTGAGCGCCTTTTCACATACCTGATGGCCATTTTTTGGTTTTATTTTGAGAAATGTCTATGCAGGTCCCTTGCCCATTTTTAAATCAAGTTATCTGGTTTTTTGCTACTTAATTGTAGGAGTTCCTTATGTGTTTTGGATGTTAATGCCTTATCAGATATATGGCTTGCAGATATTTTCTCCCATTTCACAGGTTCCCTCTTCACTCTGCTTACTATTTCTTTTGCTGTGCTGTTGTTGTGTTTCGCTCCCCCCACAGATGTATAATGGAATAAAGGAACATGTAGCACACTCAACTTAGACTTGATAAACTTCAGTTGAACTCTTCTTTGAGAGCCAAGGTCATTAAATTTATTTTTTTTTCCTATAGCACTTTTTTTCCCCTAACAACACAATACTCCATATATAAATGTCAAAATAAATGAAGGTTTTTCAGTACTGAAAAAAATTAGCTATTTTGTCCGACCTGATTAAGACTGGGGAAAATGTGTGAAACTCACACAGTCATGACCTTTTAGGTCAACAAACGAAGGTTCACCAAATCCGGCAATACTGAGGATACACTGGGGCGGTCTTTAACAAGTTGTCATGATTACGTGAGGATCAATAAAGGAAAGAACTACTCCATATAGTAGGTAATGAACTTGTCTTTTGTTACCTCTGAGAAAAGATAAAGGCAGAAAACACACAGAAATTTGAAAATAATTTTGAGAAATTATATAGTTAAAGGAGGCCTAAATTCCTACTCAGAGAAGATTTTTAAAATTCTAATAATTTGTATCTACCTAAGTGTTTATCTCCCCAATCAGCCCCTCAAAGGTAACTACTATCCTGACCTTGGTGTTTCCATGCTCATGGCTTTTTAAAAGGTTTAATCCTATGTATGTATAAATGTCTAAACAATATATTCTTGTACTTGTTTTAAACTTTGTATAAATGGCATCATACTGTGTGGTACCTTCTGGGACTTGCTTTTCTCCTCAATCTTATATTCTTGATATTTTTTATGTTGCTTCATTTTAGCTATGGTTTATGAATTTTTACTGTTGTATAGTATTCCACTCTGTGAAAATAGCACAATTTATCCATTTTTCTGTTGGTGGACAACTGAATTGATTCCAAAGTTTTGATTTTACAGATAGTGCTATTATGAACATTAGTGTACTTGTCTTCTGATACATATACACTAAAATTTACTTTGGACATATACACCCAGGCATTGGATTCAACTTCATAACATAATGGATATGCTTGCTCTCTAACGTTGACTTCAGAGACAAAATCTGACATGGCTGCATTGGGACTTCTGTGGGTTACAGGATCCTAAACTGCACAGGCCATAAACCTGACCCAGTGCAACAATTCATCTCCCCCACCCCCTCCCAAACTCCCCAGGCTAGATGGGCAGATGGAGACAAGTAAATCCCCTCCCCCTGTTCTTTCAGCTCTGTTCTTGCCTTCCTCAGCCCTGATGATGGGAGATCCTCTCCTTGAGCCTTCCAAGTACTTGACTAGGCTGGGCCCCCCGGGCAGAGTCTGGAGATTTTGCTGATGCCAGACATGCCAACCTGTACGGTCCAGCTTAATTTCCATCTTCTTCTAGGTATCTTCCCTTATGCTGGCACAACTCAATTCAATTAACAGACTTTTAGAGCTTAACTATGCCTCATTGAACTAGACACCAAAAAAATCAATGTGGCACAAAGAACTCACTCTCCAAAAGAAGTAAGATAAAAAAAATTCAGATGCAGTGTGATGATAGAGGTGCACACAGACACATGGATGAGGAGTGCAGAGCTGGCACTTTTCTCAGTCGGCTGTATCCATGACTTCCCACCTGGATCTCTAATAGCTTTTATTATCTGTACACGAATTCCTTGTTCAGCACGAGAGCTTGCATTCATGACAAGGGTGCCATTCGCTGAAATCAACCCCATGTGAAATGGTTCTAACACAGTATCTTTGAAAGTATATCCAGCATGGTCCTCTGGCAATTGAGCTTCCATGTTTTCAAATCCACCAAAGTCATGAAATACCTCCGGTCATCATTTCTTGCAACTCCCATTCACACAAGTGTGAGTTGATCCTCTCAGGCTGCAAAGATGTTTGTCGGCTTTTACCAATTCCCAACTGCCTCCTGATCCTTCCCCTGGAAGGTGTTAGGAACCACCGTAAAACTTGCATTTTGGAGAGTGCTAGGAACAACCATAAAACTCAAATTTTATTTTTTTTTAAAAACTCATATTTTAATATCCAGCATGATTCTATGCCTTTCTTTGTGACACGTCTGGAGTGATCACATGCACATTTTTGTAAATCACTGCGGGTCAGTATTGCACAGAACAAATGACACAAAGAAAGAATATGGTGGATAACATCATACCACATGATTCAGGATAACATGGTAGAATGCTCACTGGCTGAGGTCATTATAAAATGATGTACAAACTCATTGACCAAGGGTTGTTGTAGAGTCTGTCAAGCTATCTTTCATTTGCTGTGACTGTACAATATAGAATCCAGACGTAGTAAAAGCATCATTATGGTACCAAAATAGATTTATATATGTCTTTAAAGAAAAATATTTCAGAGACAAGTATATTAAAACCAATAATTGCTGTTTTGCCAATGTTATGCTTGAGCATATATTTCTGAGTCTAGTAGGATCCGGTGGGAAATTTTCAAATACCCTGCTTTTATTGCTTTATGGAAAAGCGTATTACTGCTCCTCTTTCCCAAAGTCTAAACTCTCTGTAGACAGAGACACTATCTAATGAGTATACTTAGCATAGCACAGACTTTGATATGTAGTAGAGGTCAACAAAATACCAGCATGTAATTAGTATTTGCTGAATGATGCTGGAGGAGGCATCAAGTAGAAGGGCAAAGGTCCACCCCAGAGTCTAACACCTAGCTTCCACAAGGTTGAAGTTTCTTAATCTCAGCACTACTGATCATTTTGGGCCAGATAATCCTTTGTTGTGGGGCTGTCCAGTGTGTTACCTAATGTTTAGCAGCATCCTTGGCTTCTACTTACTAGATGCCAGTGGCACCACCCCACAAGGTGAAGACCAAAAGTGTCTCTAGACATTGCCAAATGTCCCCTTTGGTGGGGGTGGGGGATTGCCTCCAGTTGAAACTGCTGAATTAAATCCATCTCATTGATGTTCTTTCAATCACCAGATTCCGGTCTGGGCAAAAGAAGGTAACTCCTGGTCTACAGAGATCAGGATTGTTACGTCATGTTGAGAGTGAATATACAATTAGAGCTAAATTCTGAGGATCATTCTGTGCACATTTATTCATACTCACCTATCTCTGCTACTCTAACAAAATACTGGGCAATTTGTAAGACTATTTATGTGTATGTATAGGACAGAAAGAGGAAAAGTAGAAAAAGTTGAATTTATTGGGAGTAGTTGAGGAATACTGCAAATGAATTATTTACTCATATTTGGCAGAACCCTGTGTGGCCTCAAGCTTCAGGAGGGCAGTCAAGTCCCTCAGCTCTGTGACCAGGTGACCAAGGAGAGCTCTCATATCCTGCATTTGTTTGAGAAGAATGCCCATCTGGTGATACAGATGGGGGTCTAGCACCTGCAGAGGAGAGGAGAAGCCTGGGTCCTTAGAAGGGGTGGACAGTGGGGGCTGAGGTCCAGGGGAGGCTTTTGGAGTAGATTCTGGAACAGCTGACTTCTGAGGAGCTGGAGTCAAGGTGGGGGGTGCGGTAGAGCTGGAGGGACCTGCATTTTGGGGTAAGAGGCACATATTATAAGAGTGAAGACTGACTCTGGCCCCAACCTCATATTCGTGGTCAATCTTTTTTTTTTTTTTTTTTTTTTTTCTGAAAGTGGCTGTGAGATCCAATGGCAGCAGAGGGTTGAGGACTCCCTTGTGGTCAAAATTTGAATCTGAAGCTTGGCTACTTCAGTTTGAAAATCTTTGGTGATGAGGCTTCATCATTACAGGGCTATAGATACTAGCCAATTCTTACTTTATCAAGACAGAAACTAATTCTGGGTAGTGTGGATGTGGTAACTGGTCCTAGCTCAACATCTTCGCTGTATATGACATTAGTGTAAATCCTTGTCTTTGTGCCAGCCTTCAGTGTTTCAAGGACACCTCCATTGGCCCCTTGGGTCACCTCCTCTTCAAGATGAGTTTCTTCTACCCCCCCCCATTATTTTTCTTATGACATAGCTTCAAGCCCCCTCATCACCCTGGTTACCACCTCCTCTGGATATATAATTTCAGGTCAAATGCAGCCTTGTTAATCGGGGGTCCCTGAACTGAACATAAACTCCAGGCTACCTCATCTTCATTCTAGATACTATATTCCAGCAGACGCCCAGAGTTCATGCAGGAAGCAGAAGGTCTATGGGGCAGCAGCTGTGGAGCTGGCTCAGGTCTTGGTTTGGTGAGTTGTGCACTGTGGTCTGAGAAAGAAGTTCCCTATCTGTGTTCTCTTCCATGCCCAGGGACTCTGGCTTATTGTTCCTGCCTCCTCTGTGTCCTTTCTTAACCTATTCATACCAAACCCCAGATCATGGGTCCATTCCTTTCCTTCACATTTCATACACGTCTGACAAACATGCACTAACTCACCCTGAACCCGGATCTCCAGCTTGGAGCTCTGTTTCCAAACTTCGTTGTCCTCAGTGGCTACTTCACACCAGTAGGACCCAGAGTGTGCCCCTGAAGCTGTGGGTATCTGGAATTCTGGGGAGAGGCCCCTGCCACGCACTGTCCTGCTGTCCTTGTAGAAGGAGTAGAAGAGGCGGGCGTTTGACCTCTGCAGGGGTAGTTTTGTCTCACAGCTCAGGGTCACCGGATCCCCTTCTTGGGGCTCAGCTGAGGGGGTGGCTCTGAGAAGTGGGGCTGGAAACAGTTCTGTGGGAGAGAGAGGTGAGAAAGAAGAGCTCAGTCATCATACATTCAGGACCCATGCCAGGCAAAGAACCCAGCCACACTTTCTTGTCCCTATTTCCATCAGGAATGAACACTCTTAGCAAAGCTGCATCTGAACCTTTCAAATCTTCTCTCTCTTCTACTAGACAAGATTAGAAAAAACCCAGAGACGGGCAAATCTGACAATAGTCCAGATGCCCAATCAGTGAACATTGGGAAGCGTGGATCTGCAGGATAGAGCTGTGGGAAGCATACCGGAGATGGAGAGGACTGCATGACTTGAGAATGCAATGCTGAGATGCCGCCCCTCCTGAAACACAACCTGGGCATTTGCCAGCAATCTGTTCCTTTGCCTTCAGTGATCTTCCAACCTCTAGTGAAAGACAGTCTTGCTCCCTCTGTGTCTCCCCACCTGTCCCTGCCATAATAACATTCCCTTCGTCTCTCACCTTGGACCTTGATGGCCACGGGAGACGCTGTTTCTGGGCTCCCAGGACCAGGACTCCTGAAGACGCCACTGCAGTGATAGTGCCCGCTGTCAGCCTCTCGCACCACCGCGATGGAGAATTCCCTCTTAGGCCCAGGGGGACCCATTGCTGAGCCATCTCGGTAGAAGGTCACCTGGGTCAGTGGCCAGTCTTGCCAGGCCTGGCAGCGTAGAATCAGTGGGTCTCCTTCAAATATAGGGCTGACTGGACCTTGGAGGATCAGCCAGTCTGTGGCCCAAAGCAAGAGTTGAGTGTGACCCACTGCCTTCCTTGGGAGTTCCCCGTGCTACCCACATAGACTCCCCTCTAAGCTTTCTCTGAGAGTCCAGGTAATTCTTGCCCCCAGTTGGGAAAGTAGAACAACTTCTTTAAGGCCTGAGACTGAGGGAACCCTGGCTTTTGTGGGCTGAATATGGGAAAGAAGGCACAGTAGTCCCCCCTTATCCACAGTTTTGTTTTCCATGGTCAACTGCAGTCCAGAAGCAAATGATCCTCCTTCTGATATATCGTCAGAAGATCAATAGTAGCCTAATACTACATCGCAATGCCTGTGTCATTCCCCTCACTTATTAAGTAGGGATATTTATCATCTCACATCATCACAAGATAGGTAAGTATTAGTACAATAAGATATTCTGAGAGAGGGAGAGACCATTCTTAAAACTTTTACCACAGTACATTGCTACAACTATTCTATTATTAGGTATTGTGGGTAATCTCTTACTGATCTCTTACTGTGCCTCATGTATACTTTATCATAGGTATGTATGTATAGAAAAAACAGTATATTTTAGGCTTTGGTACTCTCTGCAGTTTGAGGCATCCCCTGGCGGTTTGGAACATATCCTCCATGGATAAGGGGCAGGGGGAGCTACTGTATCTCATCCCATGGCCAGTTTCCTAGGGGCAACTTCCCGAGTGGGTTGGAGGGCTAAACAGGCAGGTTTGGGAAATGCGAGAAAGAGAGGGCCTGCAGGAGTCAGTCCTTCCCAAGACCTCACCGTAAGACACAATCAGATGGAAGGGTTTACTGAAAGTGTAGCCCTTGACCTGGAAGTCAACTTCCCTTGGGGTCATCAAGTCCTCCTCGGTATCGCAGGTGCTGTCCTGGGTCCTGACCGGTCCTTCACATTGCAGCGTCTCAAAACCGGCAGCTGAGGAGGGCATGGTTTGAGAACCAGACAACAATGTTGTGACTTGGAGGAAGAAGACAGAAGAATACCCTTTACAAAGGAATCTCCAGGGGAACCATCCTTTTTAGAGTGAAAAGGGGAAGATGCCAAGACCCATATGGGTCTCTTGACCCAATACTTTTGACTTGATTCACTGGCTTACCAGTGTTCTCAGTGAAAGGACTGTTGTATGGGGAAGAGGGTGGGGAGGGAATGGCAGAATGTGAACTCACCAGCATGACATCCAGCTGCTGGTAGGAAACCAGAGACCAAAGGCAACGATGACCCCAGAGCAGGCAGACACAGGACACAAGGGAGGGAGATGATCAGATTTTAACGCTTACTGGGAGGTGTTTAATGTATGCCACACACTGTGAGGCACTTGTACACATGATTTTACTTAGTCTTGACAAGATTTCTAGGTATGTGATTTCACGCTCAATTTTATCAAGTTGAGAGAAACAGGCTTAGAATAGTTCAATAACTTACCCAAAATTTCAAAAGGGAGTAGGGAAAGGAACAAGAAAGAAAGGTTGTCTGAGTCCAAAATCAGTGTTCTTTTTACCTGTCTATTTAGACTTAATCAACTGTAGGTCTCAGACCTTCCTTGGGGGTTTCCTTCCAGATTTTCATTTTCTCAAAATTCCCTTGGCTCTTCAACAATGAATATATTATCTACCAATTAGCTTCCAGTACCTAGCGGTGTCTCCTCCTTCCTTGCTACCTCCTTTTGGGTCTTCATTTTTCAGCCATCTCTACCTTGATGTCCGCTGTCCCTTGACCTTTCCATGACAACTGAAGAGCCCTTTCAATGTCTTTTTCTCTACTCCAAACCTCTGTTCCTAGTCTGTACTGGTAACTATGGAACAACTCTTTTTTTGCTTCCAGGTTAAAACTTAGAGTTAAGGATTGCTCACTGCTTCTCCTCAATCTGTCTCTTAGCTAGATCATCTACCTCTTAGCTGGATGACTTAAGCAAGGTAATTTCCATTCTTCCCATTTTCATGACTGCTTCTTGTCCCTTAATCCCTCTCCCCTTCTCTGGTCCCATGGCCATTCACATATACTCGATTCTTCGGTCCATTCTTTCCTGACCCACTTGCCATTGTTCCACTCCCAAAGGCCCCAAACTCTTCTTTGAACCTGTAACTTCCCCTAGCAAGGCCCCTTTCCACTTCCTAATTCTCATCACATCAGTACCAGGTGTTTTCTTTAGATCCTCCTTCAGCTCCCCTCACCACCCTGCTGCTACCTTTTTCAGTTCCTCTGCTATCATTCAACTACACTCGGCCTCCACTCCTTTTTGAAAATGAACTTGTGGGTTGCCAGGCACTTTCACTCAATAAATTATGTGGTAGGTATTAGTCTTATTTTATGAATAAGAAAATGGAATTAGAGGGGCGCCTGGGTGGCTCGGTTGGTGCAGTGCCTCCCTTCGGCTCAGGTCATGATCCCAGGACTCCCTGCTCAGTGGGGCATCTGCTTCTCCCTTTCCCGCTACTCCTCCCCTGCCCTGGCTTGTGCTCACTCACTCTCTCTCTCTCTCAAATAAATAAAATCTTAAAAAAAAAAGAAAATGGAATTAGAGATATAAAAAGTGAATTTTCCAAGGTGACATCGAGCTAGTTAATAGAACAGTCTGAAACTACAGTATCTGGAGTTCTTGTCACAATACCAATGCTGTATCTTCATACAGTCACCCAGTCCTGTTTCTACTTCAATAAATATGATTCAACAAAATTTTTGTGCAGGGACAATGCAGATGCTAAAAATTCAAACATAAATTTGACATGGCTAAAAAACAAAAACAAAAACAAAAAGCATTGTCCCTGTCTACAAATAACTCAGTTTATAGGACACCACAGTCATATGAGGAGATTATTTCAGCATAAGGAGGAAAGTAATAACAAAGACATATGACAAGGAACCCCTGGGGTAGAAAGAAGGATTCAAAGAAGCTTCCCTGGCGAAGATGCCACCTATGCAGAATCTTCAGGGGATGCCTAAAAGTTTGTGAGTGAGAGGGAATGGGGGCGATCATTCATTTCAAGCTGAGGTAGCAGTATGAGCAAAGTTTGGAGATGGGTAAGAACCTGGTATATGAGTGGATAAATACAAGCCGATCGGGGTTCATTACGGCATACTATGCAGGGCTCACAGGACAACAGCCAAGGCTGCAGAGGTTAAATAGTAACCAGGCTATGGGGGGCCTTGTGTGCATTGGCTACAGAGCGCAGAATCCATTTCAAGAGCACAAGGCTGAGACATGGAGGTTAGTCAGGAAGTTATTAGACTATCCGAAGTCCGCAATGATGAGGGCTTTTCCTAGCATACTATTAGTTCTGTTTCAAGGAAGGGACTGTCTCTAAGAACAGTTTAGAAAGTACACTTTGCCAAACTTGCTGACTGATCACACACAGAGGATGAAGAGGGAGGAGTCGAGGTGTTCTCCCAAGTTCTTGGCCTGGATGCTTGGGTGGATGCCATGGACTGAGACAGACACAGTGAAAGATGAAGTTAGGGAGAAGTGGGGGCCAAGAGGACAGATGGGTTCATCTCTGGTCACATCGTGCTGAGATACCTGTGAAACATACAGGTAGATATGTCTTGCACAAAGTTGGATCCTCGACTGTGAAACTCAAAAGCACAATTAGGGTTGGAGATATGACTTTGGATTCTTAAGTAGATAGTGGTAAAAATGATACAGATAAATGAACTCACTAAGGAGACTGTAAAGAGTGAAGGGTAGGGAGGCAGGAATGCAACAGTAGAAAACACCAGTCTTTAAGGGGAAGAGAATAGAAGCCACCAAAGGGACAAAGACAGGTACATGGGGTTCAAGGAGAAAATGGCATGTGGAAGTCAGGCAAGCAGAGAAAGCCGAGAAAGAATAAGTGACCGACACTGCCCAATGCAGCAGAGAAGTCCAGCAGAAGAACTAAAGGGTGGGCAATGGCACAGTCAATATGGAAGTCATTGCACACTGGGCAAAACTGTTTCCAGTGGAAGCCCAACTGGGAGCACTGAAGTATGAGTGAGAAGTGAGGAAGTGGAGAAAGCAAGTGCAAACTACTCTTTCAAGAAATTTGAGGAAAGGAAGGAAAAGGGTTGAGATGATAGCTAAATAGGGCATCACCATCAAGGAGACTTTTAGAATGGAAAAGTCTTGAAGATTTTTATATTCAGAAAGAGCCATTCAATCCGGCACACCAGACATTCTAATAGCGATCCCTCATTTCCCACATGCACATTGCTTCTTTAGGCCAGTCAGTTCACGTATCTTTCCATTGATCAAAGTCAGACATATGTCCAGTCCCACACCAACGTCCAAACATCTCACTTACCCAGGAGCATCTGTACTGCCCAGAGCATGGTAGGAGAAAAGTAGAGGACCCCAGGAGTGAGGACACAGCTTAGCTTCATGGTGACTGTGTTTAGGTCTCCTGCAGCCTCTAACGCACTGATTTTCATCAACATGAAACCTCTCAAATTAGAAAAGAGGAAGTAATCTAACTGTTTCATCTCCTTGCATCTGGGGCCTATTTTCAACTTTGTGATTGGCTTTCATCATTCAGATTTGGCTAGGCTGGGTCCAGCATCATCTACACCCTTGGAGTTGTGGATGATACAGCAACACTCTCAATTGTTCAAGAACTCCCCCATAGAGCTCAGAGAACTTCCAAAGCACATAATTGTCTGATATCCTTCTGGACTTCATGACACCCTGGAAAGGGTCAGAGCAACAACCCTTCATTTCACTGGTGAAGCATCAGGGGACAAGAGGCAGGAAACTGCTTGAAGGCAACACGTAAATTCACTGGGAGAGCAACAATGAAAATTCACGCGTCCTGCCCTATCTTTCTCCAAGGCTTCCATGTTTCTAGTGACCAGACTGTCAGAGGGGGAAGTAGGTTGGTAATGGTACCGGATCAGATATCAGATTAGTCCCTTGGGGTTCCAACCATTCAAAGCCCACACAAATTTGTACACAAATTTCTCGAGACTCATGTCTCACTGCTCTGTTTCTGCAGCAAGATTAAGGCTATTCAGTCTCAGAGGAAATCTGAGTATGAGGCAGAGAGAGTCCCCCGGGAAAGAGGAGAGGAAAGAAGAAAACTGACTTCCAGCAGACATAGCTGTAAGCCCAGGGCTCAGGCTCAGGGCCAAGCTTGAACCACTGATCCTGAGGAAATTAGAGACAGGAGGCATCTGTTAGCTGGAGAAACCTAAGGAGACTCAGGAATGAGGGTGATACGGAAGGTATAGCATCTCTCTTCAGCTCCAGCTGGCTTTATGGGGACCACTGTCCTTGCTTCTGAACGCTTGTTGTTGGATGGAGGCCTCCTTAATGGCAAGGCTCATACCTCTTGTCCCAGGGACCACACTCCTTACCCCTCCCCAACACAACACTCACCATGAGATGAAACAAGTCATCAGAAATGGGGGAAAGCAGTCCTGCTTGAAGGCAGATGGAGGGCCAGCAGGACCTTTCAGCTGTGCAAAAACCACAGATCAGAGCAGACATATTAGCACCATGGGCATGAGAGAACGGATATTTCTCAATCTAAAATAAGCGTTTAGAATAAATTTTCCATTAGCTGAGAGGCACATATTTTTGTGCAGGTGGCCCCAGGGAATCCAGCAGGGGTTGAATATGGGTGTGGGGAGAGTCAGTGAGGCATAAGCCTTGCAGCTGATGTGATGTGAAAGACCCAGCAGCCTCAGAAGAGGAAGAAAATTCTTGGCTGGACCTAATCAAAATTAAGAAAATGAAATGTGTCTATATGGACCTCTACTCCTAACATTCCCTAGAACAGAGTCTCAAGGTTAGATAGGTCTTCAAGGGGCTTCTAAACGAACCACAGATGTCTTTTCCTTCTCACGCCACCCACACCATCATACCTGGATAGAGACCCTCCTCTGTACCGCCTGCATCAACTCACAAGATCTCAATATGAGAAGCAAGAAGGCCTCTGAAGACATGGGCTGAAGGTATTATATTCTTCACACTTAAATTCCTACTAAGGCCTCTGGGAAATTTTACTCACTTGAAGCCTGATCAAACTATTTAGAGTAGGAGAAAAAGGCAACCTTGGGCCTTGCTATGTGCTGATGAAGACTGAAATCCCATTCACGGAGTCAGCTCTGCCATCAAGATCACCCCAGAATTCTCATGGGAGATGGGGCAAGTCCTTGACTTCACCCCATCCCAACACCATGAGTTAATGGCTATTACCATTCCTAGCTGCACCTGGCTTTGTCACTAGTGGGCTGATGTTTATTTTCCCCTTGTTTTTAATCGCATAAAGATATTCATAAAAGATGTGAAGGTTTAAAGAATAATCGTGCAATATGCAGTGTCGTACCCCCACCCAGTTGAAGGAATAGAGTGACACCGTTATCCTGGAAGTACAGCGCAGGGCCCTTCTGATGCCATTCTCTCCCTTCCCTGTGATAATCATCCATAGTCCTGATCTTGTATTCATTCCCTCCCTTTATTTTGTAGTTGCAATGATTCAGCACTTTTGAACTTTTAATAAATAGAATCATATTATATTTATTGTTCTGAGACTCGCTTTCTTCTTTTTTCTTGGGAATTTCTTTTATTAGCCTTTTGGTTGGTCCTTAATTCCTTATCTGCCATCCTTCAGGTCAGGTGTGTGTGTGTGTGTGTGTGTGTGTGTGTGTGTGTGTAGGACATTTAAACACAATTTTTGAAGAGTAGTCTTAGATTCACAGCAAAATTGAGAGGAAGGTGTAGAGCGTGCCCGTGTACCTCTTGCCCCTACAGACCCACAACTCTGTCATTCTCAACGTTCTCCCAAGAGCGGTCCATTCGTTACAGCTGATGAACCTACACTACACATTATCATCACTCAAAGTCTATAGTTTACATTAGGGTTTACTCTTGGTGTTTACATTCTATGCTTTGGACAAATGCATAATGACAGATATCCATTATTATAGCATCATGTGGAGTATTTTCACAGCTTACCCACTTTGTGCTCTGTTATTCATCCTAAACCCTGGTAACCACTGGTCTTTTTTTTTTTAAGATTACTTATTTATTTATTTATTTATTTATTTATTTATTTATTTGACAGAGAGAGAGAGAGAGAGAGAGAGAGAGAGAGAGAGAGATCACAAGTAGGCAGAGAGGCAGGCAGAGAGAGAGGAGGAAGCTGGCTCCCCGCTGAGCAGGGAGCCTGATGCGGGGCTCTATCCCAGGACCCTGAGATCATGACCTGAGCCGAAGGCAGAGGTTTAACCCACTGAGCCACCCAGGTGCCCTAACCACTGGTCTTTTTACTGTCTCTATAATTTTGCCTTTTCCAGAATGTCACAGAGTTGGAATCATACAGTGTGTAACTTTTTCAGATTGACTTCTTTCACTTGGCAACGTGTATTTGGGTTTCCTCCATGTCCTTTTCTGGCTTGATGGCTCATATTTTTTTTAGCCCTAATAAAATAAAATAAAACTATTATGGACTTTATATACCAGTTGTTGCAGACCCAAAGGCATATATATATATATATATATATTTGTTTTTTTGTTTATAGTGAGATATAATTGACATATAACGTTATATTAGTTTGAGGTATACAACGTAATTATTCAGTATTTGTATATATCACAGAATGACTACCACGACTCTAATTAACATCCATCACCACACATGATTACAAATTTTTTTCTTGTGATGAGAACTTTTAAAGATCTACTTTCTTAGCAGCTTTCAAATATACAATCCAGCATTACTAACTTGAGTCACCATGCTGTATTTATCTCCCAGGACTTACTAGCTTTCATTTTTATTGAGCAACCAAGAGTAGACTGGCTGGCTCAAAGAGGTGTAGGTGTACATTCACTTTTTTATTTTTATTTTGAAATTATTTATGTAAGTATGTATTATGTATATATTTCTATCATTTTTATTTTCATAAAATACACATAACATTAAGTCAACCATGTTAACCATTTTTAAGTGTCCAGCTCTGTGGTATTAAATACTTTCATACTATTGTGCCACTGTCACCACCAACCATCCCCATCCCTCCTTCATCTTGTGAAACTGAAACTCTGTCCCCATTAAACAAGAACTCTTCATCTTTCCCAGTAGAAGGGCATCTGCCATCCACTATAATTTTGACTAAGTACCTCAGACAAGTAGAATCACAAAGTATTTGATTTTTGTGACTGGCTTAGTTCACTTACCATAATGTCTTTAGGATGCATCCATGTTGAAGCCTATGTCAGAATTTCCTTTCTTTTTGGGGGCGCCTGGGTGTGTCAGTCAGTTAAGCATCTGCCTTCAGCTCAGGTCATGAACCCCGAGTCCTGGGACTGAGCCCCACATTGAGCTCCCCCCCATCCGGCTCTTTGCTCAGCGGGGAGCCTGCTTCTCCCTCTCCCTGCCGCTCTCCCTGCCACTCTGCCTGCTTGTGCCCCCTCTGTCTCTCTGACAAATA
Source organism: Ailurus styani (assembly GCA_002007465.1). Taxonomy (NCBI): domain Eukaryota; kingdom Metazoa; phylum Chordata; class Mammalia; order Carnivora; family Ailuridae; genus Ailurus; species Ailurus styani. The sequence continues at coordinate 1,046,138 of LNAC01000762.1, forward strand.
AAGTCTTAAACATTTTTTAAAAGAATTTTCTTCCTTTATAAGGTTAAATAATGAATACCCTCTCTATATATACATACATGTATATATACACATACCACATTTTGCTTATCCATTGATGGACAGTTGGGCTGCTTCCACAATTTAGCAATTGTGAATAATGCTGCTACGTACACGTGTACAAATACCTCATTGAGACCTGCTGCAATCCTTTGGGGTATATACCCACAAGTGGAATTTCTGGATCATATGATACTATTTTTAATTTTCAGAGGAACCACCATTCACTCTCCACAGCAGCTGTACTAATTTACATTCCCACCAGCAGTGCCCAAGTGTTCCATTTGCTCCAAGTCCTCAGCAATACTTGGCATTTTCTATTTGTTTTTTCTTTTTGTTCTGCTAGTAGCCTCCTAATGGGTATATGGCAGCATCTCGTTATAGTTCTGATTTGCATTTCCCTAATGATTAGTGATCTTGAGCATCTTTTTATGTGCTTATTAGCCAGTTGTGTATCTTCTTTAGAAAAATGTCTATTCAAATTCTTTGCCCATTTTAAAACCTGATCTTTTTTTGTTGAGTTTTAAGAGTTCTGCACATGAACTCCTTAGCAGATTTATGATTTGCAAATATTCTCACTCATTCTGTGGGTTGTCTTTTCATGATGTTGATATTGTCTTTTGATGCACAAAATTTTTTAATTTTTATAAAGTCCAATTTGTCTATTTTTCTTTTGTTGCCTGTACCTTTGGTGTCGTATCTAAGAAATCAATGCTAAATTCAATGCCATGAAATTTTTTGCCCTATGTTTTTTTCCTAAGGGTTTTATAGTTTTAAATCTAATATGTTTAACTATTTAAGAAACTGTCCTACTGTTTTTTCAAAGTCATTGAACCATTTTACAAACCTACTCACAGTGTAGGAGAGTTCCAGTTCCTTATTCATTTCTTCCAAAAGAAAGACAAAAGGAATAAAGAGAGGGAGACAGGAAGGGAGAGAGGAAGAGAAGGAGGGTAAAAGGGAAGGAAGGAGGGGGAAAAAAGCAAGAAGGGAAGACAGAAGAGAGGCAGGAGGAGGAAAAATAAAAGAGTACACTCAGGTCTAGTTTCAGGTTGCTCAAGTAGAAGCTGAAAGTGTCCAAATAAGCCAGACGTGAATTGACATGCCCTAGATGCATGCTTTTCGTGCACAGATTTTACAACATACATTCAGAAACCAGGCACAAGGATGCCCTGAGTCTTCCAGGCACCAAACCTCTCACTCAACTGTTTCCCTTTCAGGAAGTGGCCCCAATTTCTCAGGAAAACTAATCCCTTACCCCCAGGACACTAGAAGTCCGAGAAACTCACTCTGCTGCCAGGTGGGTCTCATTTCATAATTCCTGGAAGATAGTGCCCTGAGCTTTTCCTCTAACTTAACTGCTGGCAGCAAACAAAAGAATTAAGGATATTTCACAGAGGATAGTGCCCTGAGCTTTTTCTCCTTGAGAAATTAATACTGGTTGAGGCTCGTGGGCCACAGAGGATTAAAATATATATGTGTGTGTATTTCCTTCTTACTCTTTCTGTGATGGGTCTGCAAACTTTTCCAGCAAAACAGACTAATTCTGAGGGGCCAAGAAGTACAGCACGGAGGAGGGCAGGCTCCCACTGGGTCCCAAGGTGATGGTCTCTCTCCCTTCTCTTTGCTGCTTTATTTGGTCCCGTCAACACAGGGCACAGCCTTCAGTTCTCAGCTGCCCCGTGTATTGCCTCATGTAATTTGTTAATTAACTAAAATACATCTCTCAGTGTCTTTGTCAAAGCAGGCTATCTAGCAAAACCACAGGCTTTCCCCCACCCCCAACATACATGAATGAAAAAATGAATGTGTCAGTAACTACGTCCTATTTGACAGAGCAATCTTACACCTATGTATTCTGTGCAGAAGTACAAAGATGTCAATTACATTATTGCCCAGACAACACATTTTAAAATAAAATAACCAAATAGAATTGTGGGTTTCCTTTTGAAGGTGATTTTCTTTATTTTTTTTTTTTTAAAGATTTTATTTATTCATTTGACACAGAGAGAGAGATTACAAGTAGGCAGAGAGGCAGGCAGAGAGAGAGGAGAGAGGAGGAAGCAGGCTCCCTGCTGAGCAGAGAGCCCGATGTGGGCCTCGATCCCAGGACCCTGGGATCATGACCTGAGCCGAAGGCAGTTGCTTTAACCCACTGAGCCACCCAGGCACCTTTGAAGGTGATTTTCATTGAACATGGCAATTTAAGAAGTTCTTCTATGAGGCCCCCTTAGTCAAGTTTTACTTCCAAAAACAGATTGATATTAACACGGCAAGTTGGTAAACAATTATGAATAGTCACACAAGTCTCTATTTTGCTTAAGAAAACGAGACTGATGTTCTCATGAAAGTCGTTAGTTTAATACCTTATCAAATTGGATTCTTTAGGCCAGCCTTGTGATGTAGAAGGATAATGCTCCCTCTGTTGATTCAGAAGAGAAGGGACGCTTCTTTCATCTCTTTCAACACTCTTTGTATTAGTTACAAAGTTTAAGGCCTGCGATTTTATTGGTTATCACTGTAAGCAAAAAGAAGCCTATAAAACTCTATTTTACTGGTAGAAATAAGTAAGATTTTACTTAATATAACAACAGGAGGCACACAGTTCTGTGCCTATCAAGCTTCCAAATGTTTTTTTGCAACAATATTTACTCATTGGAGAAAGTGTAGGATATACAGAAAAAGGAAATCAATAAAAATCATTTGTAATTCTTCTACCTTGAGACTTGTCTTATTGGTAGTTCGGTTTATTTTCTTCTTGGGTGTTCCCCTCACCCAATAAGCTCACGGGGTAAACATAGACTATGATTAATTTTAGGTACTGGTAGAAAATATAAAGTTTAAATATGTATATTAAATAAATAAAACTCTAGGGATGCCTGGGTGGCTCAGTTAGTTGGGTGTCTGACTCTGGATCTCAGCTTGGGTCTTGATTTCAGTTGTGAGTTCAGGTGCTGAGCTGGGCTCCACACTGAGCATGGAACCTATTTAAAAACCAACAAAACAAAACAAACCCCTATAAACAAACAAAAATACAAAGCTCTAAAAAATATATCTAAAACTCTAGCTATATAGAGTAGGGAATGTGGAGTAGAGGTACTCTTCTTTATTTCCCTACTAAATGCAACTAAAAATTCTGGACATTACATATAAAAATAAAACACTTAAAAATGTAAAGAAGAAGGCAAACCAGTTAGGGTTCTTGGAACCCAAGGTACAAATGATGGTAAGTTCTCTGGGTTTTCCTTTTGCTTTCTATATCCCAGACTTGGAGTTGAAAGAGCCAGCAACCCAGAAATGCAGTGGCACAGGGAAAAAAAAAAATCCCCAGCAAAAGCCTGCTCTCTTGGGCCAAAGGACTGGGAAAGGGACAGTTTAGTATGACTGAAAACATTTAGACATTAAATGTTCTACTTCAGCAACATCAGAGGTAAACACTATGCCCGCCCCCGCCAACAAAAACCTTAGAAAACTGGGATGACTGGCTGGCTCCATCAGACTCTACCTCTCACGGTCATGTGTTTGAGCCTCACGTTGGGTGTGGAGATTACTAAAAACAAGCAAACTTAAAAAACAAAAACAAGATTATCAGAAAAAGCATCAGTAGACTTCAGAACAGAGAAAATTACCACAGGCAATTATATGGGCAATATATAATAATAAAATGGTCAATCCACCAAAAGACATCCCATATGTATATATACCAAACAAGAGAGCTGCAAAACATGCGAAGCAAAAATGATAGAAAAGAAAAGTGGACAAATTCACAATTCTCATTGGAAGCTTCAACACGCCTCTCAACAACTGTTAAAACAACTAACAGAAAATCAAGAAGGATAGAAAAGAAGCTACAACACCATCAACCAACAAGATCTAATCAATATTTATAGAACACTGCAACCAATAAGAGAACAGACATTCTTTTCACAGGTCCATATACTAAAATAGACCATATCCTGCATCAAAAAAACTGCTCAACAAATTTTCAAAAATTAAAATCATACAGAGTGTGTTTTCCAGCCACAGTGGAATCAAACTAGAAATCAATAACAGAAAGAGAACAGAAAAATCTCTAAACAGTTGGAAACTAAGCAACATACTCCCAAATAATCCATGAGTCGAGGGAAATTAGGGGCACCCGTGTGGCTCAGTTGGTTAAGCATCTGCCTCCAGCTCAGGTCATGATCCCAGGGTCCTGGGATTGAGCCCCACATTGGGCGCCCTGCTCAGCAGGGAGTCTGCTACTCCCTCTGCCACTCTGCCTATATGTGCTCTCTCTCTCTCTCTCTCTCTCTGTGTCAAATAAATAAAATCTTTTAAAAAGGAGGGATTAAAAAAAGATACACTGGACTGAGTGAAAATGAAGATACAACATATCAAAATATGTAGGACATGGTTAAGCAGTGTCGAGTGGGAAATGTACAGAACTGCATACACTAGGAAAGAGAAAAATCTTAAATCAATGATCTAAATTCCCTAGAAAAGGAAGAGCAAAATAAATCCAAAAAAGAAGGAAATAATAAAGAGCAGAAAAACAATAAAAATGAAAATGAAAAAACAATTTAAAAAATCAATGAAGTTAAAAAAAGAGAAATTAATTTTTCTGGAAGGACTAATAAGACTGACAAACCTCTAGCAAGACTGACAAAGAAAAAAAGAGAGGAAAAAGACATGAATCACCAATATCTGGATGAAACAGAGGACATCACTACAGAAACTGCAGATATCAAAAGAAGAGTAAGGAAATACTACAAATAATTTTATACACATAAATCGGACTACTTGGATCAAATGGGCCAGTTCCTTGAAAAGCCTAAACTACCACCATTCACCCAAAATTAAATAGATAATTGAATAAACCTATATATATTTTTTAAGATTTTATTTGCTTGAGAGAAAGTAAGAGAGAATGAGAGAACACAGAAGGAGAGAGAGAAGCAGACTCCCTGCTGAGAAGAGAGCCTGACATGGGGCTCCGTCCTAGGACCCTGAGATCATGACCTGAACTGAGGGCAGACACTTAACTGACTGAGCCACCCGGGCACCCCAAGTAACCCTATAATTATAAAGGAAATTGAATTCATAATTTTAATACTCCCCAAAAAGAAATCTCAAGGTCCAAATGGTTTTCCAGGAGAACTCTGCCAAAAATATAAAGAATTAAGCCCAATTCTACACAATTTTTTGTAATATAGAAGGAACACATCCCAAGTCATTTTAGAAAGTTAATATTACCCTGATACCAAAGTCAAACATGTTATTTTCAAGTGCCCATGGAACATATTTGAGATAGACCATATACTGGAACAAAACAAATACAGGCTTCACACACACACACACACACACACACACACACACACACCCCAGACTCCTATCTCTCATGAATATAAATACAACAATCCTTAACAAAATATTACCGAATAGAATTTGATAACATATAAAAGTAATTATACACCATGCTCATATAGGGTTATTCCTGGAATACAAGGATGGTTCGATATTTTAAAAGTATTCAATTTAAGCCACTGAATTAACAGGCTAAGGAAGAAAAGTCACACGATAATGGTAATCAATGCAAAAAAACCACTTGAGAAATCAACACCCATTCATGATTTTAAAAAAACTCTTAAAAAAAAGGGGGAATAAAAAGGAATTTCCTCAACTTGATAAAGAGCAGCTACAAAAGATGTCCAGCTAACATCATACATAACAATGAAAGACTGCGTGCTCTCTCCGAGATAGGAAATGAGGCAAAGATGGCAGCTTTCACTGCCCTTAGTTAACATAACTCTCTGCCCTGGCCCCACTGTCCAACAGAGTGTTGTTGTTAGGGGCACCACTGGGTGACCCAATAGTCAAATTGTTTTCTCGCCTTCTGGGATGTCCCTGGAGAGAGCTAATTTTCTCACTCTTTCTTAATGCCTGAGAGCCCCACACCTCTCTTCAGTAGCAGTATTAACTCTCATCTTGATAGCCCCTGGGCAGACAAGCAATTGCCTCCCCGTAATAGAGGCTGATATCAATTCCCAGGTCTGGGCAACTCAGGCTGAAGCGGATTGAGCCTTAACAGCAGGGCCAGTTCCCGTACATCGTAAGGACCCCACAGCTTTCCCTTGTAGGAAAGGTTTTTTGGGCATAACAGGACACTGTCGCTTGTGGATACCAGGATGTGTAGAAATAGCACGCCCCCTCTATCAGTTGATCAAGGATACCCAGTCAACTGGTACCCATCTATTAATGTGGGATCTAGAGTCAGAAAAAGCTTTTAAAAATCTCAAGAGGCCCTTCCTCAGTGCCCCAGCTTTAAAGGGAATGGCATTGGGTGTCCTAACCCGGGGCCGGGGGCCAACTCACCAGAAAGCTGGATATTTACCAACTAGAGCAGAACAGAAAAGGTGGCTCCAGCATCATGAAGGAAATCGACTGGTTTTCCTCCTATTTCCAAAACTGACTGAAGCACTGGGTTCCCTATGGTGAGCTGTTCCAGAGGAGCCACCAGGAAGAACCCCACCTTCAGGGGCGCTGGCCCCCTGAGTCCTCGTAGATTGAGGTCCCTGAGGGCATTCAGATTTCCAGTGTCCTCCTCCACACATGGGACCAGGGTTACAGGAAGTTGGTTTTTGCCACTGGGGACATTCTCACTTCCTGTGTCCTGGGCAGCCACCATGGCCAGAGCCTTGGGAGCCTGAGCAACGTGCTGGCAGCTCGTTAGAACTCTCCTAGGGTCCCCTCAGGGCCAACAGCCAACTTCTGCAGTTTTTTCTAAGTATCTGGGGCCGACTGGGTCTTTAAGAATGATCTCGGCCTCAGAAGAACTGGGGGAGGTAGCTGTGTATTTACTGTGAGCCTCTCATAAGAATACAGGAAGAGGGACACCTAGGTGACTAAGCTGGTTAAGCGTCTGCCTTTGGCTCAGGTCATGTGTGAGCCTGGGGTCCTGGGATCCAGTCCTGCATCTGGCTCCTTCCTCAGCAGGGAGCCTCTTTCTCCCTCTGCCTCTGCCTGCCAGTCCCCCTGCTTGTGCTCTTGCGCTCTTTCTCTCTCTGACAAGTAAATAAATAAAACTTTAAAGAAAAAAAAAAAAGCTCAAAGTTAAAAAGAGAATACGATAAGAAAATTGTTGGTGTTTTCTTCCTGAGTTTGGATTAACAGCATCATGTTTACCAATAGACCCAAATATCCTTTACCAGAGACTTTGAAGGCTATCTTAACAGCTACCCATGAAGACTTTGAGACAGACAAGATTAATTACCATTTTTTACCAACAGACCCAAATATCCTTTAAAAGCACAAACCTATGTAATCAATGGTTTAGCACTTCATCCTATTTGGAAAAGACCTAGATGTAATCCCATTTATCATCCAAGAAAACTTACTTACCAATTACCCAGGAAGATTTTGAAACAGACAAGATTAGCTGACATTTTAATGTGAGCTTATTTGACCTTCAGCAAACCTAGATAGAATCATTCCCGATTCTAAATCTCATCAGCTCAGACAGAGGAGCAGATGCCATGGTTTTTTTCCACCAAAGTGGACATACTCAGTTCATGAAGTTCAGAGAAGACAGGGAATTTCCATGAAACAGAGCTTCGGCAGCTGCTTAGGAATATTCCTTAGAGTCTCCGACCTGAGGCAGAACTAACCACAGTTGGCTCCAATGATAGCCATTAACCTGGGACGTGAATGAGGGAGAAGCCCCCATGTACTGCTCAATCCCTGTATGATGCAGGCTTGGAAGGGATACCAGGTTCCAAGGGGATCATTAAGGTCCCAACTGGAGTCTTGAGGTGGTAACTGAAGCCACCCATGGACTCACCCATCCCTTGATCCCGGTATCTTCCAGCAGTGGCCAGAACCCCACATTTTTCTGCTTCAGAGAGGGTCTGATTTTACGGAAAGAAGCATACATCCAACTTTGGAAAACTTTGAGGTACCCCTTCATCTCAGGTTTTGTAGCAGCACCTCCGCTTGGTCCCTCTTGGAGCACTACCTGTTTTGCAGAGTGTAAAGCCCTTGAGCACCAGCAGGGGTTCCGACATAGGGCGGGACAGGTACGGGGAATTTGATCTTACCCTGGGAAAGTTGGAGTCAGGGTGGGGATTCAAATGCAGACTCCATTTGCCTAACTACTTTTGAGGAGGGTGTGGAGTTCCTTTGTTCCTTCGCCCCACCCCCCACCTGGGGGGGGGCGGGGCCCAGAAGAGAGCAGCCTGAGGCTGGAATCAATCCTACCTTGCTGAGATACGAACAAAAGAAAATGAGCCACCTTTTCCCCTGTTGAAACCAGGAAGGCAAAGTCCCTCAGGTGGCCGTGGCTCATCCTCCAACTTTTATTACGGCCCTGCCCCAGAACAAAAGAAAATGATTTGCCTTAGTCCAATTAAAACTAGGAAGGCATCCAAGTAAATGATATTAAGTGATTTACGGGTCTGATACTCTTCCTATAGCCTATAATGCCAGGAAGGACTCTAAAGGAGTAAAGATCTTGTCGGGTCGATAAGGAAAGAGGAAAAGGTGTCCCTTACCTCAATTTCTTATAGTTGTTCAGGGAGACTTGGGTAGAAAGGAAAAGGTGTCCCCCACCTCAGTTTCTCCTCATCTTTTTCCTGATGTGTGGCCCTAGTGACTCACGTGACTGACAGCCAGAGCACCGGTTCTCTCTCTCAGAGCTGAAGAGTGTAGTCACACTTACCTAGGGTTGGCCCTACTCCCAGAGAGTGACCCTGGTTTCCCCACCCTTAAGTCTCCCTTAAAAGTCAATAGATACCCTAGACTTCTTTTAATAGAATTGTTCTGTCTGGCACAGCCACATGAAGGGACAAGATGGGGCACCCAGGGAGGGGAAATCCACCTGGGATAAGCCCTAATTGAACTGAAAAGTTGGGAGATCCCTTAAATCTTAGTTATTTTGCCCTGCTTGGCCATTTCTTCACATAGGTGGTGTAGCCAGTCTGAGGGTTGTTCTAGTAATGCCCAGGATAGTGGACCCAAGAGGGTTGCCTTGGGAAAAGCAATCTTTTCAACAAATAGTTACCGAAGCAATTGGTTTTCCATAGGCAACAAAACAAACCAAAACAAAACAAAAACCCAACCCAAGTCTCACACCTCATTAAAGAGAAAGAAAGAAGGAAGGAAGGAAGGAGGGAAGGAAGGAAGGAAGGAAGGAAGGAAGGAAGGAAGGAAGGACGAACGAACTCAAAATGGATCGTGGACTTAAACACAAAATGTTAAAACTCCAAATCTTTTAGAAAAATACTGGAGAAATTTCTTTGGGATCTAGTGCTAAGAGTTCTTAGACATGATACCAAAGCATGATCTATAAAAAGAGACTTTCATTGGATATGCGAAAATCATAAATTGATGGATTTAATTTATTTGACTAAGAGTAGTCATAGAAATGTATGTTACAAGATATTGATGAGAAGTCTTAAGTAATCTCATTGATATAAGCTGTATAATTTAAACGCTCTGATGAAATTGTGCTTTTCACAAAAATAAAAAGAGAAATAAGGAGTATTTAATCCAGGGGACACAGGAATACAGTAAACAAAGAGACTACACTAGTGAGATAAATATCTTAGATGATTTTAAATACATACATATTCCTTAGCATTTAAAAAATATAAAAGTATTAGAATTAAGGAAGGGGGTATTATTTAAGTCTAAAGGTTATTGCAAATAGAAGAGATAACAATGTACAGGATAGAAGGCAAACAAGAGAGAAGACTTGATCAAAATATCAAAAGTTAATTCTGTGAAAAGCACAATAAAATAGGCCTTTGACAGGTCTGATTAAGATAAACAGAGGTGTAACGATGTCTCTAGTGTGCAACTGTTAAACAACAATATTTTGTTTAATACCTATGAAGTCATGCGATGACCACAAATCTTGGTCCTGTTGTTATAGAAAATTGAGTTATAGGGAGTTGAGTTTATTTCCCTAAAGAGGAAAGTGTTAATAAGAAGGAATATCCTTCTCCTGAAAGATCCCAAGAAAGGTTCAGGAATGGGAGAAATTAGGTACAACACAGATATAGATGAGGAATGACTTTGAAAATAAAAGGGCAATTGTAAGGTCTGTATAAGGAGAAATTAGACACTTTGGGCCTCTCTCCTACCCAACAGGAATGGGTGTTTCTAGGAGACTAATCCCTACCACCACCATAGTTAGATTCTCAAGAGAAATTGAACAAGCTAGCAAGTGCAGGTGAATTCAGGTGAGTTAAGTGGGTATGAGGTGGAGCATCAGTGGCATCCAACATACCATCCAGGCTCTCTTTTTCAGGATGCCCTGGCAGAGCTGCTTCAGCCAAGCAAGGAAGTAAACCAAGAAATAGGAAGACATAAGATTGAGGAAAGAGGAGGTTTAATACAAAAGACAGATGTAGGAAAGTCCCAGGACAACAGCAATGCAGGGGGGCCTAGACATCAAACAATTCAAATTAGTGCCAAAGAACAGAGAATTCCAGAAGAGACTTTTGCTGATGAAAAAAAAAGTGGGGGGGAGGGTTGTGAAGAAAGAAAGAAAGGAAGGAAGGAAGGAAAGACAGAGAGACAGAAAGAAAGAAAGAAAGAAAGAAAGAAAGAAAGAAAGAAAGAAAGAAAGAAAAGAAAAGAAAAAAGAAAAGAAAGGAAAAGAAAAGACAAGACAAGACAAAAAACTTCCTGGTACATTTGACCACGTGCGAAATAGCATTAAGCTGTATCAGAATGTTTTTGAAAAATTTGGAAAAAGCTAATAATAGATGCATAGACAACTAACCAAATGACAAAAATGAAGCAGTTATTATCTCTAGAGAGGAAAAGATTGTTCAGAAAAGGAAGTGTAATCAGAGAACACTGTGTGTATCAGTAATGAACAGTAGTCATAAAATTGTGATAAAGCTGCATTGGAGCAGCGTGTAAGGAAAGTGGGACGTGAGTAGCTATGGTACAATGAGAGTAGTCTTCATATTCTATGGTAGGAAATCAAATGGATAATATCTAATATTGAAAAATCAAAAAATAGCAACAGATTATTTATTTGGAATAGGGAGGTAAATTAACAGGAGACATAATTAAAATTGTTGAAAAGCAGTGCCTCCAGGGAAGAGGACAAAGGAGATGCAAGGAAGGGTCAAAAAACAGCTATTTCTTATTACATGCCTTATGTTCTACTACATAATTCAAATTGTGTGTGTGTTACTCTAACAGAAAATTTTAAAAAATTATTTTAAAATGAAAGAAAGCACTATCTTCACATATACATTTAAAAACGTTTAATGCAGAAAAATCACATAGACCACATCATCCTGCAATGAAAGTGGAAAATAACAACAAAGAAGATAACGCTTATTCCTCCTGGAAATAAAACAAACCAAGAAAGTACAACAGCCTTCTATATCAAACTTAAGAAGAAAGTAAAACTAGGGGAGCCTGGGTGGCTCAATCAGTTGAGCATCTGCCTTTGGGTAGGGTCATGACCTCGGGGTTCTGGGATTGGCTCCCTGCTCAGCAGGGAGTCTGCTTCTCCCTCCCCCTGCCCCTCCCCCAACTCATGCTCTCACACTCACTCTCTCTCTCAAATAAATAAATAAAATCTTTTAAAAAAGAAGAAAGTAAAACTAAAGTTATAGATTATCTAGAAACAAGTAATGACAGGAAGACATATGAAAATCCAATGGATGTAGCCAAAATAACAAAAAGAGGAAAAGTTACAACCTTTGTGAATTTGTTTATAAACAGCTTAGAAATAAATAAGTGATGCAGTAAATCTAAATAAAGTAGAAGAAATAATGCATTAGGAAACAAAAGGCAAAGACCTGATCAATAAGACAAAATCTGTGACAGGACTAATAAAACAGACAAACCTTTGGCAAGTCTGATTAAGATAAACAGAAAAAGTGGTCAAGGTGGTTGCCTCTCAGAATGATTAAGCTAAGTAGGTTATGGTGGGTAATTCCCCATTCTAGTGACTGATTTAAGAATGATAAGAATTCTTTTTTAAAAAAATTTTTGTTTATTTATTTGAGAGAGAATGAGAGAGGGAGAGAGAGAGAGAGAGAGAGAGAGAGAGCATGAGAGGGGGGAACGTCAGAGGGAGAAGCAGACTTCCCAATGATGAGCAGGGAGCCTGATACGGGACTCAGTGTTGGGACTCCAGGATCATGACCTCAGCTGAAGGCAGTCACTTAACCAACTGAGCCACCCAGGTGCCCCAAGCTTCAACACTCTTAAGAAAGAGACACATAGAAGAGATAGTCTCTTTCTTTATCTAGATTTTTGGGTTTGAAGCTCAGAGCTGCTGTAATCATCTTGCTGCTAGCCCAAGGGCAGTGCCCAGAGAGTTACAGAAAACTGGACCCTTAGTCTTGATGTACTGGAGACACCCTGTCTCTGGACTTTTTGTTATGTGAGATAATACATTTCCTTATTGTTTAAGCCAATTGAATCATGCTTTCCTGTTATTTCCAGCTGAAATCATCTAACCGATAGAAGAAAGAAAGTCCAAAAGCTAGGTATGAGAATGGGGAATGTATGTATAGACACATACATTTTTACCAAAAAGTAGAAAAAAATATAGTGTACAGTTACATACCAGTAAAATGGATGATTTTTCAAACTTGACTCCAAAAGAGATAGAAAAGCCCAATGAGACCGATAATGACAGGACACAAAAATTTGTCAAAGATCTATCCCCAAAAAGGTATTGATCCCATAGGATATTATAGGAGGAGTCTATAAACTTAAATTATCTACTCTAAGGGGAAGTTGACAGACCTTAGAAACTACAAGAAACGGCAGATTTAAGGGTGTAGAAAGTTGGTCTCATCCAGGCAGTGCCATTGGGATGAATGAATGTCACCTGCCTTCAGTCTAATCTGTTCCAGATTGAAATTCTAGGGAAACAGCACCTGCTTGACCAGACTGGGTGCACACTGTCCTTTGGAATCGGGTTTGAAGTCCGACCACCTACCCACATGGACTGGGGCAGTAAAGCTCTTTTGCCAAAGCAAAAGCAGTCTTTGTTACTAAACTCAGGGGAAATTCATGCTGGGTAGGGAATAGTAACAGAGTCCGTTCTAACCAGATGGGCAAAAATTAAAAATTTAAAGTGCCCAACATTGACAAGGGTCCCGGGAAATGGGCACTCTAATATACTTTGGGAGGACATGTAAGCCAATTTTTTAGAGACAGTAGAAGAGTATCCTTTAAGCCAATGATTCTACTTCAGGAATTTATCCTTCAGAAATAGTCACACGTGCTGTCAAAGATATCATCCAAAAAGTTATCTATTGCAGCATTGTGTACAACACTGACCAACTGGTGACATTTAAAGTGTTGGTTAAATAAAATATGGTATAGTATTTGTACTATGGGATACTATATAGCCCTTAAAAAGAAAAAAGTTTGACGGAAAGAGCTCCATAATATATTGCTAATAAAAAGAAACCAACTGCAAAAGCATATGTAAAGTATGGTCCCACTTATGGTCTTTAAAAAACCATAAAACCCCACAAATATGTGTTAGATGCATACTGAAAAGTCCAGAACCAAATCCACACCAAATGTGCAACAGCAGTTACCCATAGAAAGGGGAACAAGACCGGGTGAGGTGAAAGGCAGCATTCACTTTTAATTCTTTATATTTCTGTAGTGTTTGAACTACATGCTTACCATGATCATGAATTTCCACCTATGTGTGTTTATGAACATGTAAAAATATGATGTGACCCAATTTTTAAAATACGCGCACGTATTGTAACTGAGAGGAACAAGAATTGGCATCCTTTAAATGTTAACATTGATTGTGGTTTATAGGCTTATAGGTATCCTAATCATCTCTTTTGCTTATCTGTATTTTAATTTATTAATGAATTAATTTTAAAGATTTTATTTATTTATTTGACAGAGAGATAGAGAGCATAAGTAGGCAGAGCAGCAGGCAGAGGGAGAGGGAGAAGCAGGCTCCCACTGAGCAGGGAGCCCAATGCGGGACTCGATCCCAGGACCCTGGGATCATGACCTGAGCTGAAGGCAGCCACTTAACTGACCGAGCCACCCCGGCATCCCTGTATTTTTAATTTATGAAAAGAATATTAGTGTAGTAAAATAATTTACCTAGAATTTTTTATTCCCTTTTGGAAATAAGTTGCTCCCATGTAATTTATAAGTAGATACACATTATTACTATAAAAATGGGCAAGAATATGTGAACAGGAAAATCACAAAAGAAGAAATATGAATGGTTCATACTCTGAAACTCTCTAGTTCTAAAGCACATAGTTTGCATAAAGTTATCCCTCAATAACCTAGTAATAGTAGTAAACTACTATTCCTTATTATAAAGATATATGAGTGTGAAATCTGATTGTGGGACTATAAAATGTGAGTATCATAGGGGTGGGTGAGCCACCTGGGTGACTGAGTCTGTTGAGCATCCGACTCCATTTTCATTCAGGTATGATCTCAGGGTCGTGATATCAATCCCTGCATCAGGCTCTGCGCTGGGCATGGAGCCTGCCTAAGATTCTCTCTCTCTGCCTATCCCTCCCCTACCCTGCTCACATGCACACATGCCTTGCTCTCTCTATATATATAAATAAGATAAAATAAAATAAGATAAAATAAAATAAATAAAATAAAATAAAATGTGAATATCATAGAAAGCCATGGGAACTACGCAGGAAAGGAAGCTGCTAAATCCTGAATACAAGAATGCTGTACAATGAAGCTATGAGAGAGTCCCAGGAAAACAAGGCTTCTCAAGGGTGCCCACCAAACCCCCAGAGAAGCTGTCAGTCATGTTTTTAACCTGCCAGGATGGCTTCCCTGAGAAGGTCACATCCTTCTGGTAAGTACAGGAGAATAGGGGGGCAGGAAGAGTCAGCAATCTCCACGAGGACTCATCTGAGGATTGGCTTCCTGAGAACTGATGTTGCAAAACAAATTGTTTTCTTTGCCGTGGGAGGAAGAGGAAGAAGACATGGAAACCAGAGGCCATTTTTAAAGAAGAGTATTCAGTTTTAAGAAGAAGAGCATTCAGTTTTAAGAAGAGGACCCTCACCCTACACTGCAAATCTTCCCTCTCCTCCATCTCTTACCCATTACGACCTTCCCACGATTTTTATCCTTGAAAAGGTCAGTCCACACTCCAATCAATACAGCCTTTGAAAGCTAAAGAGCATGTTGTTTTTCTAGTATTTTATTATAAAAGTAATACATGGTCTGTACAGAAAAAGAGTCTTGATGGCGAGAAGTGCTGAGACACAAAAGGAACCAGGACAGTCAGTCATCTGGGACCACATCGTCTGCGACTTTTAGGACAGGGAGCTTCAGGATCCACACAGATGTCCCTGGAAGGGTCCTTCTCCTCCTTTGGAAATGCGGCATCTTCCTGTCCTCCCTAAGGGGAACTCGGGCCAGGCGTCCTGGCCTCTCTGACTCTCTTCCCCGGGGTCGCAGGCAAGACAGTGGAGACTAAATCTGGTTCTGGTAATCAGGGGCCTCTGCCTCTTCCTCCGGGTGCAAGAGAAGTGAGTAGGTGATGGTATTCTCAGCCTACAGAACACAGAAGGGGACAGTCACAGGAATGAAGGCAGCAGAGGAAGAGAGGGAAGGAGGAGATGGCTGGGGTGGCTCACCTCAATTTTGGCAGCCTCTTCAGTATCCATGACATTGGCTGTGGGCAGAAAGAACAGAGGTCAGGGGTGCCTGGGGGGCTCGGTCAGGTAAGCGTCTGCCTTCTGCTCTGGTCACCATCTCAGGGTGCTAGGATCAAGCCCCGAGTCCGCGTCTCTATCTTCCTCTGCCCCACCCCCCACCCCCACTCGTGCTTGCTCTCTCAAATAAATAAATAAAATCTTTAAAAAAAATACATAAATCAGAACAGAAATCAGCCAGGGCGCGGCAGCAGAAAGGGGCCCACCACACTGTGGTGGCCGCCGCGGAACAAAAGCCTGAACCAGACACGAAACAAGGACCTGCGGGCCAAGTTCACTGCCCAGACTCAGCCTCCCCTCCTGGCCACACGGGCAGAGGGAGGCCCTCATCTGTGCTGCATGCTTTTCAGAGAATTGCTGACTTTTTCTAGAAGCCAACCAGCCAGCTTCAGGGATGGGAGATACTGGGGAAGAGATGGGGGCATGTTCAGTATCACAGGGAGGTCAAGACCAGATTTTTGCCAGTCACTGTCTTAAGGGAGAGAAGACGGGGGCCGTTTCAGCTCTGGCTGGATGTAGCATGTCCTAGGGGAGCCTTTGAAGAACTTGAGGCTCCGTGACATTAAAACGGAAGAAAGCGCAACAGTGAAAGCGAGGGAGGGAAAGAGGGAAGCAAGCCAACAAGCCAGGACTTTCCCTGGTAAATAGCTAGAACACACCAAGTTCCTACATGTCCTTTGCCAGTAAAGTCACTCTGTCAGTGTGAAAAGTAGTCTCAGTATCTGCAAAGCCGCATTCCTCAGGCCGGGGAGGGGTGTGTGTGTGAGACAATACATCTAGTGTCTCCACTCCCGCCCCCCCGCCCACCCTCCACCCCACCCCCCTGCTCCTGCACACAGAAAGTCTCTGTTTGCCCTGTTCCAGACTCTGGAACAAAGCGCCCCCTGAATTCTCCTTCGGAAGCATTTCTCGACCATCCCGGCCACCTAGCCCACACATGGGAAACCGTCAGGCCCCCTGCCTCACGACGTCAGTGCTGGTGAAATGCGTTGGGTGCAGACAGAGCCAAGCCTCCAAGGGGCTGTTCCACTGGTGTTTGGGCTTTTTTCCAGGTCTGGATTGGCCTGGTGCGGGCTCAGGCCCGCATCCCACTTGACACGGCCAAGAACACAAGGGCCTCGCTCAAAGCACAGCAGGACAAGTGCCATTGCGCTCAAGCTCTCGAATCTGTTGGTTCCGCTCTGAGTCACACTCCGGCCCCCTGATGTGGAGTCCTCGAGGGCCTCTTTCTCCTCTGCTTCTGCTGTCCACGAGCCCCTCGAGAAAGTTCCAGGTTCCCGGGTGCTCCAGCTTAGCTACCGTCAGGAGGTCACCTGGGATACTCCTGCTCCCACCTGGGCCAGGGGCTGGATGGTCACTGACTCTCAGAATGTCAGACTCAGAAGGGATTTGAGGTCATCAGGCCAATCTGCTCATTTCCTCAGGGAGGTGACGGCACCCCCACGTGGGGGACGCGCAAGATTCCACCTGCTGCTGGTGACAGAGCCGAGGCCAGGCCCGCGTTTAATGAACTTACATACGCGGGCATCAGAGCTAAACTCTGCCCAGCAGTGAAGCACCCAGTCCCCTAGAACTTTCTCCAGTGCAGATGTGCTGGTAATGCCGCACCCCTCTCCCATCGCTCCCTGAGACAGACTCCTCAGTGTGTCCAGAGATCGTTCCCTGGGTCTCCCTCTCTTTTCCTCTTAACACCGTGCATCTCAGTCTTACCACTCCTGCCCTCTGCCCTCTGCCAAACCCCACAGAGGACCCAAATGTCTCTGATGTCCTGCTCTGGAAACGTTCCCAGCATTCCTGGCTCCAAAATTCAGATGCAGCCCTCCCCTCTTTATCTGCGGCAGGTGGTCCTCTCCCCCTCATCCCCAGCGAGGTCCTCCTTAGGCCCAGGAGTTAGTCTCAGAACCAACCAAGCGATTTGAGCCCCTGCCCTCCTCCCCCCACCCCCTCCCTCTTCTGTGCCCCCAGCTGAACTCACACAAGCCACTTCCTGTGGGCTCCAATCCACTGGGGAGCCCCAGGCAGGGCACCTTGAGCCCCCAAACAGGGAACCACACTCACCTGGTTCCTCAGGGAGGCTCTCTCCCATTTCCCTGTGCTTGGGGCTTCCTAGGGGAGCTATGGGGGCACAGAGGAGGTTAGTAGGGTTATAGGGGCCTGAGTCCTTGCTCAAGGACCGGGGGCAGGATTGGGTTAGAACCAACATGGGATGCCTCCCCTCCTCCCCTCTCCAGGCTCCCTTGCCCCAGGGTGGCCCACCCTGTAGAAGGGCCACTGAGTTCATCGTGGGGACCCGAGACTGACAGAAAGGCCACTCGGCTGTATCTTCCTCAGACTTGCCCTGCTTGGTAAAAGCTCTTTTTCCTGCATCTCTGTATTTATGTGTCATCAGTAACAGGGCCTGGTGCTGCACCAAAGCCGAAGGGCCCTTGCGGGAGGAGGAGCAGTCTTTCCTCCCTCCCCGTGGCTCGGAGTCTTTTGTCCTCTTCTCTCTCTGGGTGTCTTTAGACTTTCCAGCAAGCTAGCTTTCCAGGGTGATGAACCGTGACAATTTGCTTATTTGGCTTCTAGGGCTCCTGGCCTCCTCTCTCAGCTCCTTCAGGGTCGGGCTAAGGGGGAAGCAACTGCTTTCCAAGAGCCACGTTCTTCGGGGCACCGGCCGTGAACAGGCGTGGAGTGACACGGCCTCCGTGGGCGCGGGGGCGAGGAGGGAAGTGAATGAGAACGTCGGGGGCTTCCTTCCCGTCGTCTCGCCGCCGGCTCTGGAACGCGGTTTCCTTCCCGAAGGGGGCCTCTGGGCTCTGCACGACCCGGCCCTTCCCACTGGACGGCCCGCCTCCCCTCTCCTCCCTGCGCCTTGCAGTTTCTGCTCTCCGGCCTCGGCCTCGCACCCCTACCGGCCCCTCCTCGCTCTTCCCCCGCCGCAGTGCGCCTCCTCTCCGGGCCTGGGCCCCACGCCTGCGCTGATCCTCCAGGCCCGCGGCCTGGCTGACGGCTCCCCTCAAACACCTCCCTCCTCCCACACGACACCAGTTCAGCCTCCTCAACCCCGCACCATCCTGCGGGGCAGGTCCGTTAGCGCCCTCATTGTCCAGATGAAGCAGCACGGGCACAGAGATGCTGAAGAGCTCACCCAAGGTCACACGGCTGGTGAGCTGTGCAGCTGAGATTTAAACCCCGGGGGCGGTCTGGGCCCCCCATGTGTGTTCAGTCGCTACACACACCACTGCCTCCTGCAAGCTTCTCTAACCACTCACTCTGTGCTGTGTCACGTGGGCTCTTGTGTCCCCCCTCCCATCACAGCCTTTGTGACTCCACCATGGCTTTTACCCACCTAATTCCAGTGATTTACTTGTCCTGTCTTCCCTACCGCACTGGCACCTCCTTGAGAGCAGGGACTAGACTTCTCATCATCCGGGGTGCCTAGCACAGGGCTCGACCCATAAACAAGTTTTTTCAATCCTTGTCGAATAAATGCATGAACGGGGCTCAGTCGATTAAGTGTCTGCCTTCGGCTCAGGTCGCTTCCTGCTCTGCGGGGAGCCTGCCTCTGCCTCTCTGCCTCTCTCTCTCCCTCTCTGTCTCTCATGAATACATACACAAAATATTTTAAAAATTAATAAGTGAATGAATGAATGAATGAATAAACGACGGGGCTGCTATGTCTGAACTATAAGGATTCTCTGAGCCCAAAGAGGAGGATCCTGGAGACGGTTGGGGTTAGGGCTTCGGCCAAGTAAGAAGTGACAACAAGAGGGACCCAGAGAAGCCACGAACCTGAGGTTTGCTTTTGCCTGAGGCGGAACCAGGCCACCGCAGCGGCGAGGATGACCACTGCAGCAGAGCCGGCGACCGCAGCCACAACTGTCATCACCACGGAGGAGTCGCTCCAGCTGGACCCTGGGGGAGACAGACCTCAGGACACGCAGCAGTGTCCCATGTCCCATGCTGTACCCCAGGGCTTCTCCCCGGAGCTGCTTTGCGTCTGTGTCCCTTGTCCCTTGTCCTTTGTCCGGTCCCCCCCCCCAACCTCCCCTGCGCCAACAGCCCTGCGGCTGGACTTGTGCCTCCCCCCTCACAGGTGTCTCTGCTCATCCAATAAAGCCGACCACTGAGTGCATGCGGCCGAGCTTGGGGAGAGAAGCGAGGGGGACCCGAAGCCTCCCCTAGTCGGAGGCACCGAGACTGGATCCCACCAGCCCTTGAACTGTCGGGGACAAGTCACGCCTTGGGGAGTGAATGGGCATAACATGAGAACTAAGAAGAAAGGAGAAAACCTCAGTTCTTGGGAACGTCCGGGAGCGTAAGGAAGCCCAGCCCCAGGGTGGGAAGTCTGCTCCGTTCCTGTCCTTAGGATGGAGCGTGCATCTCAAAGGGCACCCAGCCTTGTCACCTGTGACCTGACTTGGCGGGCCCCCAGCTCTGGCCCCTCCCGCTGCCCATGGCCAGTATTCATCACACCCCGGTTCCTCCCCGCCGCGCCTCTGTGCCCACGTGTGTGCGCGCTGGCATCTCCCGGATCTCCAGTGCGGCCCCTACGACCTTAGTCACCATCACCCGTCGCCTTAACCGTCCTCCTTCCTCCGTCCTGCCAGAGTTCCCACCTTGGACCGTGATGGCCACAGGCTGTGAGAGGCGCAGCATCTGGCCCATTAGTCCTGTGCAGTGGTAGTCGCCGCTGTGACTGAGGTTTGCTTCTGGGATGAAGAAGGTGGAATTCAGGGACGAGAACTGCTTGGATTTTCCATTCTGGAAGAAGGTGACCTTGTACAGCCGCCTGTTCCTCCAGCTGTGGCACCTCAGCACGATGGGCTCCCCCTTCTGGAACACCAGGCTCGGGGTCTGGAGCAGCAGCCAGTCTGAAAGACACAAAGGGTCACTAGGACCCAGGAGGTCTCGATGCACCTCTGAGGCCATCCTTACCCGTGGGACACGCTATGCGTGGAGGGAAGAGCTTGACACCAATGGGCCTGGTGTCTCAGGCTGGCTGCATCATTTGGGAGCTCTGTCGTCTCGGGCCTTTTCCGGGCCTTGGGTCCCTCCTCTGGGAAGATGGACGTAACAATTCCATGCATCTACAGCACTTCCCGGCACATAGTAGGTGTTGAGGATAGACTTGTCTTCTCTTTCCTGTCCTGGGAGGAGGCAGCTGCCGCCCTGTCCTGCCCAACAGGCTCTTTCAGGAAGGACACCAGAGAGCCCGGGGTGCAGTCTGACCCAGGAGATCACATGTGAGGGGACACAGCAGAGACTTGTGTTTCGGGAGAGTGAGAGGTCACGGACATCCAAGAAGTATTAATTGATCTGACGTATGTTGGTGAATGTGGAGTTTTAGTTCAGCAGGGTCTTTGAAAGTGGGTCATTAGCCTGCTGTGTCCTTTTTCCCTCCCCATGTTCATCCTTAGACTGAGGAAGAAAAAATATTTAGTATGGTTGTTGTGTAGGGAATAAAACCTAAGGTAGAAATTTGTACTCCTGACCCCAGCCCATGTGTTCCTTTTCCCCAAAGCTGGAGGATGGAGCAGAGTTGGAATTGGAAAGAGAGGTAGGGGAGAAGACAAAGGCAGAATCAGAAGGGGGGCGCCTGGGTGGCTCAGTCATTGAAGCACATGCCTTCGCTCAGGTCATGATCTGGGGGTCCTGGGATCGAGCCCCTGTGTCAGGGCCCCTGCTCAGCGGGGAGTCTGCTTCTCCCTCTCCCTCTGCAGCATCCCCCACCCCTCAGGCTCATGCTCGCTCACTCTCTCTCTCTTACAGAAATAAATAAAATCTTGGGGAAAAAAAAGAATTAGAAGGGAGTGGGGGCAGGGGCAGGGTGCAGGAGGAATGACAAGGCCAACCAAGTCTCCGCACTGGCTGGCGACGGGGCCACGGAGGCAGGAGATGCTCAGTCCCGAGGGAACCAGTGACATCACAGAGAAAAGTCAGCCACAGCGACAGCGGGAACTCCAGGGACGGAGAGGGGCGCCACATCTTGTTCCTCGGGTGCCGCGAGCTGGAAGACCCCACCTCTCCTGTCAGGGAGGCACGTATACCTTCCACCCAATTCCGTGCCTTCCCGTACCACACATTCCTCCTCTTGGAGAACCGAGATCCTGGCTGGACGCTGCAGGCCAGGAAGAGCTGAGCCGGCCTGGTTCCCTAGACCGCCTCTCTCGTGAGATTGGACCAGGCAGGTGGGGATGCCGAGAGTCGTAAAGCGTTGAGAGAATCGAGTCGAACCCAGAGGAAACGCCAGTGTTGCCATGTACCCCCAACAACCAGTTCCGGCACTTACCTTCCCCGCCTCAGGAATTCCGACCACAGAAGAACCATGGCTGGAATGGTTTTTTCCTTCCCTGCTGAGTCTCTGCTGCTACCAGGTTATAACCCGGATAATGGGGAGTATCTGCCTGTGGCTGGTCCGTGCAAGGGGCCACCCTAGCTCTCCTTCAGGACATTTATCTTGGTGCAGATCTTAAAGGCAGGGGCCGCTTCCGGGTCGCGGCACTCATGAGACGTTCTTCAAGTAATCGAAGGGCCTTCCCATCCATCTGGGAACGAGACTCCTCTGCAGTCTCCTGGAAGCCTTGTAGAGAAGCCATAACGCCCACATCTCCTTCACATGCCGGTGGCTACACGGGGCACACTCAGTCTCGGTGGTGGGACAGGTGGGGGCAGGGACAGATGTCAGGCCTCAAGAGCTTCCTTCCGGGCCTGTCACCTCCTGCTGCATGGACAGGGTGGGGGCGACAGGGCCGCTGTGTGCTTTTGAGGAAAATGTAGGCGTCCGGGGAAGGGAAGGGACTACATGAAGAGTGACAATGACAATATTCATCATAGTCTCATGGTGGCTCTTCTTTATGGAGAAGCTACTATTTGCCAGAAGCTTTCTGAAATCATGTCTCTGTTTAACAAACATTTATTAAACCCTGCCCTTGTCAGGGGCTGGAAATGCAAACATAGTTAAAACACAACTTCCAGGGGCGCCTGGGTGGCTCCATCGGTTGAGCACCCAACTCCTGGTTTCGGCTCAGGTCATGAGCTCGGAGTTGTCAGGTGGAGCCCTGCGACGGCTCCGTGCTGGGTGTGGAGCCTGCTTGAGATTCGCTCTCCTCCCTCCCTCTAATGAGAAAAAAGAAGATCAACGCAACTTTCAGGTCAAGTTGCGTGGGGGGCCGGGAGATGCTGATTCCCACAAGGACCTGGGGAGGGAGGTATTAATACCCCATGAGCACACAGGGAATCAAATCCAAGGGCAGACAAATCACCACCTTCACATGGCTACTGGTGCCCAGGCCGAAGACTCAGTTGTGGTCTGTCTGTGCTTTGTGATGGCTACAGAAATGGGTTTTTATGCAGTCAGAATTTCCTTCTGCTTCTCTCATACCCTACATGCTTGTCTGTAGCCTTGTAACCTTCTTGCTTCATCAGGATTGAGGCAAAACGACCTATTCTGAGGAATCTCTTAGGACCATCCACCGCCACCACACATACTAAGCAAAGGGGGTGGGTGAAAAAGGAAGTGAGTGGACGAAAACATCTTCCAACAACTCACAGCACTGCTTCCCAGGAAACAGATGACCCCCCTTCCCTAAAAACCTCTGCCATGTAAGCAGATTTCATCTTTCCCTGTCCTCCCAGACCCTCCCTGGGCCCTTACTCCACTGACCAGAAGTCACGTTCAGATGCACAGGGTCACTGAGGCTGGTCTGATCCGTCTGGCACCTGTACTCCCCACTGTCCTCTTTTCTGGCCTTAAAGCTGTAGCTGGACTGGACCAGGGTTGCGATGGAGCTCCCATTATGGAACCACTGGGTGACATGGTCTGCAGCGGTGTGGGCCCCCTGGCACCTCAGGGTCACGGGATCTTCCTGGAGCACATTGACCCATGGGGGCTGGAGGTCCAGCACAGCCTTCGGGAGACCTGATGAAAGGCAGAGAGAGGAGGAAGCAGGAGGAAAGGGGGCCCCAAGAGCCAAAGCGGCCCCCAAATTTCAGGCAATGAAGCGCCTCTGGTCCTTCTGAGGACATCAAGAGGGAACGCAGCCCAGACTGTTGTGTAACTGTAGGGAATTCCTCTCACTCATGCATCCCACCACAGGGGCCCCCGGGAAGCCGGGGTCCACTCGGGGAGCTTGACTGTTCCTCAGGAAGACAGGGCAAGGTAACAGAAAGGGAGAAGGGGCAAAGCAAACACTAGAAATAAATGTACACCTCACCAGGGGTCACATCTGAGGCAGTTCTTTCTTTCCTTTTTTTCTTCCTTCTCTTCCTTCCCTTCCTTCCCTTCCTTTCCTCCTTTCCCCCTTTCCTTCCTTCCTTCCTTCCTTCCTCCCTCCCTTTCTTTTTCTTTCTCTCTCTCTCTCTGTCTCTCTGTCTCTCTGTCTCTCTCTCTCTCTCTCTCTCTCACACACACACACACACACACACACACACACACACACACACACACACACACACTACACATACATACCTTTCTGGAACTTACTTTCTTCCCCTGTAAACAGAGACATTTTGAATATTAGTGGATAAACTCTCTCCAGAGCCAGATGAAGGCCTCTGGTGGAGGTATCCGGCATGAATCAGACATCAGGTTTCTGTTTCTGACCTGATGTCAATCTTTGTCCCTTAAAATAGACCTATCTTCACACCCAAGTACAGAGGAGTCTCTGTGGCCTCAGGGGCATAAAGAAAAAGGCTGGAGGGCCACTCTAGGGTTCAATGCCCCAGGGAGAACCGTACCCCACCCTCCCTGAGATCCTTGGGAGGCAGGGAGCTTCTTGCTATAGAGAAAGAAGTGCCCAGCAGAGTCGAGGTCACCAAGCTGCAATCAGAGGTATCGCCTCCTAGTTCTGTCCAGGAAAACAAGCCCTGAAGCCCTCAGATTCACGCGAAGTGGAGGATTTATCAACACAGGAGATAACCTTGGCTGATGGAGGGATTTTGCGTGCAGCTGAGACTAAAAATATCTGGGTTCTTGATTTGACTGAGAGAGGATGAGTTATTTTCTGTGACAGTATCTGTGACCTCTCACCCTAACAGAACCAGAAGGATTAAAGCACCCGTGCACTGTGGCTGCCTATCCTCTGCTCCTTGGGAAAAGGGGAAAGAGAAAGGGGAGAGGGAGAGGGCCAGGCCATCTCCTTCCTGGCCCCGCCCAGGTACTAGGTTGCTGGTGCATTCAAGGGCACCTCCAGGTGGGGCGCTGGAGCAGAGGAAGAGTGTGGCTGGGGGTGGGAGAGGATGTGGGTGGAGTCCTTACCAGGTGTCCCAGCAACTGGAGCTGTAAGAGGGAAAGTGAAGATCAGCCCAGAGTTTAGATTTGATGATTCATCACTACAAGAATCACTTCCAAAAAAAAAAAAATCCCCTCCATGCAAATCCCTGTAACTCCCTTGCCCTTTCCTGTCTCTGTTAAATCCAGCTGTACTCTCCACGCCTTTACTTGTTCAGCTGTGTGTTACTAGAATGACCACACAAGCAGGCAGATCGGTATCTCTATAAATTCGTGGTCACCGTATTCAAAGGGACATTGAACTGCCACTCTGACACTTTTCTCTAGTAAATTTGCTCTGCTGTTCTCAGCAGCAACGCTCATCTTTTCCTCGCTCCCAAAACTTTCCTGTCTTCTGCCTCCAATCCCTTCTTGCTCAAAGTGGCTGCCTTCCTTCATTCTTCACAGAAAACAAAAGCAATTGGACAGGAAATTTCACACCTTCCCCCAACTCAAATATCTAACCTCTCTGCCCCTCTGCCCAACTTCCTTTCTTGCTGTTCCCTGGGGAAAGTCTCCCTCCTCCTCTCCAAGGCCAGTCTCCATCCTGGTTCACAGTCCCTGTCACCCTCACAAGGATTTCCCTCTCTCTGTTATTCTCATGTTCTTCTGCATCACCAATTTCTCCTCAGCTGGTTCTTTCCATTAACATAAGCATGGTCCAGATCTTTCATATATTAAAAAAAAGCTTCTCACTTGATCCGTCATATAATTCCAAAATTATTTCTCTGCTCCCTTTCACAGCCAGATTTCTCAGGGTTTTTTTTTTTCTACATGGACTGTACTCATTTCTACCCCTTCCAGTCACTGTTTCATTCTCCACAATTTGGGCTCCGTCTTCACCAGCCCACTACAACTTTTCTCTCTCATTCTTCCCCAGGTAAGTGTACATCCTCACCATCTCCCCAGTCACTTGTGCCTGAAAACTGTAAGTCACCTTTATTCCCCCCCTCTCTCCCAAGCCCCCTCCCCATTCACCTCAGTGAATCTCGTTGATTCTGCTTCCGACTCAGGCCTCGAGTCCATCAACTTCCCTCCATGCTCATGGCCGCCATGTTAGTTTAGCTTTCTCTGCCTCCTAACTCCTCTCCTCATTCCTTTGTCCCCCATAATCCATTTTCCACAGAAAGACTAGAGTTATTTTTAAAATACCAGGTCCAATAATATCTCTCCCCTGCTTAGAAGACTTCAAGGGCCTTTCTTTGCTCTTGAAATAAAAGTACATATTTAAGAGGCTACACAGGACAAGGGCCCTGCTCACCTCTCCCACCTCATCTCAAGCTCTTCTTCCCCTACTCGCTGAGCTCCCATAAATTAGCCCTCTTTAAATTCTTCACACTTGGGGCTTTGTGAATGCAGATCTCTCCTCTAGACCTGTTTTATTTATCTCTTCAAATGGCTAGATCCTTGCCATGCTCAAATTCCCCGGCTCGTGTCACGTCCTCAGAAAATGCTTTCCTTATCATACTGTTTATCATCCTCTCTTCTTCTCCACAAAGAACGTTCTCATCACAGTATCCTGTTTACATCTTCATGGCCCTTTCCAATTTATATTTATACCCGTGTGTCGGTTTATTCGTTGTTTATATCTCCCAGGAGAATGGAAGCTCAGAGAGGGCAGTAGCCTCATCAATTTTATTTGCCAATGCTCTGGAAATCACTTATTGAATGAGTCAGGGTGAGAGATAAAAGGGGCCACAATTGTATTGACAATAGGATGTGAAGAATATATGCACATGAGAGAAAACATTTTTTTAAGATTTTATTTATTTGAGAGAGAAAGAGTGAGAGAGAACTCTAGCTGGGTGGGGGGCAGAGGGAGAGGCAGAAGCAGACCCCTTGCTGGAAGGGAGCCTGACTTTATCCCGGGACTCCAGGATCATGACCTGAGCTGAAGGCAGGTGATTCACTGACTGAGCCACCCAGGTGCCCACACATGAGAGAAATTTAATAGGCAAAACTGGGGGAAGCTGGCCCTTGATAAGAGTGAGGATAATGTGAGTGGATGGCTAGGGAACAGGTTACTCATGCTCAAACAAACATAAATGTTAGGAAGAGGAGTACATTTGTAAGAGGAAGATGATAAGTTGAGTTTGAGTTTATTTTGTTTCCGAGCTGCCATATCAATGTGGAGGTGTCCAACCACCAGGTAGAAACACAAAATTGTAGTTGACGTAAGAAAGAAAGACAGGTTTGGAAGTTGTTGACATAGAAGTGATAGCTGAAAACCAGAGTGTGTCAGATTGGCAAGAGGGACAGTGTAGAAAGAAGTAGAACCTAGGAGGAGGGGAAGAGGAGCAATAAGAAAGAGATGAGAAGAACAGAGAGAAGTCATCAGCCATTTATTCATTCCACACTTAACAAACAGTCATGAATACACACTCAATAGAGTCATTGTAAGGCAGACAAAGACCCTGTGCTTTAGGTCAGGAAGGCTGTCTGTCTTGTTCACTGGTAAATCTCCAAGTCCTAGAACAGGGCCTGTTCATGCATTTATTTAATGTTTAAACAAGGCAGTTTGTGGAATCTGTAGAAAGCAGGAAATGCAGTGTCCCCATTGCCTGGCTGTAGAGGAAGATCCACTTGGGCCAACAGGAATGTGGTGAAGAGGGTGGAATGGGAGCCTTAGTTAGTTGGCAGTGGAGCAGCTCTGGAGGCATTTCTGAAGCGCAGTGACTCAGCGGCCCTGGAAGATGCCATGGCCTCGGTGGGTAGCACGGATTCAGAGGAGAGGAGACAGGAGCAATGGAGATGGGGTCAGAGGCTATTGTCAAAGCTGGGTTCTTGAAGAATGAAGATCTAAATATGGTGGCCCAAATAAGAATGGGAAAAATGGAGCAAATCCCGGGTGTCTTAGCAGAAGGGCAAAGGGAAGAAAAGATCACGTTTTGCCCAGGAGTCTTACCCAGGTGACCGGCACATTGGTAGCAGAGATGGGCAGTCATATCACCTCTCCAGGCCTGAGCTTCCTCACGTGGAAAATGAGGTAGCTTAATGCTTCTTTCACATGTTATTCTACTTCAGTCCATTTTATGCTGCTCATGAAGGAACACTCTCTCTTCTTCACCTCCACTTCTTATCCCAGTATCATCTAGCCTTGAAGGCCAAGGGCTCCCCAAGATGACCAGATTTTATAATCAGTCATAGCACCTGACTCGAGAGGGGCTCCATGTCTTCCTCTGGGGCCACTGTAAGGTGTATTTGAGGGTGGAAACTCTAGGAGTTGAGCTTGGAGAGGTGACCCTGGCAATACGGCCCCCTAGCTGGCCTCCTTAGACTTCCTCCCACCCAGCACCAACAGCCCCTGGCCCTCCGTGCCGGCCTAGGACCCTGACTTTCTCCCTGATCACAGCCAGGACCTGTCCCCCTGCGTGTGTGCGAGGAAGCCTGAGTGATTTCTCTGGTCCTACAACTGACGATTCCAGAATTGCCCAGGTTGTGTGTTCTCTCAACCCCTGTGCCCTGGATAACCCAGACCCTCTTCGGTTCTTCCCAGGGAAATCTAATACATACACAGAATAAGCTTCTGCTGCCTGACAGAGAATGGCTACTGCCGCCCCCCTCACCTAAGTGACCTGTTGCTTCTTCCCTATTTATCTAAGACACCATTAGTCCTTCCACCCGAGATTTGGTCCCTGTGACACACAAACTTCTAAGGAAGGAAAACACCGTGGCCACTCATTAGTCACTCAAGTCTAGGTCACTAGACTTTCCCAGAGCAGGTTCAGATGTAGGTGGTAGCAGAACACCAGGGACCTGGCTGCCTAGCGATATTGGGCAAAAGACACTAAAAACTACAACAAAAACTCTGCCACTTTTATCATTTGCCCAGGCCAGTAAGTTTGTCAGAGTTTGATCTTCATCAGCCTGCTTCACCCTCCTCATTTTCCTGAACGCTTCCCACGCTCCCCTCATCCTTGCCAAAGCTCAGCCCGACCCGGGGAAGCAGCAGCTGAGTTAGGAAAGTGCACCTGCCTCTGTCCATCATGAGGACACTGACTCACCCAGAAATAGCAGAGCTGTCCACAGCAGCATGTCACCCAAAGGACGGCGGGGCACGCAATTAGCCCAGTCACTATCAGCAGCAGGGATGGGGAGGAATGAGGGGATCCACATCAACCGCTGGCTCACGTCGGCTCCAGCAGCACCAGGGTGGCAGGCAGAGGCTTCTCTTGACACTTGACAGATTGCACCCGAGAGGACAAATTCTGAAGTCCAAAAGAGGAAGTGAAAAGAAATGTTGTTTTATCATAGGCTCCTCCCCTTCCACCCTTTTTCCTCTCAACTGTTCCCTCCCAGAAGTCAGAGCTTCCCAGAATGGGTCTGGCTCAGCCCAATTCCAAATTCACAGAAATTTTAGAAACAGGAAAACAACTTCTTCCTCTTCTTTTGGGACACAGCTAGGCTCAACGTCTGTGCGTATGAGGGGGAACGGTCACCAAATCCAGCTCAGAACCTATCTGTTCCTACCTCTTTAGAAAAAGCAACGGAGCAGAAGATGCAGCCAGGCTTCTCTGACTTCTAGCTCCATTTGAAGGCCCAAATGCTTCTGAAACTGGTGATGGTGGGCTTGAGGCCACCCACCATCATTTGATTTTCTTTGTTATCATAACCTCTGACTTACTCTTGGATTGTGGAGCAAAAACAAGGATGTGTGTGAGGGTGGCACTAGGGTGGTTACACTCATCCTCTTATTTCCCTCTGGCATTCATTCTTTTTTTTTAAGATTGATTGATTGATGGGCGCCTGGGTGGCTCAGTGGGTTAAAGCCTCTGCTTTCGGCTCAGGTCATGATCTCAGGGTCCTGGGATCGAGGCCCATATCGGGCTCTCTGCTCGGCAGGGAGCCTGCTTCCTCCTCTCTCTCTGCCTACTTGTGATCTCTCTCTCTCTGTGTCAAATAAAGAAATAAAATCTTTAAAAAAAAAAGATTGATTGATTGATTGATTGATTGATTGATTGATTTGAGAGTGCACTCATGTGTGTGCTTGTGTGGGAACGGGGAAGGGCAGAGGGAGAGGGACAGAAGAAGACTCCCCAGTGAGCGCAATGCCAGACATGGGGCTTCATCTCCTAACCCTGAGATCATGACCTGAGCTGAAATCAGGAGTTGGACACCCAACTGACTGAGCCACCCAGGCACCTCTCACATTCATTCTTTTGCTTGTTCCTTCAACAGATAATTTTTTGAACACCAACTCATCCCCTGGTTCTTTATGTTTGCCATCTTCAATCCCATCACTGTTCCCATCACTCTGGCATGGTGAAGGAGCATGGGCCTTGGAGCTATGTAAGTGTAGTTTTGAATGCCAGCTCAGATGGATTGTCAAAAATGAAGGTAATCATGCCTATCCTTCAAGCAAGATTTCTCGGCCCCAGTACTTTTGACATTTTGGATCAAATAGTTCTCAATGTGGCAAACTATCCTGTACATTGTAGATTGATTAGGAACGTCTCTGGCCCCACCCACTAGATGACAGTGGCACAGTTGAGCCCACTAGTTGACAGTTTCACAACCCCTAGTTGTGAAAATAAAAATGTCTCTAGACATTGACTAATGTTCTCCAAAAGGCAAAATTGCCCCTGGTTGAGAATCACTGCACTCAAGGTTTTCGGAAAAGAAAAGAAAATTTGAGTAATAACAAAATACCGGGTGCATCATGCGTATCCAATGAAGGCTAGTTTCCTTTTCCTGCTTTCTGTCATCATCCTCATCACCGTTCATTCACCCTCAACATCTCCAGAACATAAATTGCTCTTCTTGGGGCCCCTTTCTGGGGACTCTTTCCTAAATGCTCTCACAGGAAGCAAGTTGTAAGACTCAAGAAATAACACTGTAAAATCTCTTCTCATACCCATAATCTTCAGAAATCCTCAGCCCATCAGCCACAGGCTTTTACTACTGGCCCCATTCCATGCTCCTACCCTAATCTACTTCCAGCCCTTATCGATATTTAGGTGAATTTCTTTTTTTTTTTTAAGATTTTATTTATTTATTTGATACAGAGAGAGAGATTACAAGTAGGCAGAGAGGCAGGCAGAGAGAGAGAGGAGGAAGCAGGCTCCCTGCGGGGCAGAGAGCCCGATGCGGGCCTCGATCCCAGGACCCTGAGATCATGACCTGAGCCGAAGGCAGGGGCTTTAACCCACTGAGCCACCCAGGTGCCCTTTAGGTGAATTTCTTGACCAGTGACAAGACTCCAATGATCTGACATCAATACTTCAAAAATATCATTAGAAACTGATAAAGTTAACTTGTATATTAAGACCCTACAAAATGGAAGCCCCACTGCCAGTGGCCTGGCCCATGACATAAAATCTAAACCTAAGTCGGCTTGCACTTACAGGAAACACCTGTCAAGGAAAGCTTACATACGCCAATCACAATCTTCCAACTCAACTTTAGCTAGCTTACCTTATCCTAGAAAATAGGACCTGCTGACCTCATAGGAAAATCCCCAAATGTCTAGAAAATCAAGCCATTTTCTACTTCCCTCTTCTATTGTTCTATAAAACTCACTTTTCCTGGGACACCTGGGTAGCTCAGTTGCTACAGTGATGTACACCGTAAAACACCGCACAATCCTCAACCCAGTAGCACATCCCTTGTAGTTACTAATTTAGTTCTGTGAGACGTAAGGCTTAAGTAAGGAAATGGGATCCTCAATTTTCAAAGAATCAAGCATGTCACCTTCCAGCATACCCACTTAGTTGATGTCTAAGAACCATGGTCCTGGAAGCTGTAGACATCTATAAACATGGCAAAGTCTTACTAAGGCAAGCTAGAATTACAATGGATATTATGGGAAACATTCTAGTTTGACAAGATCATTCATTTAAGAAGTGCACTTGAAAGTAAGGTTTCTAACTCAAGCAAACATAATGGGCTACCTATTTTAATTGGTATGCAGAAGCTTCCAAAAGTCTTCAAGTTTCCAAAATTTATTTATTTATTTGACAGAGAGAGAACATGAGAAGGGGGAGGGTCAGAGGGAGAAGCAGACTCCCTGCTGAGCAGGGAGCCTGCTGCAGGATTCAATCCTGGAACTCCAGGATCATGACCTGAGCTGAAAGCAGTCACTTAACCAACTGAGCGACCCAGGCACCCTTGAAAGGACTTTTTAAGTAGCTCTATGGTCATAAGTTGACCAAATTGGGAGCTGATATTCAGAGCCCAACAGAAACTTTTTTTTTTTTTAGGCCTTCTCTCCTGAGCTAAATAAAACTGTATAGTCAGAGGAGAAGAAAAACATTCCAAAGACAAATAGCCATAAATTTAGAACATGGATTCTTTTGATTTCTAAATTTTTGAAGATATTTTCCCTGATATAAAGAAGTTATCTAAAGAATATGTAGTTGGCTGAGTGGGTCAACCCTTCAACGTCATTCAGGCTACAACCCAGTTCTTTGAGGGATTAAAAATAGCTGTTTTTGTCTTATGAGTTGGCTCTTTACAAGAAATGCAACTCTACAAGGAATTCAAAACTCACCTATTCTTTTTGCCAATTCCAAAACCATCTGTATTCTTTTCAGAAGGCTTGTGGTACTGTCCCATTCTGGATTCAGGGAATGGAAGTCCTTCTCGGAGGAACTTGCACTCTTCCCCCGGGCTTTTGAAATAAAAACATACTTCCCACTCTCCTCTAGGAACTCCTATCCGGTCTGTCTCTGAAATGCAAACTTCACATGGGTAATTCTTTTCTGTTTTGTTTTGTTTTTGTTTTTAGCTTCAGAGGTAGAATTTAGTGATTAAATCAGTTGCATATAACACCCAGTGCTCATTACATTATATCAAGTGCCCTCCTTAATGCCCATCCCCCAATTCTCCCTTCCCTCCCCTCAACTCCCCTCCAGCACCCCTCCGTTTGTTTCCTAGAGTTCATCATCACTTGTGGTTTGCATTCCTCTCAATGTTCATCTTATTTTATTTTTCCTTCCTTTTCCCTATGTTCATCTGTTTTGTTTCTTAAATTCCACATATCAGTGAAATCATGTGATAATTGTCTTTCTCTGACTGACTTATATCACTTAGCATAATACCCTCTGGTTCCATCCACATCATTGCAACTGTCAAGATTTTTCTTTTTGATGGCTGAGTAGCATTCCGTGTGTGTGTGTGTGTGTGTGTGTGTGTGTGTGTGTGTGTGTGTGTGTGTATACACATACATACAATCTTCTTTATCCATTCATCTGTCAGTGAACATCTGGGTTCTTTCCCTAGTTTGGTTATTATAGACATTGCTGCTGTAAACATTGGAGTGCAGGTCCCCTTCTGATCACTGTGTTTGTATCCTTTGGATAAATACCTAGTAGTGCTATTGCTGAGTTATAGGATAGCTCTATTTTTAAGTTTTTGAGCAACCTCCATACTTTTTTCCAGAATGGCTGCACCAGTTTGCATTTAGGGACATAATTCTTAACAGAAAAAAAGAAAAAGGAAAGATTATTTGGAAATTAGGCAAATGAAAAATCTTTAAAGTTTTCACAAATATTAATAAAAAGTTTAAACTATCTGAGCAGTTAACCTTAACTTATTCCATCTACCAGAAAAACAATTTGGATACTAGTGTTTTTTAAAATTCCACATATGAGTGAAATCGTATGATAATTTTTGCTTTACCATAGCTGCCACATGGCTTTATCAAAGCTTTATCGTAGCTGCTTCATAACTAAAATTTTAAAACAAAAGTTATGAAACCTCTGGTTGCATCTGTCTGTAGATCTACATATCTATACATGTTATAAATGTGTGATTTTTTTCCTACCTCCGGATGGTATTGCCAAAATTAATCTTAAAGAGTGTTCTATCTGACTGGTTTAAAGAAAATTAAGCATTTGTATAAGTCAAGTAAGCTCTCAGAAATATAAAAATTAACCTAAATGTTTTTCAAATTCACATGATTTAGGATAATCTTCGGTAAACAAAAGCTAGTTTAAATTTATTGATTTAATAAAATGAGCATGTTTTTAGAGTTAGCATCATTAAATATAGTACTTCTACTGAGGTTTACTAAAAGTCAACATAAGCTCATTTTATCTCATCTAGCATCTTATAGAATCTGTCAGCAGGAAAGATAAGTTCAGATGATGGTTAGCTGTTTAATGTCCCATGAATTTTTCATGAGTAATCTCAACATAATTATTAAGAACAAGCATATTAAGTAGATATAAGTAAGATAAAAGTTTATAAATGAACTTTTCAACAATAATTACGTTTTATGGTACATCTGCTTAAACACAGTTTCCAGGGTGCCTGGGTGGCTCTGTCAGTTAAATTTCAACCTTTGGGGGCACCTGGGTGGCTCAGTTGGTTAAGTGGTTGCCTTTGGCTCAGGTCATGATTCCAGGGTCCTGGGATCGGCTCCCAGCTCAGCGGAGAGCCTGCTTCTCTCTCTCCCTCTGCCTGCAGCTCTGGTTACTTGTGCTCTCTCTATATCTCTCTGTCAAATAAATAAATAAAATCTTAAAAAAAACATCTTTTAAAAAAATTTCAACCTTTGATTTCAGCTCAGGTCATGATCTCAAGGTCATGTTAGGGCTGTGAGATCAAGGCTGTCATCAAGCCCCTGATCAGGCTCTATGCTCAGTGGAGAGTCTGCTTGTCCGTCTCCCTCCCCAACTTGCACTCACTCTCTCTCTCTCTCTCTCAAATAAATAAAATCTTTTTTGTAAAAGATTTTATTTATTTATTTGACAGAGAGAGACACAGCGAGAGACAAACACAAGCAGGGGGAGTGGGAGAGGGAGAAGCAGGCTCCTCACTGAGCAGGGAGCCCGATGCAGGGCTCGATCCCAGGACCCTGGGATCATGACCTGAGCTGAAGGCAGACGCTTAACAACTGAGCCGCCCAGGCGCCCCTCAAATAAATAAATTAAATCTTAAAAAAAAATAGTTTCCAAAATCTTTTTGGTAACTTGTTATTTTAATGTTATACTAAGATATGTTAAATGATGGGTATTTGTTGACTATCTAGATCATTTCCAAATAAAATAAAACACTGAAATATTAATTATGGAACATAGGTTTATCCACTTTTGGCTTCCTTTTACAGATGTAAAGGTGTCTGTGTGCCACATTGAAAACATTTACTGTGAGGAAGAATACACTGTTAGAAACTATGAAATGTATTTATAAACTTGCTAATTCACAGAATGCTAGTCTAACAATCCCCAGTTGTTTACTTCTTGGTTTTCACTAAAAATTAAGAATTCTGAGGGTTATGCATTCTAATATATGTAAAAATACTACTAGAAATAATAAAGGAAACATCTCTATGCAAGGAATGTAGGATGCGTTTTTGGTAAGAAGTATGAGATACGAAGATGTGTTTTTGTTAAGGGAAAAAGAGAGTAATTTTGGCCCAAATTAAAATAATTGTTTCAGAATGAGAAAAAGGAAAAAAGTCAGACAAAATTTAAATGGATACAAAAAGTTATAGAATGCTTGTGGAAAATGAGTCTTGTAGAAGTAATTTTAGATGTCAAGCTGGCTAAAATTGGAATGGGTCTATTTAAGGTTTTTTTATTTTAAAGAATTTTAATTGAAAAAATATACTGAAGCAAAATTAGAATTTGGTGTTCTCTTTGTAGCTGGGTCTGGAGGTTCCAAACCAGGTCCAGCCACTCACCACTGAAAAAATCCAAAGACAGAGAGATAAGTGGTGGTTAAACAAGAAAGGAATGTATTTTACTGAGGCCACCACTGGGGAGACAGTAGAGGAATGTCTCAAAGACTGTCTCCAAAGTGCTAAAAATACTTCCAGGTTTATATAAGAAAAACGTGAGACAAAGGTCCGTGGGTACATGTCGGTGCGCAGTAAAGGTCACGTCAGTCATTATCTTGGGGTCAATCATGGCCAGGGTCTTGCTGGCTCAAAGCAGTCTTTACTGCTTGAGGGGTAGTTTAGGTTCCCATTAACGGACTCTTTGCCCACAGGGTCTTTTGCCTGAGTTGAGTTAAGCTGAAGAAGAATTTAATCAATTAGAAAGCTTGAGGTCCAATATCCCTGATGAACATGGATGCAAAAATTCTTACCAAGATACTAGCCAATTGGATCCAACAGTACATTAAAAGGATTATTCACCATGACCAAGTGGGATTTATTCCTGGACTGCAACAGTGGCTCAACATCCACAAATCAATCAACGCGATACACATGTTAATAAAAGAAAGGACAAGAACCTTATGATCCTCTCAATAGGTGCAGAAAAAGCATTTGACAAAGAATAACATCCTTTCTTGATTAAAATTCTTCACAGAGTAGGGATAAAGGGAACATACCTCAATATCATAAAAGTCATATACTAAAAGCCCACAGCGAATATCATTCTCAATGGGGAAAAACTGAGGGCTTTCCCCCTAAGGCCAGGAACATAGCAGGGACGTCCACTATCACCACTTCTGTTCAACATAGTACTAGAAATCCTAGCCTTAGTAATCAGACAACAAAAAGAAAGAAAAGGCACCT
Source organism: Ailurus styani (assembly GCA_002007465.1). NCBI lineage: Eukaryota > Metazoa > Chordata > Mammalia > Carnivora > Ailuridae > Ailurus > Ailurus styani. The sequence continues at coordinate 1,082,619 of LNAC01000762.1, forward strand.
GAATTGGCAAAAAAAGTAGTCAAACTCTCACTCTATGCAGATGACATGATACTCTATGTGGAAAACCCAAAAGACTCCACCCCAAAACTGCAAAAACTCTAGGGCACCTGGGTGGCTCAGTCGGTTAAGCTGCTGCCTTCAGCTCAGGTCATGATCCCAGGATCCTGGGATCGAGTCCCACATTGGGCTCCCTGCTCAGCAGAGAGCCTGCTTCTCCTTCTCCCTCTGCCTGTCGCTCTGCCTACTTGTGCTCTCTATCAAATAAATAAATAAATAAAATCTTTAAAAAAAACCTGCTAGCTGTATTACAAAAAACTTCAAGCTGTATTACAAAGCTGTAATCATCAAGACAGTATGGTACTGGCACAAAAACAGACACATAGATCAATGTAACAGAACCCAGAAATAGATCCTTAACTCTATGGTCAACTAATCTTCAACAAAGCAGGAAAGAATATCCAGTGGAAAAAAGATAGTCTCTTCAACAAATGGTAATGGGAAAATTGGACAGGAACACACAGAAGAATGAAACTGGACCATTTTCTTACATCATACACAAAAATAGACTCAAAATGGATGAAAGACCTAAATATGAGATAGGAATCCATCAAAATCCTAGAGAAGAACACAGGCAGCAACCTCTGTGACTTCAGCTGCAGGAACTTCTTGCTAGACACATTTCCAAAGGCAAGAGAAACAAAGGCAAAAATGAGCTCCTGGGACATCATCAAGATAAAACACTTGCGGGCGCCTGGGTGGCTCAGTGGGTTAAAGCCTCTGCCTTCGGCTCAGGTCATGATCTCAGGGTCCTGGGATCGAGGCCCGCATCGGGCTCTCCGCTCAGCGGAAAGCCTGCTTCCCCCTCTTTCTCTCTGCCTGCCTCTCTGCCTACTTGTGATCTCTATCTCTGTGTCAAATAAATAAATAAAATTGAAAAAAAAAAAAGATAAAACACTTGCACAGCAGAGGAAACAGTGGACAAAATCAAAAGACAACTGACAGAATGGGAGGAGATATTTGTAAATATCTTATCAGATAAAGGGGTAGTATAAAAAATCTATAAAGAACATATCAAACTCAACACCCAAGAACAAATAATCCAATGAAGAAATGGGAAGAAGGCATGAACAGACATTCTCCAAAGAAGACATACAAATGGCCAACAAACCCATGAGAAAAGGCTCAATGTAACTCGGCATCAGGGAAATTCAAATCAAAACCACAATGAGATACCACCTCACACCAGTCAGAATGGCTAAAATTAATAAGTCAGGAAATGACATGTTGGTGAAGATGCAGAAAAAGGGGAACCCTTTTATCCTATTGGTGGGAATGCAAACTAGTGCAGCCACTCTGGAAAACAGTATAGAGGTTCCTCACAAAGTTGACAATAGAGCTACCTTATGACCCACCAATTGCACTACTAGGATCTACCCCAAAGATATAAATGTAGTGATCTGAAGCGGCACATGCACCCCAATGTTTACAGCAGCAATGTCCACAATATCCTAACTATGGAAAGAGCCCAGATGTCCATTGACAGATGAATGGATAGAGAAGATGTGGTATACATATAAAATGGAATATTACTCAGCCATCAGAAAGGATGCATACTTACCATTTACACTGACACGGAAGGAACTGGAGGGTATTATGCTGAGCGAAATAAGTCAGTCAGAGAAAGACAATTATCCTACGATTTCATTTATATGTGGAATTTAAGAAACAAAAGAGAGGGGGGCACCTGTGTGGCTCAGTGGGTTAAGCCTCTGCTTTCGGCTCAGGTCATGATCTCAGGGTCCTGGGATTGAGCCCCACATTGGGCTCTCTGCTCAGCAGGGAGCCTGCTTCCCCCTCTCTCTCTCTGCCTGCCTCTCTACCTACTTGTGATCTCTCTCTCTGTGAAATAAATAAATAAAATCTTAAAAAAAAAAAAAGGAAATGAAACAGAGGATCACAGGGGAAGGGAGGGAAAAATAAAACAAGACAAAATCAGAGAAGAAGACAAACCATAAGACTCTTAATCATGGGAAACAAACTGAGGGGTGCTGGAGGGGAGAGGGGATGGGGTAACTGTGTGATGGACATTAAGGAAGGCAAATGATTCGATGAGCATTGGGTACTATATCAGACTGATGAATCACTGACCTCTACCTCTGAAACTAATACTATACTATATGTTAATTAATTGAATTTAAATTAAAAAAAAAAAGTTTGAGGTCAAAATGGAGGTGGTTGAAAGCCTCTTTTAGAAGAACAAAGTTTTGTTGGACTATTGGTCCTCTTTTTTCATTGAAATATAATTGACACACAATGTTGTATTAGTTTCAGGTATACAACATTGTGATCCGTACAATTCTATACTATGCTATGCTCACCACAAATATAAGTATCATCAGTCACTATACAACACTATTACAATACCATTGACTATATTCCCTATGTTGTACCTTTCATCGGCATAACTTATTCATTCCATAGCTGAAAGCCTGTACCTCCCACTTCCTTTCCCCCATTTTGCCCAACCCTACCACCCCCACCCCTCTGGCAACCACCAGTTTGTCCTCTGTATTTATGGATCTGATTCTGCCATTTGTTTGTTCACTTGTTTTGTTTTTTAGATTCTACTTATAATTGAAATCATATGATATTTTTGTTTAATTTATTTCACTTAGCATATCCTCTAGGTCTATCCATATCGGTCTCTTCTTGATAAGAGATTGTGAAAGTTTCTCTTTTTTTAACCTTCTGGGTAATGTACTTGGAAAACAAAACATTTGTGTCTTACCAAATAATTTCCTGTGCTTCCCGTTGTCTTTATCAGGTCTTTGATTACTTAAGAAAACCCAGTCTTCTCAAATTTAAAAGAGCTAAGTTTTGCTCACAACTATGTAACTTTCCATATTTAAGATCTTCTATTGTCACTTTAAATAATTATGTATTATTTCATAATGATCAGTGATTTTATTTAGTCAAATGTTCTAATCTTTTGCCATTTTGACAACTTTCCTAAATCAAATCTTTTCTATTTCAGACTAACTTTGAGATTTCCTAAAGGGTCTCTGGAAACCTCAAAGGATTTATATCACCTTGTGAAGGAGAGAGATCAAACTAATTAGGTTAAACAGGAAGTGATGAGGGGCGCCTCGGTGGCTCAGTCATTAAGCATCTGCCTTCAACTCGGGTCATGATCCCAGGGTCCGGGGATTGAGTCCCACATGGGGCTCCCTGCTTAGTGGGAAGCCTGCTTCTCCTTCTCCCACTCCCCCTGCTTGTATTCCCTCTCTTGCTATCTCTCTCTGTCAAATAAACAAAATCTTAAAAAAAAAAAAAAGTGATGATAAGCCTTCGTAGGTTTTATGTGTGTGGACGTTACTGATTAAGGATTCCAGAAATCGTTTAAAGGTTCTAGAAATTTGTCAATACTCTCATTGTCTAATTATTATCCTAAATTATTTTTTGCCACAGAAGTAACTACATTTCCTTATTGGATGACCTCTTGTCACATCTTTACCCATGGGCATTTAAAAATCTCTTGTCATTTGTCAGCTCTTATAGTTTTCGTCTGATGCTTTATGTTACGAGCCACTAACCCTGTCACATGGTCACAGATGCTGACTCAGGGAATGAACGGGTCAGCCCTGATTCACCAACCTGGCCAACTGCTCCAACCACGGAAGTTCTGACGCCACTAGACAGATCAAAATCATAGCTCCTGGATGGGTTGGCCAAAACTATTGTCAAACAAAGTCGAATAAACTCATCACAAGTGAAGTCAGTAACTCAAAAGATGGGATTTTGGAAAAAAGAAAGGGAGACATTTGTTTTGGGTGCTGGCAGCCAGGGGAGGTGGCCAGCTCGAGCCTTCACGACTGACTGCTTAGCCCACAAGATGGACACTTAGAGTTTTCTAAGGAGAGGTTGGGCTACTGGGTGGTACGTGCTAGACAGCAGGCCGAGGGCACATGATCATGGAGGGGGGAGGGGTCGGTATGTGTTCAGCCCAGGATCATGGGGAAGGAAGGGGAGGTGTGGGGGCAGGGGTGTGGTCTCCCACGGGGCTTTTCTGGCCTGGCAGTTGGGATGTTCTCAGCCATTGCAAAACATCTTAAATCTTCATCATTGCCTCAAGAAAGTGAAATATGAAATAAGTACAATGGGTTTTAGTTAGAGCATGAGTTAAGTGGTTTGTTCATTTCCTGTTTTAACTGTTGGCATTTGCTGTTGAGCAAGAGGGCTCCCTAACACTTTAGCAAAGGTGAGATTCATAGAAAGAACCCTACTAAGAATTCCTGACCACTGACACTGCCAAATTACAAAGTGTGGAAATGTGAGTGTATATTTCACAACTGAGAAAATCTCCACCTGCTATCTGGTCCTGCACAAATGCCAGAGACTTTAAAATCAAGCTCATTAGAATGAGAAGATGCTGACATCCTCAAGTCCTCTGCTTCTTCCCAAGACATTGGCATAAGAATCAGGGTCCCTTCCCCTCTCATCATGAACTCCATTCACCGCTTTGTACCTGTTTTGCCATTCTTCTTCCTCTTCCTGCTGCTTGGAAACATAATCCTATCATCTGTATTTCTGGAGCTCTTGCAAAGTGGGAAACCTATTTGGTGATTGGGTTTGCCACCAAAGACTGCACTTGATCCATAATGCTTGTGATCCTGTAGCCTGTTATAAAGTTCTCCCTGATTTCCAAAGCTTCGGTTTAATGGACCAAATGAAGCCCCTTCTCTACGAGTCAGACTTCCTAAAATAAAGGACATCAGATGTGTTCCGTCATTGTCATGTAACAAAACAAAAACATAAAGCGATATATAGTTAACACATTAAGAGACCAAAATCAATATCTCACTATGTAAGCATATAAACGCTTACGAGAGAGGAGGCATTTTATATATATTATCTCTGACACAACAATTTCAGAAGGTAAACTATATCCATCCTCATTTGCCCATGAAGAAACAATTAAAAGCTAAACTGAGGCATATTAAAATATTTTTAGGAGTTTTTCTGAGCAAAAATCAATTTCCACTGGGAATCTGGAAGTGGTTAGGAGCGGTCCACCAACAGAAGCTCAGGGAAAGACTTGTACAGAGAAAAGGTGGAAGCAAAGTAAGGTAATCATTTTGTTGGCTATACTTTAAGCATTTGCGTTATTTGCAAAAGCCTAGCTGGCTGGCTGTGATTTGTTGTGAAGGGGAACCGAATGTGCCATCCCCAAATATGCCTCTTTGGCATAAGGATTATGTCGAGCTGGTTATTTTGAAGTAACAGCAGACACAAGAGAAGTTCTGAAAACCAAGTAGCAATGACCCTTCTGTAAGGGACATTTACATTTATAAGGAAATCTCCATTTGTAAATGGAGGGAGACCCCCAAATGGAGGGTCTCCCTCCAGGCGGCGGGATGCGAAGGATGACTGAATCTCAAGAAACTCAATCAGTGGAGAAGGCATAGACTTAAATCCGTTTAAGAACTTTACCTTTAAAAAAAAAAAAAAAAAGAACTTTACCTTTACTGTGCTTTTCCTTAACCAACTGAGCCACCCAGGCTACTGGGCTTTTCCTGATAACCTCCTACAACTGGCTCCACCCCGCTTCTAAAATTTTTTTTTCTTTTGTGTTTAGCTGAAGATAGTATTTAAGTGATGGCTTGGGCCATTCTGGGGAGTCACTCAGTTTTCCTGGATATTTCCCAGCATACAGGAGGTATTCATATTATTCAAATTCTGTTTGTTTTTCTCCTGTTAATCTGCCTTTTATTACTGAGGGGAGAGGTGTCTCAGCTCAGACCCTAGAAGGGTAGGGGGAAATCATTTCTCCTCCTCTACAAAACCAAATATGAGTCTCTCTATAGACATAACAGTCTCTCTTTCCCATCACAGCTGGGAAAAGGCTAAAGAACAAAATACAAAGAGGTATTTCTAAAAGAAAATGGAAATAAGTATACAGGCAAACTATTTTTTTTGAAGATTTAATTTATGTATTTGAGAGAGAGAGAGAGAACACAAACGGGGGAGGGGAAGAGGGAGAAGCACACTCCTTACTGAGCAGGGAGCCCCATGCAAGACTCGATCCCAGGACCCCGGATCATCACCTGAGCTGAAGGCAGACACTTAACCGACTGAGCCACCAGGTGCTGCTATTTATTGAAACAAATACGGTAATGAGAAAGACTTGTTTGAAAGAGACTGTTTGATATTGATGTATTTGCCTGGAATTGGGAAAGGTATGAAATGATTTAAAAATCAAGAAAGCCCAGTGATTGTGTGCATGGACTTTGGAGACAGACAAACCCAGATCAAAAGCCTTACCACCCTTACCAGATGTGTAATCCTAGATATATTACCCATCTTTTTAAAATTCTGTTGTTTCGTCTTTAAAATAGAGATTGCATTAGCACTTACTTTATAATGTTGTTAAGATTAAATCAGAAAATCCGTGAACAATGTTGTTTAAAAAAACAAAATTCAACTAGGTAAATTTTGAAGATCTTATTGGTTCTATTCAATGATTCATTAATTGGACAGCATCCAATCTAGTAGATAGAGAAGAGCTCTGAGAAGCTGTACAAAATGAAAGATTTTATAGGCAGAAGAGAGCAGAGAGAAGGAAGTTATAGTAGGCCAAAAAGAAGTTTGGTTAAGGGCGCCTGGGTGGCTCAGTGGGTTAAAGCCTCTGCTTTCGGCTCAGGTCATGATCTCAGCGTCCTGGAGCCTGCTTCCTCCTCTCTCTCTGCCTGCCTCTCTGCCTACTTGTGATCTCTCTCTCTGTGTCAAATAAATAAATAAATAAATAAAATCTTTTTAAAAAAAAAGAAGTTTGGTTAAGGCAAGATTGTTTTCCTTTGGGGGGCGAGGTCATCAGACANTAAAAAAAAAAGAAGTTTGGTTAAGGCAAGATTGTTTTCCTTTGGGGGGCGAGGTCATCAGACATTACCTAACTTATGCACATCAGGCGATGAGTGATTGGGTAAGATTTCATTTCTGGAAAAGCCAAAACTGTAAATCTCGGTTTGATGGGGTTTAGCATTTGGGGTTTTTTGTCTTGTTCTTAACAATGCTTAACACATAACAGGGGGGCGGGGAGGGCACCTGGGTGGCTCAGTCAGTTAAGTGTCTGTCTCCGGCTCAGGTCGTGATCCCAGGGTCCTGGGATCAAGCCCCCATCCGGCTCATTGCTTAGCAGGGAGCCTGTTTCTCCCTCTGCCTGCTGCTCCACCTGCTTGTGTGCTTGCTCTCACTCTCTCTCTGACAAATAAATAAGCAAAAAAAGACCACCACCAACAACAAACCCACCTGACGTGCAAATGTAGTCTTCATCATTACTGTCATTAAAACACTAGGAGAGTCTCATCTACTCCAATGAGGACCATTGTTTATGAACCCAATTTGGAAAGGGCCAATCAGTGCTGTAAACTCCAGTGACTCCAGGTCCAGACGCTCTCAGATTCTAGTCACTTGATTTAGGAGATGCTCTTTTCTCTTTTCTCTTTTCTCTGCTTGGCTGGGTTTTGTTTCTCTTCCCCTTAACACCCCGACCACCCTTTGAGTGGATTCCCGTGATTGTTTTATCAGTTCTCTCTAGGGTTTCCTCATTACAGCCACTTCCTCTGGAGCCCAGCCACCCACCAGCCCCACAATCAGCTGCTGATCCCAAAAGAAGAGGAAGTCAGGGAGGAAAGACAGCCACAGAAGGGAAGAAAAGGAGAAAGAACGATTGAGGTATGGAGGCTCTGGTTTGGGGCATCTCATCCAGATTCTACACTAGCATCACCAGATCAGCCTGGAAACATCCTCTAGGAATCCCTGTCTTTGCATTAAAACATTGTTGTTGTTGTTGTTTTAAGATTTTACTTATTTGTTCATGAGAGACAGGGAAGGGGGAGGCAGAGGGAGAAGCAGACTCCCCACTGAGCAAGGAGCCCAATGCAGGACTCCCTCCCAAGACCCTGGGATCATGCCCTGAGCCAAAGGCAGGCACTTAACCACTGAGCCACCCAGGCACCCCATAGTTGTCATCTTTAACAACATTTTAGAGACACAAATGTCCTAAGCTATGTGGGTCATTAACTTCAGAGGATGCATTTGTTTACCATTCACTCTTTCTCAGAACAGCAGAGTACCAAATAATTTTGATGAGAGGAGGGAGAAATAACATGGCAGAAGGGCTGTTTCCCAGGAGGCCAAGACCCATGACAAAGTGAGAGGCTTAGACAACAGAAGGCTATTTATCTCTAAGGACCTAAGTTAGGAATGGAGGGGTAAGACCTGATTTTAGACCTATCTTTGCCAATCCGTGGTCTTGGGCAAGGCGTTTTGTTTCTCCGGACCTCAGCAAAATGAGGGGGAGGGACAGGATGCTCTTTATCAGCTATGACTTGCAAATATTTTCTCCCAGTCTGTGACTTGTCTTTTGATTCTCTTGATACCCTCTACAGAAGTTTCTAATTTTAATAAAACCCAGTTTATCAATTATTTCCTTAATGGATTATACTTCTGATGTTTTATGTAAAAAGTCATCGTCATATCCAAGTTCATCTAGATTTTTCTCCTTTGTTATCTTCTGGGAGTTTTATAGTTTTGCATTTTACTTTTAGGTCTATGATTCATTTTGTGTTAATTTTTGTGAAGGGTTTAAGGTTGGTGGCTAGATTCACTTCATTGTATGTGGATGTCCAGTCGTCCCAGCACCTCTTGTTGAAAAGACTGTCTGTTCTCCATTATATGGCTTTTGCTTCTTTGTCAAAAATTCAGTTGAGCATATTTATGTGGGTTTATTTCTGGGCTCTCCATTCTGTCCCACGGATCTATTTGTCCATTCTTTTGCCAATAACCAGGTGTTGATAAGAGGTCTTCTTGGTTTTGTTTCTTTATTAAGGAAGACCTCTGAGTGTGTCTTCATTGAACGTGCAACGAGGGAGAGCAGCCCCAGAGTCCCCCGCCAGATGCCCAGGTTTGCAGAGCTCAGTGAACCCTGCTCCTGCTAGGCACCAAGATGCCACTAGCAGCAGCTCTCATGATGCTGACAGAGGGGAGCCTGCACCAGTGCTGGTGACCGCCAGATCCGTTTGGGAGGGGAAGGGAGAAACTGAGAGGTACAAGAGGAAGAAAGAGAAAAGGCTAATTAATTCAAACCCATGTGTTCTCCATCATTGGGTGCAACCTAACATTTCTTAATAAATTTGTTTTCAGGAAATAATACAATTAAAAGTATTTGCACAATTTAAAAAAAAAAGAGTTCTTCTTGTTTGGGGGCACCTGAGTGGCTCAGTTGGTTAGATGTCCTACTCTTGATTTTGGCTCAGATCATGACCTTGGAGCCATGAGCCTTGGCTCCATGCTGGGGGTAGAGCCTGCTTAGGATTCTCTCTCTCTCTCTCTCTCCCCCCAAACCCTTACAAGTGCACATATGCTCTCTTTTAAAAAAGAGAGAGAGTTCTTCTTGTTCTAGCCAGCTCTTCCTATATATAACCTATTTGTTAATAAGCATTGACTCATATTGGGCAGGAAATCTTTCTTCTACAGTAGTCTTTTGGTTGGTCTAAGAGTTAAATTAACATGAGACAGATTAACAGGAGAAAGTCAATGTAATTACATTCATACAGGGGCTCCATCAGAACAGGAAGGCCCCAGGCAGAGGCGATTGAGGCTTATATACCATCCAGAACTAAGAAGAAGCAGGTAGGGGCCTGGACTTCAAAGAGAAGAAAATTAATGCACAGAAAGACAAAAATGAAAATGAGTAAATGTTGGGGAAACAAATGTTTGCTGGGCCACACAGAAACAATGGGACATAGACAAGAATTTTATCAGACTTTGCTGAATTCCTCCCTCTCTACCACACTTAGTTCATATTATACTGTAGTTATCTATGGTAATAGCGGGGCATGGGGGGTGAAGCGTGGGTAGAGGGAGAGGGAGACTTTTGTGGGCACAACATGGGCCTGACCTGGGGCTTGATCTCGGGACCCTGAGATGATGACCTGACCCAAAGTCAGATGCTTAACCAACGGAGCCACCCAAGTGCCCCTTAAGCCTTCTCTTAAATTAATTAGCCTAAAATAATCCACATGCCAAAGAGACACATTTTGGGTGGTAAATTTTGCTTCCCACAGTTCTACTTTTGAAACTTTACCCCCAAATTTCATAGTCCATGATGTAGGAAAGATATTAGGGTTTGAAGCTGATGGCCAAGAAAGAATTCTTGAGATGTATTTGGTGCAAAAAGGTAGTTTTATTAAAGCACAGGGACAGAGCCCATGGGCAGAAAGAGGTGCACCAGGGTCATGAGGAATGGCCTATTATAAACTTCCGTGTTGGGAGGGAGTTAGGCATAGCGTGAGTCTCTAAGGAATTTTGAAAGCAAAGTTTCCTCCTGGAAACCTTGAGGAGCCTAGCTATTGTTAGGGAAATATCATTTATTACTGTTTAATAAAACCTTAGTCATGAGATCCTTCAGATGTATATTGGTGGGTCATGTGCTCAGGGGATAATTGCCAATATGTATCTCGGGGGGTTTACAGATAAAGGAAATTTCCAAAGGAATTTTTATGTTAAAGTAGACTTACAGGATCCTGAAGAGTCAGGCTAAGATTGCCTTCTGTGGTTAACAGAGTATTAACATGGAGGCGGCTGAGTTCCTAGAGGAATGTCACTCTGCCTGTTTCAAGGACTGGCCAACGGGCTGTAGGTAGTAAGGAAATTTAATAATTTCCCTCTGCCTTTGTTTCCCCTATCAGTCCAGAAGCTAAGTTGGTAGATTATTTCATCTTACTGAAACAGTCTCTTTGTCCTGACAACAAGGTCATTTCAGCTAAACTCATTTCAGAAGGCTGCAATGCAGGTATATTCCCAAAGGTAGGCCAATGGTTCAAGGAATCAGGTATTAAACAAGAGGCATTTTTATGGAGATAAAAGAAAAACAATGGTTAATGACTGGAGCAAATTATCAACTCAGTTTCTGAGTTCTGAAGGCAGCCAGTTGAGACAGTTTTTAGACGTCCATCTTGAAGCATCTCTAGAGGGAGTGAAGGCAGACAGTAGCAATCTGGCATGAAGATTGTCCACACATGAGCTGATGTGGTGATTTCTCTAAAGTTTATCCCGTGTCATTCCTATTTCATTTGTAGGGCTTCAGAAAAAAGAGAGCCTTATTTCCCAATGATTTCAAGTCAGACATGTGAGACAAAATTGAAAACATTAGTTTGCAGAGTTGTAGCTAGACATTCTAGAGGAAACTCGAAGAATCAGATCTAGCCCAGTTTGTGATGGAAGTATTAGAATTGAATAGTCACAGAGGTGTGCTACTGAAACCATTTTTGCTCTCTCTAATTATCTTATTTTCTAGCAAAGGTAACGAAAGTATGATGAATTTGTTTGCAAAATAAGTCTACTTTCAACAACCTTGGCCTGATTATTTGCATAAGGGCAGCAAGAATGGCACATTCTCATCACACAGGCTCTTTGTATCTGCTTTGCTACAACTTCTCATGAGGAAATCTCCAAATGGAACTGTCAATCTTGAGGTTAAGAAGCCAAGCCAAATATTTGGACTTCCTGGAATTCCACCTGGAATACCTGTAGATTTAAATTCATTTCTCTTTTCTCGAGGTCCCGGAGAGATTCTGAGGTTACTGCACCTGCCAGGAAGTGGCATCCTTTACTCACCTGGTAAGCTGCTGGAAACCCTGGAAGCAAGCTATCAGGCCAATATTTCCTGTACTGTCTCATCAAGTTAATCTTCATTCCTTGAAGCTGTCTGACCATCTCTGAGTCTATGCACATTGCTCTCAGAGATGACATTCCAATCAAAGCCTTGGCGATATAAGAATGTTTCCAGTTGTGTCGAACTGCAAGGAGAATAGATTCTTCTATGCAAATAAGCGTATTGCCATAAAAATAAGAATACTGACGAAGTTTTCAAATTTTGGAGGGGTCCGGCAGGGGGGAAAAGATCAATGTTTCCATTCTGTTTATAAAGGTACAACTTGTCAAGTTGCTATAAGTCATAGTCAGTTTAAGAGGGAAAGTCTCGGGCGCCTGGGTGGCTCAGTGGGTTAAAGCCTCTGCTTTCAGCTCAGGTCATGATCTCAGCATCTTGGGATCGAGTCTGCTCAGCAGGGAGCCTGCTTCCTCCTCTCCCTGCCTCTCTGCCTACTTGTAATCTCTCTCTCTGTGTCAAATAAATAAATAAAATCTTAAAAAAAAAAAAAAGAGGGAAAGTCTCCTTACATCTGAAAAACAAAAGATTAAAGAAGCGGCAATATTTCATGAAAAGTCGTATAAGTTGTAATCATCCTCCTCAGTTTATTCAGTTCCATGCAATTAATTCTTGTTCTGCTTGAATCCAGTTTTTTCCATTAGTTTTGGAAATGTTTACCCAGTTAATTTTATGATCTTAAAGCTATCAGAAAGCTGTTTTTTAGAGTCTTTTTCATGAGTCTCCTTTAAGATGAACCATTTTTGCAGGAATTCTTTTGTAAAAGCATCTGAGTAAAAAAATAAATGTCTATAAATGATAAAAGACTTAAAAATGGCATGGTTAAAGGTCTAGTTAGAGTTCATTACAATGCAGTTGTTAAAGAAATGTAGTTATTTCTGTGACATACAATATTTTAAGATAATAATTGGAATTATGATTGATATTATACTTATCACATCACATATCATGATTTTAGGGATTTTATACAATTTCTAGAACATTTATATTAATAATATTTACCAATACAGCATAATCTAAGAAGGTTCACATCACTTATTTGACAATGTTCCCCATGTAATGTAACACATCAAATAAGCCTAATTACTTCAATATCTCTCTTTTATAAGGAGAGAAAACAAATCTTTTGAATTTTTTTTCAAGGACCCTCTGGAAAATCCCAGTTACTTTGAGGTTAAAGAAAAAAACACAACCTCATTTAGGATTTGTTTTTCTGAAAGTTTATCAAAAATATCCAAAAGGTGAGGCACGTGCCTGGCTTAACCGGAAGAACATGTGATGGCTGATCTTGGGGTCATGAGTTTGAACCCCATGTTGGATGCAGAGATGACTTAAAATAAATTAAAAATATTTGGGAGAAAATATATCAAAAATGTTTAAAAACACTTAGTCGAATATGATCATAGGTCACTACGTAATAATTAATGATACTTAGTTATCCATTTAAACATGGTGACAGTTAAAGATTTTGCAGACGGGGCACCTGGGTGGCTCAGTTGTTGGACATCTGCCTTCGGCTCAGGTCATTGTCCCAGAGTCCTGGGATCGAGCCCTGCATCTGGATCCCTGCTCAGTGGGAAGCCTGCTTCTCCCTCTTCCACTCCCCCTCCTTGTGTTCCCTCTCTTGCTGTGTCTCTGTCAAATAAATTAATTAAATTAAATAAAAAAAGATTTTGCAGACAAACACAGAATGTTAAATGTTTATAAAAAGAGAAAACTTAGCTCTTATAATATTGAGAAGATTCAGTTTTCTTAAGCAATCAAAGACCTGATTAAGACAATGTGAAGCACCAAACATTATTTTGATAAACACAGCATTTTTGTTTTCTAGGCATGTTACTTTAAATGCAAAGAAAAACCTTCCATAAGCTCTTAAGACCAGAACAATAGTCAAAGAAAATTTTGTCCTCTTAACAGATAGACCAATTTTTGGGGTGCCTGGCTGTCTCATTCAATTGAGTATGGGACTCTTGATCTCAGGGTTGTGGGTTGTTAAGTTTGAGCCCCACACTGGGTACAGAGATGACGTAACAAATAAAATCTTAGGGGTGCCTGGGTGGCTCTGTCAGTTGAGCATCCGACTCTTGATTTCGGCTCAGGTCATGATCTCAGGGTAATGAGATCAAACTGCAGGTCAGACTCATGCTCAGCGTGGAATCTACTTGAGATTCTCACTCTCCCTCTGCCCCTCTCCCCTGCTCATGTGCACGCCACATGTTCACTCTCTCTCTCAAATAAATACATAAATCTCTAAAAATATTAAAAACAATAAAATCTTTAAAAAACAAATTTTAATTTTGCACCAGCTTACTTTTGATATTAAAACCCATTTTCTTGGGGCGCCTAGGTGGCTCAGTCCTTAAGCGTCTGCCTTCAGCTCAGGGCATGATCCCAGGGTCCTGGGATCGAGCCCCACATCGGGCTCCCTGCTCAGCAGGAAGCCTACTTCTCCCTCTCTCACTCCCCCTGCTTTTGTCCCCTCTCTTGCTGTGTCTCTCTCTGTCAAATAAATAAATAAAATCTTAAAAAAAACCCATTTTCTTAATTAAAGTCATTCCAATCTTAGCCAGTCTTGAGCATACATAAAATTCACTTTCGAAGGTTTCTTTTCCATAAACTTTCTATGACTTCCATTTTTTACATTCAGATTTTGTCCTTTCCTTTTTCCCATGACCAGTTTTACTTTAGTACAAATTTTCTTTCCTTTCCCTTAATGAAAACATCTCCATATCTCATACCTTCTCTTATTCAAAACATGTCCTACTTTACTTGTATACAGAGTTGTTTCCTTATTAGTTCTAGCAGATTTAACCACATATATTATTTAAAATTAACCCTTAGAAACTTTAATTTCTAGTGAAAACGAAGTAGCCAGCAATTGTGCACTGTTATGCCAATATTCTTAGATTGGCAAATAAACAAATACATGTCATAATTTCTAGAAACATGGAATCCTCTATAGTACAATCTTCCAATAAATCATGTTTATTCAATAAAATCATGCTTATTAACAGACCCAAATTTATCTTTACTTCCTCTGTAATAAGGAGCCCAAAGCAGATAAACCTATGCTCAGTAATTAAAATTTCATTTTTTATCTTATGTAGAAATGATCTAGATATTTGATAAATTTCCATTATTTGACTTAACTTAGAAAAACTTTAAGGTTTTAAGTACCAAAGAGATTTGGGAAACTATTTTTAAGTTACCGTAACACATAATTATGGCTAAAAATGTTCACCTAAAACCTTGTTATTCTACTTACATCTATTTAATTTCCTGGTTATTAATAATTATGTTTAAACTACCCATGAAAACTTCATGAAGCACTAGACAAAATCAGCCATTATTTTTTGCTCTATTTTTTGCTGACAAATTTTGTATCAGAGATGATGTAAACTTAAAAGCAAACCAACCTGAGTTCCCTCCTTGGTGAGTCAGAAACTAGACCAGGTTGATTTGTCCCACAAAGAAAACTTTTGTGTGCAGCAAATAAGGAGATCAGGGGGTTTGGCTTCCAAAGCCTTGACTCCCCAAGGGATGGTGGATGGGTTCCTTTCATTTGGAGTTGGGATGAATACTTAGATAGGGAAGCCTTGTCATCATATAGAGAGGTGGGTGTAAGGTCATGCATGGGCCTTAAGGAGCCATGCCTGTTTGTACCTTGTGTGTTATGTAAATGAGACTTGTGCTCCTCCTTGGGTGGAGATTTTAATATGATAATGAGGTAAAGGTAACAGTAGGTCATTCCAGAGGTTACTGCAGGGTCCATCTCAACAGGCATAAGTCTAGGGTGGGGGGTGAGTTGTGAGGGAGGGGTGTTTAGCTCCAAACTTCCGGTGCAGATTTTATCAGGGCACTCACCATCACCTGGAGGGGTCTGGGTGTTGCTATTCTGGGTTTCATTTGCCTGAGTTAAGAAGAAGGCAAGAAAGAAGGACTTAAGGAAAAACATAAGACAAAGGTTAGTGAGTAGTAGCAAGTGCACAGGAAATGGCAAGTCTTGGGGTTTAGCTAATGACAAATTTATTTGGCTAATAAACCTAGATAGAATAAAAGGTTGGATATCTGGGCGCCTGGGTGGCTCAGTTGGTTAAGCGTTTGCCTTCGGCTCAGGTCATGAACCCAGGGTTCTGGGATTGAGCCCTGCATTAGGGACTCCCTGCTCAGTGGGAAGTCAGCTTCTCCCTCTCCCTCTGCCCCTCCCCCCTAACTCTCTCTCTCAAATAAATAAAATCCTTAAAAGAAAAGTTAGATATCTACATTATATTCAATGTTAGTAACTCTACTACCTGTCTGTATCATTTAAACCAACAAATTTAGGGGTACCTGGCTGGCTCAGTCTGTAGAGCATGCATCTCTTGGTCTTAGAGTTTGAGCCCCATGTTGGGCAGAGAGATTGCTTAAAAAAAAAAAAAAGCTAATAAACTTCGACTAACTTTTTTTTTTTTAAAGATTTCATTTATTTATTTCACAGAGGGAGAGAGATCACAGGTAGGCTGAGAGGCAGGAAGATAGAGAGGAGGAAGCAGGCTCCCCACTGAGCAGGGAACCCGATTCAGGCCTTGATCCCAGGACCCTGAGATCATGACCTGAGCCAAAGGCAGAGGCTTTAACCCACGGAGCCACCCAGGCACCCACTTCAACTAACTTTTACTTTCTGAAAATTATCCTAGAACTTGAAAGAAACTGGGTTAGTTTCTATTGTATTTCTAAGATTTAGAAATGGTTTATTTGTAAGTGCTTAATTTTAAGCTAATTCAATAGAACTCTTTTACAAATTAAATTGAGCAACACCATCCAGAGGTTAAAAAAAACCCACCTTAACTATAATGTACATACATATAGACAAACACAGAGATCTCATAGCTTCTGTTTCGAAACAATATAAAACACACTAGCTTATAAATAATAGTTGGAATAAATTTAATTTTACTCACCCCGATGGCTGGCCAGTTACTATCTGTAGAGAATACTTTTAAGATGTGTATTTGCCCATGGAAGTAATCTTAAGGAGGCTATGGTATGAGGTTGGGGCACAAGAGTCCTTTATACAGTCGGTATTTTTTTTTAAAAGAAGACTGTTTTTTCATTCTTTTTATTTTTTTCTTTAGTATTTGGTGAGTATGGGCATTGTTTCAGATACTTCTGTTGTCGAAAACTGACCTCCTTGCTTCGGAGCCAAAACATAATGCAAAGACAGGGACTGGGCATAAAGAAGAAAGATAGTTGATTGCTTTGCTGGGCACAGGATGCTGCAGAAGGCTAAGGCCTTCAAAAACTGCAAGACTCTGGAAGAAGGGGCGGATGGGGGTGGGGTGGGTTAATAGGAAAATACAGAATCTACAGGCTCTAGCTGGTTTCCACAGGAACTCTGTCTGTAAGGCCAGCCTCCTTGGTCGTTTCCAGGGTGGTTCCAGGTTTCTGAAACAAAAGGCCAAGAAGGGACGAGGGGAAGTTTGGGGCAGAGAGAGAAAAGGTTGCTTTAAAATCAAGCTCCCCTGAAACATGAGTGTAGCCATTTTGATTTTTGTTCAACTTTATGCTTTTAAGTGGTTTCAATTTCTGGGATGTTTACATTTTAAAGACATGGTAACATTTGTATCTTCAAAGGACAGAAAACGTATTTCAGTTTCTCCAAGAAGGACTTTGGTTTCCTAAGGTCAAATGATTTACAAAATCCTGTAAGAGAATAGAGAGAGTTGTAGGTTTGGTAAAAAGGAATAAATAGACTTGTTTGTTTGTTTAAAGATTTTATTTATTTGACAGAGAGAGATAGTGAGAGAGGGAACACAAGCAAGGGGAGCAGGAGAGGGAGAAGCAGGCTTCCTGCTGATCAGGGAACTCACTGCAGGGATTGATCCCAGGACCCCAGGATCATGACCTGAGCCAGAGGTAGACGCTTAATGACTGAGCCACCCAGCCACCCCATAAATAGACTTTGGATTGCCTTTAGTCCTGCATTTTTTTTTTTTAGTTTTGTAAAGATTTGTAAGATAAAGGCAATTGCTTTCAATTTTTTTTCTTTTCTTATTAAGTGGAGGACATTTGTATGTCCAATGCACTGATTTTTTACAATATCTGCAAATGTCTGAAGTCCAATAGGAAGGGGTCCAAGTGGATTTTGATTTTTGTTCTATGCCTAACTTCTGTTCTTCCATCTTAGTAAGGGAGTCCCTATGGCTAGCTGTTACAGCAAGAAGACCACTGTTTAGAATGAGAGCTCTCCAAATTTTTTTTTTCTTTCAAATATAGCCAATTTAAAGGATCCATCATCTGGCCATTGGTGAGTAGGATTTCATATTAATCTCAGAAGAGACTTAAACCAATAAGACTTTTTATGGCTTAACCAAAGATGCAAGAGGTATACCACAAGAGAGTACAAAAAAATGCAGCCTCCACAAGATCCAGAAAGTTCCCTCCCAAAGATAGTCTAAGAAAGCACGGGCAGTACTATGAAGGGCCCTATTTTAAACAGCTGTTTCAAAACACAGGAAATCATGTGTTTTCCCTCCTTTTGAACAGAGTAGGGTGATTTACCAAGCCAAAAGTTCACCACCTCCCTGCCCCCTTTTTAATCCCTTAAATTTGGGTCCATGCCCTATTCAGCTGCCTGCCAGATGCATATGAACTCTCCAGCTAATGGAGACCAGAGAATAGTCTCACTGATCATAAAGCAGACAAAAGAAAATAATGACCATCCCTGGGAGAAAAAAGGATCAATAGAAAACAAAAGTACCTACAACAAATTTTTACCAAATTTGCTACCCCCAAGGAATTAGTTTCACATATATTTTCTTCTGCTTATCTAAATTTAGATTTAAAAAATGTACTCTTACCACTCTCACTTCCATTAGACCCTGAGGCAGATTTCCAGAACACTGACTTGGTAAGAAGTCTCACCTGCTCAGGTTTTATCAGAAGTCCCAGGACCTCTCAGCTGTGGCAGTCCTGGGTGAACAGTATCCAGTCAAAGTTCATCCTGCCAACAACACCAACTGCTGGGGAAGGAAAAACAGTCCTCTACCCTCTAATATTCTTTTGATGGGGCTAAGAGTTAAATTGACGTGAGGCAGAATAACAGGGGAAAATCAATGTAATTACATTCATACAGGGGCTCCATCAGAATAGGAAGCCTCCAGGCAGTCAGGCAGTTGAGGCTTGTACACCATCCAGATCTAAGGAAAAGAGGCCACAGGCCTGGGACTTCAAAGGGAAGGAACCCAATTCACAGAAAGATGAAAAAGAGTAAATGCTGGGTAAACAAATGTCTGTTGGACCATACAGAAACAATGGGACATGGAGAGGAATTTTAACAAACAGACTTTGCTAAGTTCCTCCCTGTCTACCACATCTAGCTCATATTATACTGTAAATAACTATGGTCATAACTCCCTTCCTGGGAAGTTCCTCTGTTGAAATTCCTTTAGGCAGTTAGTGTAAGGTCAAAGGTTCTTCTTGAACCTTCTGTTTCTTAAAAATAAGTTGCTTAAAATAATCCACATGCCAAACGGGCACATTTTAGGATGCATATTTTGCTCCCCTAACCTTAGTTCCAATTTTACCCAGTATAGGCTCCAGACTCAGCTTTCTCTAATGCTGATTTCCAGCCTGAGGGGGACCATTTTTTCATAACCTCTTGGGAACAAGAGGGAGTTGGGATCCTAGATCACACCCAGGCAGGCTGTCTTCTGAGGCAACAAACAGAAGGGTGGGAACTAAGGTATAGCTTGCTATAAGAGCTAAACAGGCACTGAACCAGGAGGGAAGAGGTATGCCATCACCTGGACAAAAAGCAGAAAAGTCTGGAGCCAGAGAAGCCAGTTAATGAGGTCTCTAGAGCAGAAGTACTGGAGGAAGAAGAGTCAGAAACAGATGGAAGTGTGGTGGGTCTAGACTCAGTTTGGAATAAATCTTATCAACACAAAGGTCCCACAACTCATTCTTTTTATGCATCGATTGGAGGATTGCTAGGAAAGGACAAACACTAAAAGGATAGGAATGTAAGTGAAGATCTCTTCTGACCTTAGCAGTTGAATGAAGTTGCAAATATAAAGGGTATGTTGTTGTTCATTGAGGAGACTTAAGGAAAACTACTTCTAGTGGGCTTCAGTTTATTAGTCTAGAAACTGGGAAAAGTCATTTTAATAAGATAGTGGTAATCACCTGTTCATCATCTGTTCTTTCCTGTGGCCCCTAGTCTCAGTAAAAGTCCCAGAAAAAGAGTTTACTCTGGCAAAGGTGCAGAGCAGGTGGGCAGGCTAGAGTGAACTTGAGCCCTGGCAGAATTGCAGAAGTGAAGCTAGTCTTCTGGAACCACTGGAGGGAAATGATACTGAGGCTAGCAATAACACCAAATGCTGAGCAAGGGATAACTTGCCCAAGGGTGTTTACTAGAAACTGAGTGACTCAGTCAATACCCAGTACTCTAACCCTGTGTTGGCATTATACTCTTAATAAAAGAGGTGGAGTGGAGGTGGGAGGAGAAGATGAAGAAATAAGAGATAAGAATCTCTGCCCTGAGAAATTCTTAGTATAATGGAGAAGAGATGATGCTTGCAGGAGACAGATATAAAAATAGCACAAATACATCCTATGCTTCACCTGTATTAGCAGAAAACAAAGGAACTTTGAATTTATGACTGAATCAAAAATTGAGGGGAAGTATCAATGTTAGTAAAAATGATTATTGATTGTAGTGTCAAAGTATTTCATCAAAAGGGTTTTGATTTTGGACACATCTACAGGTTAGCTGCAAGGTAGGCCTGAGTATCAAGCAGTAATAACAAATGTGAGAAAACACTGAAAATCACAGTAGCTATGAGAGGCTTAGACCATTTATGTACAGGGTGGACATAAAATTGACATTATGTTTATACTACAAACAACATAGCCTTGGAGAAAACAAATACCAACATCATGCAGTGGTGAGATCTTAGCATAGGAGAGACTGTAAACTGAACATATAGTGATGAGAAGAACATATAGAAAAGCCTACCACCATAGCATGGCTCCTGCTTGCATAACTTCCTGGTCATAATTGGGGGATAACTCTTAGCCACTTTGGATGAGGACTTTTATTTCTTATTCATTTATTTGTTTGTCTGTTTTTATTTATTTTAGAGAGAAATAGAGCGAGCATGAGTGGCAGAGGAGGGGCAGAGGGAGAGGGAAAAGAGAGAACCTCCAGCAGACTCTGTGGATCGTGGAGCCCAACCAATACGAGGTTCGATCTTCAATCTCATGACCCTGAGATGATGACCTAAGCCAAAATCAAGAGTCAGATGCCCAACTGATTGGGCCACCCAGCATCCCCAAATGAGGACTTTTAAAGCACACCATTTCTATACAGAAACAGGAAGAATGGAACAAATGGGGATACAAAACAACAAGAAGGCAAACAATAGATGGCAGTAGTGTCTTTACATGTCAATAATTACTCTAAATACAAATAGACTGAATTCACCAACCAAAAGGTACAGAGTGGCTACATAGATTTTAAAAAAACAAGACCTGGGGTGCTTGGCTGGCTCAGTCAGCAAAGCATGTTACTTTTTGTCTCATGAGCTTGAGCCGCATGCTGGCTGTAGAGATTACTTATCAAAAAAAATTTTTTTTTTAAAAAAAGATCCTACTAAATGCTGCCTAGAGGAGACTTATTTCAGCTCTAAAGACACATAGAGGCTTGAAATGAAGAAATGGAAAAGGATATTGCATGCAAGTGGAAATCAAAAGAAAGTGGGCTTAGCCATTCTTACATCAGAGGAAATAGACTTCAGGCCAAAAACAGTAACAAGCAACAAAGAAGGCCGTTATACAAAGATGAAAGCGTCAATACAAGAATACATAACACTCATATATATGCACTGAACATCGGAGCACCAAAATATATTAAGTAACTACTAACAGATCTAAAGAGAGAAATAGAAAACAATACAATAATAGTAGGGGACCTCAATGTCCCTCTGTCAGCAATGGATAGGTCATCCAGACAGTAAATCAACAATGAAATCTTGCAATTGAACCATACTCTAGAACAAATAAATTTAACAAGTATATACAGAGCTTTCCCTCCAATAGTAGAATACGCATTCTTCTCCAGTGCACACGGAATATTCTCCAGGATAGATCATATGATAGGACACAAAACAATCTTAGCAAATGTAAGAAGATGGAAATCATACCAACTATCTTTTCTGGCCACAATGGAATAAAACTAGAAATCAACAACTGGAAAAAATTGGGAAGTTACAAATATGTAGAAACTAAACAACACACTTCTTTTTTTTTTAATGAGCATTTGATCATTTTATTAACAAAATATAAGCAAGAAATACATCCCTCTCTGGTGAAACTTTTCAAATAATTTTATATGGAGAGCCTTGAGATATATCAATTATAAGACATTAAACAAGACACTTCAGACAACAATGGGTCAAAGAAGAAATCAAAAAGGAAATAAAAACTTATCTTGAAACAAATGAAAATGTAAATACACCATATCAAAACTTATGGGATGTGGCAAAATCAGTTTTGAGAGGAAAGTTTATAGCAATAAATGTATATATTAAAAATGATGCAGCTCTCAAATAAATAACTCACTTTACACCTCAAGGAACTATAAAAAGAACAAATTAACTCTAAAGTTAGCAGACGGAAGGAAATAATAAAGATCAGGGTGGAAAGTTCTGGAGATTGGTTGCACAATGATGTGAATATTGACACGACTGAACTGTACACTTAATAATCATTTAGATGAAAACCATACTATTATGTATTTGAAAGCTCCAAGATTTTCTTCAACACGTATTATGAGGGAATGCTGCCTATTTCCATACCTCTTCATTCACAAAGTTATGACAGTTTATTGGAGTCTTAACATTGCCTAAATTACTTTAAACAGAAAATGTTTTTCTTGGGGCGCCTGGGTGGCTCAGTCGTTAAGTGTCTGCCTTTGGCTCAGATCATGGTCCTGGGGTCCTGGGGTCCTGGGGTCCTAGGATCGAGCCCCGCATCGAGCTTCCTGTGAGGCAGGGAGCCTGCTTCTCCCTCTCCCTCTTCTCCTGCTTGTGTTCCCTCTCTCGCTGTGTCTCTCTGTCAGATAATAAATAAAATCATTTAAAAAAATAAAAAATTTAAAAAAATAAAGATCAGGGTGGAAATAAATGAAATAGAGACCAGAAAAATAGTAGAAAGGATCAATGAAACTAAAAGCTTATTCTTCAAAAAGATAAGCAAAATTAACTATTCTTTATCTAGACTAACCAAGAGAAAAGAGAGAGAATACTCAAGTAAATAAAATTAGAAATAAAAGAGACATTACAACCAATACTACAGACATACATAAGGCCATAAAAGAGTGTTATGAACAATTATATGCCAATGAATCAGATAACCCAAAAGAAATGGATACATTTCTAGAAACACAGAACCTACCAAGACTATATTAGGAAGAAATAGTAAATCTGAACAGATCAATAACAAGTAAAGAAATTGAATCAGTAATCAAAAACTTCCCAACACAGAAAACCCAAAGACTAGACAACTTCACTGAAGAATTCTACCAAACATTCAAAGAACTTAACACCAATCCTCAAACTCTTTCAAGAAGTTGAGGAGGAGAAGAAATGTCTAAACTCATTCTACAAGGCCAGCATTACCCAGCCAGGTAAGAACACCATGAGAAAACTAAAGGCCAATATCCCTGATGAATATAGATGCAAAAATTCTCAACAAAATATTAGAGTAAAACACACAAAAAGGATTCAAGAACATATAAAAAGGATTATACATCATGACCAAGTGGGATTTATCCCCCGGATGCAAGGATGGTTCAACACATACAAATCAATAAATGTAATATATTGCATTAATAAAATGCAAGATCAAAATCACATGATCATCTCAATAGATGCAGAAAAAGCATCTCACAAAAGATAACATTGTTTCATGATAAAAAGCCTTAGTGGGCATGCCTGGGTGGCTCAGTCGGTTGAGCAGCTGCCTTTAGCTCAGATCATGATCCCAGGGTCCTGGAATCGAGTCCCACATTGGGCCCCCAGCTCAGCGGGGAGCCTGCTTCTTCCTCTGCCTGCTGCTCTCCCTGCTTGTGCTCATTCGCTCTTTCTCTCTCTCTGACAAATAAATAAATAAAATCTTAAAAAAAAAAAACCTTAGTAGATTGAGTATAGAGGAAACATACATCAACATAATAAAGGCCATATATGACAAACCCATAGCTCACATTCTACTCAATGAAAAAAAAATTGAAAGCCTTTCTGCTGAGATGAAGAGCAAAATAGGATGCCCACTCTTTCTACTCCTACTCAATGTAGTTCTGGAAGTCCTAGCCACAGCAACTAGTCAAGACAAAGAAATAAAAGGCATCCACACTAGGAAGGAAGAATTAAAACTATTGCTATTTGCAGTTGATGTTTTGCAAATTGAAAACACCAAAGGCTTGGGTGCCTGGGTGGCTCAGTTGGTTAAGCGACTGCCTTTGGCTCAGGTCATGATCCCAGAGTCCTGGGATCGAGTCCTGCATCGGCTCCCAGCTCCATGGGGAGTCTGCTTCTCCCTCTGACCTTCTCCTCTCTCATGCTTTCTTTCACTCTCTCTCTCTCAAATAAATAAATAAAATCTTTAAGAAAAAAATCTTTAAAAAAAAAGAAAATGCCAAAGGCTCAACCATAAAACTATTTGAACTAATCAACAATTTCAGTAAAGTTGCAGGATACAAAATCGACATACGGAAATTAATTGCATTTTTATATACCAATGATGAAACATCTGAAAAAGAAAGAACGAAAAATAACCTATTCATGTTAGCATCAAAAACAACAAAATACTTAGTAATTAATTTAACAAAGGAAGAGAAAGATTGTTCAACTAAAACTACAAGATTTTCCTGAAAGAAATCAAAGAAGACATAAACATGAAAAGACATCCCATGTTCATGGATCAGAACTAATATTGTTAAAATGTCCATACTACCCAAAGCCATGTACAGATTCAACACAGTGCCCATCAAAATACCAATGGTATTCTTCACAGGAATTATAAAAGAAAAAAAATCTAAAATTTGTATAGAACCACGAAAGTCCCCAAACAGCCAAAGCAACCATGAGGAAAAGGAACAAATTGGAAGTATCACAGTTGCTGATTTCAAACTATACTACAAAGCTACAGTAATAAAAACAGAATGGAAGTGGTACAAAAATAGACACATAGACCAAGAGAGTCCAGAATTAAACTCTTGTTTGTATGATCAACTAATATTTAACAACACAGTTAAGAATACCCAATGGAGAAACGGTAGTGTCTTCAACAAATGGTGCTGGGAAAACTGAACAAACAGATGCAGAGTGATGAGACTGGACCCCTATCTTGCACCACTCCCAAAAATTCACTCAAAATGGATCAAGGGCTTAAACATAAGACCTGATGCTATAAAACTCCTAGAAGAAAACTTAGAAGCTCCTCGACATTGGTGTTGGCAATGATTTTTTGGATATGACACCAAAAGCCCAAACAACAAGAGCAAAAATCAACAAATGGGGGACTGCATCAAACATAAAAACTTTTGTACAGCAAAAGAAACAATGGACAAAATAAAAGGCACCCCACAGAATGGGACCAAAAATCTGCAAACCTCATATCAGATAAGGGGTTAGTACCCAAAATATATAAATAACTCATACAACTCAACAGCAAAAATGAACCAAAACAAAAAACCCAAAAACCTGATTTAAAAATGAGCAGAACTATACAGACATTTTTCCAAAGAAGATATTCAGACGGCCAACAGGGACATGAAAAGATGCTTACCATCACCCATCATCAGGGAAATGCAAATCAAAACCATGGAGAGATATCACATTATACGTATTTGGATGGCTTTCATCAAGAAGACAAGAGATAACAAGTACTGCTGAGGATGTGGAGAAAAGGAAAACTTACACACTGTTGTTGGGGATGTGAATTGGTTCCGCCACTATGGAAAACAATATGGAGGTTCCTCAAAAAATTAAAAATAGATCTACCATAGGATTGAGCAATTTCACTTCTGGCCAAATACCCCAAAAAAATGAAAGAATAATTTTGAAGAAATATATGCCCTTCCATGTTTACTGCAGCATTATTCACAGTAGCCAAGACATGGGAACAACTGGAGTGCCCACTGATGGATGAGTGGATGAATGGAAGATGTGCTATGTGCGTGCACACACACACACACACACACACACACACACACACACACACACACGACACACAATGGAATAATATTTAATCATGAGAAAGGACATCTAGCCATTTGTGACAACATGGATGGACCTTGAACATATTATTCTAAGTTAGACAGAGAAAGACAAGTACTGTATGATATCATTTATATGTGGAACTTTAAAAAGCCAAACTTATAAAAACAGACAGTAAAATGGTGGTTATCAGGAGACAGGGGTTGGGACAGATGTTATTTAAGGGTACAAACTTACAGTTTGTAAGCCCTAGAGATCTAATGCACAGTACAGTGAATATAGATAGAAATATTGCATCATAATCATCAAACTTGATAAGAGACTAGAACTTAATTATTCCAACTACTAAAGAAAGGATAATTTTAAAAAATATCTTATTTATTTATTTGCTAGGAAGAGAGAGTGCGCACAAGTGGCAGGGAGGGGCAGAGGGAGAGGGAGAAGCAGACTCCCCACTGAGCAGGGAGCCCATTGTGAAGCTCCATCTCAGGACCCCTGGGATCATGACCAGAGCCAAAGGCAGACGTTTACCAACTGCGCCACCCAGTCGCCCAGCATTAGTATATTTTTATACTTGTAAATTTGACAAAACAATTTTGAAATGTAAGATAAATTTAAAGAAAGATGAAAAATTTTTTATGTTTAAAAGAGTTGAGAATGGACTTCAAAGAATTGAGAGGGGCACCTGGCTGCCTCATTCAGTGGAGCCTGTGACTCTGGATCTTGGGGTTGTGAGTTCAAGCCCCACATGGGGTATAGCAATTACTTTTTAAAAATCTTTAAAAAATTTTTTTGAGAAACATGATTCTGTGCTTTTTTTTAAATAAAGATTTTATTTATTTATTTATTTGAGAGAGAGCACAAGCAAGTGACAGAGCATGAGTCAGGGGAGGGGCAGAGGGAGAGGGAGAAGCAGGTTCCCTGCTGAGCAGGGAACTCAACACCAGGCTCAATCCCAGGACCCGAGGATCATGACCCCAACTGAAGGTAGACACCTAAATGACTGAGCCACCCAGACACCCCTCTTTTTTTTTCTGGAGTCCAATGAGAAGCTTGAACTTAGGACCCTGAGATCAAGACCTGAGCTGAGATCAAGAGTCAGACACTTAACTGACTCAGCCAGTAAGGCACCCTGATCCTATACATTTCTTATTTCGTCTAGATAATTTTATCCACACCCATGGCTCCTTCTACACCAGTACTTCTCAACTGAAGTGATTTTGCCTCCCTGGGGACATTTGTCAATGTCTGGAGACATGATTTGGTTATTATAACCCAAACAACGTTGTTGCCTACCCTCCTGTAGACATAGCGACCCCCACCACAAAGACTCCTCTAGCCCCAAACGTCAACAGTGCTGAGGTTGAGAACGCCTGCCTTGCTCCCTACAGGCAGATGGCTCTCAAGTCTTCATTTTTACTCAACATTTTTCTCCTTAATTCTAGAGAAGTATATTCAGCTACCTATTAGCTATTTCCTCTTCAACATTTTTTCTTCTAAAAAAAATTCTCTTGTTCCTCCAAACTTGCACTTCTTTCTCTATGATCTACTCTGTTACCTAAGTCCAAATCCTTCAAGTTATCCTAGGTCCCTTATTCTCCTTCATTCCTATCCAACCAATAATTAAGCGCTCTCAATTTCTTTCCCTCCTGCTGGTTATTAGCAGCATAAAACTTTAAGCAAGTCACTTAACCTCTCCACGCCTTGGTTTTCTCATCTGTGAAATAGGGACAATCATAGTACAACTATCCTCACAGGTTTGATGGAAGGATTAAATAAGTTTAACTGCTTAGTACAAGGCATAGAAAGTGCCATGTATTAACTTGTTGCTGCTATTATTACTGTTAGTAGTAGTAGTATTTCATATCCTCATTAGCCTTTACCTAAATTCCTGAAACAGAATCTTAACCAATCCATCTTCTTCCAATCCACCTTCTCTTCTGTTTTCCAAAAGACTTGTCATGCTTTTTCATCAAAAGACGTCATTTGACAAATGAGTAACCATGAACGAGGAGAAGATTATCTCTAACAGGTCTATCTGACAAAGGAGTCTTATATCTAGAAGCCATAAGGAACTCCTACAAATCAGTAAGAAGACAATACAGTTAAAAAGTGAGCAAAAGATTCAGACACCTCACAGAAGAAGATATCCAAATGGCCAAATAAGCACATGAAAAAATATCCAACATCGGGGTACTTAGGTGGCTCAGTCACTGGGCGTCTGCCTTCGGCTCAGGTCATGATCCCAGGGTCCTGGGATCGAGCCCCACATCAGGCTCCTTGCTCCACGGGAAGCCTGCTTCTCCCTCTCCCCCTGCTTGCGTTCCCTCTCTTGCTGTGTCTCTGTCAAATAAATAAAATCTTAAAAAAAAAATCCAACATCATTACTTGCCAGGGAAATGCGGATTAAAAATACAATGAGATATCACTATATACCCATAGCTAAACTGTTGTTTGCAAGAGGAGAAGTCAGATTAGAGTTGCTGACTCTCCAGGGATTTCCCTCCCACCACAGAGATCTCTCCTTCAGGAACACATGAAGCCCAATATCCCATATTTGGGGACCTGGACATTGGGATACAGTAAACCGACTTGTTCTCTGAGCTTAGAAATGTAAGCCGTTAGCTGCTCTCTACTGCCCTCTGTTGACACAAAAAGTGGGCAACGTGAGTCTCAGCTGCAGGACAAAGTTACTCAGTTTTCAAGAAAACTAAAGAGGGGTACCTGGGTGGCTCAGGTCACGACCCTGGGGTCCTGGGATGGAGCCCTGCGTCGGGCTGCCCTGCTCAGCGGGGAGCCTCTTTTCCCTCTGCCTCTCCCACTGCTCAAGCACGCCCGCTCACTCTCTCTCAAATAAATAAAATATTTCAAAAACAAAAACAAACCAAAAAAGAAAACTAAGGAAAGTTCTCAGTGAGTGGCTTAACACAAAAAAACAGCCAGTCTAAGGGACTAGGGAAGTAGGAATGAGTCAGGTTCAGGAGCAAGAAGAACCTGAGAACGCTCTTTCTTTAAGCCACTTGCTCTGTTCTTCTGCTGCAGAGACTCTTGACATCAGACAATGACATTCAGAAATTGTCTTGCTTTCATTCATCTACACTCTGGCGTTGGGTCCTTAGGAGTGAGGGTCGGATTTGAAGTTTTTGCAGAAAACTAGTAGTTAGATCCCAACATGTAAGGTCTGCAGCTCCTATAGCTTAGAACCTCCTGCTCAGACCTGCTTTGTCCTTTGTCCACTGTATCAAGAGCGTGAGTCTTCAGGGAGGGTACAGTTCTGGGGGCTGGGGGTATAGGAATACCATCCTAAGCCAAGCATGCCTAGGGTTGCTTCCGGGGAGACTGAAGCTGCCTTGCTCAGTAGCAGGTAAATATTTCACCAGAACATTTGAAGAACTGTAAAGGAGTTCTAAGTGATTCAACATTATCTTCTTGTCACTAGAAATACATCTACCTCAAGCCCTCAGCAACTAAAGGAATCATTTTTATGGCTTCCAGTTAATTTTCTTTTTTTTTTTAAGATTTTTTTTTTAAATTTACTTGACAGAGAACACAAGCAGGAGTAGCAGGCAGAGGGAGAGGGAAAAGCAGACTCCCTGCTGAGCAGGGAGCCTGATGTGGGGCTTGATCCCAGGACCCTGAGATCATGACCTGAGCTGAAGGCAGACGCTTAACCAACTGAGCCACCCAGGTGTCCCGCCAGTTAATTTCCTAAAGCACAATTCAGCTCGAGTCTGTGTCTCTGGTTATAGCCCAGCCCTCTCCTTCCCGATATGGAACTGACCCTGATCACTCACTGTATGTTCCGTGGGCACCTCAAGCCCAGAGTCTCCAAACCTGGACTTACCATGTCCGCCCAGATCCACCCCAAATTCTTTCCCTCCAAATTTCCCACCTTAGGAAATGACATCTCCTAAGCCAGAAATCTGCGTATCACTGTGGTTTCCATCCTCTTTTTCATAATCCACATCTAATTTTGCTAGTTCTTCTTGCTAAATACCTCAACCTCATCACCATCACCTTAGCAAAAGAATTCAAAACAGGATTGTGAAGTTTTATCTGCACCCCTGTGTTCCTCGCAACATTATTCACAATAGCCAAGACAGGAAAACAACACAAACACCCAGATAAATACATATCAAGAGATAAATACATAAGGAAAATGTGACATATGGATTTGGTAGAATATTAGGCATCCTTAAAAAGAGGGAAATCCTCTCACGTGCTACCTCGCAGATGAACTTCAAGGACATTAAGCAAAAAATGCCAATCACGGAAGGACAAATATTGTATGATTCCACTCAATATCTAAGGTAGTCAAAACCATTGAATCAGAAAGTACAAAGGTGGTTGCTAAGGGCTTGGGGAGGGGAAAGGGAGAATTAGTGTTCTGTGGGTATAGAGTTTTAGTTTTGCAAAATCGGAATATTCTAGAAATCTTGTGTACAGCAATGTGAATAGATTAAACACTGCTGTACACTGTAAAATGGTTAAGGTGGTAAGTTTCTATGTGCTATGTGCTATGTGTTGCTATGTGTTTCTCACCACAATTTTTTCTTAAAGTAGGGAGCTTAATAAAGCAAGTTGTTAGACAAACATCGAAACTCAGAAATACATTTCAGAAGGACCACAGGGTGAGCCAAAAGAACCATGCTACAGGAAACCCAGAATATAATAGAGCTGAGAATACAATAGAGCTGAATATAATAGAGAATATAATAGAGCTGAACAGTGATCAAATTCTCTCAAGAAAAAAAAAAGATTTCTAAGCCTGGGAAGTAGAAGGGGAGGAGGGAAAAACTTCTAAATTTTTAAATTTCTGAGTAATAGAAAACTAAAATCAGCTCAAAATAAACCAACTGCAAATTTTGCAAAAAAAATTTACTTATGCCCCCCAAAGAGGTATTTTTATTATATAAGTCATTAAGGAGAAAAATATAGATCGCTTCTCGGCCTTTTGGTTAAGATCAAGTGTAAGGAGAAAAACGTAGAGTCCTGAGCAACAGGCAGGGGCGGGGGTACCAACAGATATCCTTGTTGGTTAAACAGACCTTAAATGTCTAAGTGTGTCAGACACTGTCTTAAGTGCTGCCCCTCTAATAGAAATATACAAGAGGAAATGCAGCCAGTACAATACATGGGAAGTGCTCAGGCGCAGTAGTAATCAAAGAAATGCAAGTTAAAGTGATGAGTCCCCATTTCCCATCTATTAAGTTACCAAAGAGTCAAAAAGAATGTGAAACCAAAGGAACAAAGGAGGGAGAGGGATGTGGGACAAGGGAAACCAAGCAAGACTCCTGACTACAGAGAGCCCAGAGGGGAACTAAGGGGGAGCAAAGGGTGATGAGCACTGAGTAATGTACAGAATCATTAAATCACTCTGTTGTACACCTGAAACTAATATAACACTGTATGTTAATGATACTGGAATTAAGATTACAAACTTAATAAAAAGAATGTGAGGGGTGCCCGGACAGCTCAGTCGGTTAAACTTACAGGTCTTGATTTCGGCTCAGGTCAAGATCTCAGGGTTGATCTCAGGGTTGTGAGATCAGGCTCCGCTTCACTGCTAAACAGGACGTCTCCTTTCCTTTGGCAAAGGAAGTGGGTCTCGAAGCGGGTTCTGGGAGCAGCAGGATCACCATCACCTGGAAACTTATTAGAAATGCAAACTCAGGGCACCTGGATGGTTCAGTGGGTAGAATATGTGATTCTTGATCTCAGGGTTGTGAGTTCAAGTCCTAGGCTGGGTGTAGAGTTGACTAAAAAATACATAAAGAAAAAACTGAAAGAGAAAAAAAGAAGGGAAGAAAAACAAAAGAAAGAGAAAGAAGAAAAAGAAAGAAAGAAAGAAGAAAAAAGAAAGAAAGAAAGGAAAGAAAGAAAGAAAAGAAAGAAAGAAAGAAAGAAAGAAAGAAAGAAAGAAAGAAAGAAAGAAAGAAAGAAAGAAAAGAAAAGAAAGAATAATGCAAAATTCCAGGCTCTCCACAAGCAGAAAATCTGAGAGTGAGGCCCCTGGTTTGCACGTCAACAAGCCTTACGGGGGCACTTGGTGGCTCAGTCGTTAAGCATCTGCCTTTGGCTCGGGTTGTGATCCCAGCGTCCTGGGATCAAGCTCTGCATGGAGCCCCACACATGGAGCCCTGCGTTGGGCTCCCTGCTCTGTGAGGAGCATGCTTCTCCCTCTCCCACTCCCCCTGCTTGTGTTCCCTCTCTTGCTGTCTCTCACTCTCAAATAAATAAATACAATGTTTAAAAAGGAGGGGGAACCCTTTAAAAAACTACAACAACAAGCCTTCCGGATGACTCTGATGCAGCTCCGAAGTGAGAAGTACTGACTTACATGAACTTAAAAGTCACTTCCTGAGGCTGGGAAGAGGTCTGGCTTCCATCTATCTGAACAAACTCACGTTCTGTTAGCAAGGGAGAAACAGAAGCAGGGAGCTGCAGAGCAGGGACCCCTTTCCAGGCGAAAGTCCCTGTTCTGGTGCTGATAATGCCCTGAGCCTTTAAAGAATCTAAGTCAAAGGAGTAACACTGTCTCTTCCTTTACACATTCCTTGGAAGTATTTAACATTTTTTTCTCAGCAAATGTTTATGTGGAATTACTGTAAAAAATCGAGTTGCCGAAAAATCTTGTAATGCAATATGTAAACAGTATCAGCAACAAATGAACAGAATATAGAGATGTATAGATCGTTTTGTGTTTACACGAGTATGAATGCATAGGGCAAGTTCAAGAAGGACACAACATTTTCGGTGGTTCCTCTGAGGAAGAGAGAAAGGTCATTAAGAGTTACTTTCACCTTTGCTTCATTAACTTCTGAAGTGCTTCAGTTATTTATTTATTTATTTATTTTAAGATTTTATTTATTTATTTGACACAGAGAGAGAGATCACATCACAAGTAGGTAGAGAAGCAGGCAGAGAGAGGGAAGCAGGCTCCCCGCCGAGCAGGGAGCCCAATATGGGCCTCGATCCCAGGACCCTGAGATCATGACCCGAGCCGAAGGCAGAGGCCCTAACTCACTGAGCCACCCAGGCGCCCCAGTTATTTAGCAGCAAGAGTGTATTATCAATTCATGTGCACATTTTCAAACAGAAAATGTTTGAAGCACACAAGGCCCAAACACTGGTGAGAGGGACAAGGACTGAACCTCCAGGGCTGATTCTGGCCTCTCCTCATACCCCTGTCGAGGCCTCCAAACCCCCTCATCGCCAGAGGGATGGCATCAAGTAACAAAACCAAACTGTTTATCTGTCTCCTTTCCAAAACTTCTTTTGGTGTTACCTTTTATTTTCCTGGATATTTCACATGTGAGTGAACGCAGGAGTTCAGGTTTTATGATTAACTTTTACATCTTAGAGGTACTCATTTGCTAGCTCTGCTAGAAAATTCCTTCAGCTCCCCAAAGTTGCCCAATGGCCTTCGTCAGGATTTTTGGAAGACAAAGTCTACTGCATTTTGCAGTGTCTGGAAATTACCATTGGAAGCCAGCCTGTTTAAGATAAAGGAGCTAGACATAATCATTACCTCACTTGAGGAATGAAGAAACAGGGGTTTAGGGAAGAGGAGTGGCTTGACAGCTAGCCAACGTCCTACTGAAACTGAAACCTGGATTTCCTTCCTCCTTGGCCAATGTCCTCCCCCGAAACCACACCGTCAACACTTCTTTTGAAACTTTAAATATTTGCAAGTCTGGGGGGACTCTAAGTGTGTTCTGATGGAGATTACAAGGCAGGGCATTTATAAGTCGCTCTAGCAGAGAACATCAAAATTCTAGAACCTTCTTTTATGTCCATAAGCTGCACCGTGGTAATGAGCACAGCCAAAGTAAACAGACTGTCACTCAAAGTCTCACCACAAAACCAAGTTTATTTCCGTGTCGTCTTCTCCCCCACCCCTTGCATCGATGACTTCCTGTTGTTTGGAGTCGGCTTTCCTCTTTCCCCACGACCACCTCTGTATGTGTCACTGTAGGTGTGTCTGTTCCCAGACCGCTCTGTGCATGTCTTGTGCATGCCAACTACATTTGAGACTCGGGGTCTCTGAACCCAGGTACCGCTCCTGTTACCTTTTACTTTTCCAGGGTTTTCTCTACCTCCCTCTCCCTTGTGTCTCACTCTCTGCCAGGCCCTCCCCTGCCTCCTTTTCTTCGATTCTGCCAGTTTCCTTTTCCGTTTCATTTCCTCACTTTACTGGATGCTTCACAGTGAATCTTTTTTATTAAATGACTCTGGTATCGACTATATTTCGAGTCCAGAGATTACTATATTTTGCTATTAAAATGAACAAGTAGAATATTTCCTTTAAAAGGCAATTACATTTCTTTTTCCTCTCTTTAGGCCTTCATTGTTCATTTCTTTGTGGATCAGTGATGCTTACTGAAAAGTGAGGAGTCGTCTTTCCTGTAGTTGACATTCATTAAGACAGAAGTGTCTAATCAGAGGGGATCTTAGCAAACACAGAGTCCACTTTCTCCTCTCCGGGATGTAGAGGCTGAGACCTGGTGGGATTCAGTGACTTGTTCTGGGTCACATAAGCTAGGTCTAGAATCCTGGCCTCCCTGTCAATATTCTTTCTCTTCATTAAATGCCAATTTTTTCTCCCCTACTCACTAGTAGCTCTTTCCAGAAAGAGAGTTCTGTATCTTTTTAGTTGGTATTCTGTAATTACCTATGTATCCATTAGGATGCCTTTGTCTCCAAGTAGCAAGCCTTGACTTACACAGGGTTAAACAATAAGGAAATGTATCTCAAATTATAAAAATCTGGACCCATTGCCTCAAAAGTTCGGTGATGTCACCAAGGTCACATTCTACCCCTCCCCTCCCTTCCTCTCTACCCTCCTGGGTAGTTTGGCTTTGGCCTCAAGCTGGCTACCCTCAAAGTCTTACCTGCAAACCTTGAGACATAACAAGTCCTTGTTCACGTCCGATGGAAGAGAGACGCCCTCTCACCCAAATCTGACATTTAGCCAGTCCATTCTGCCTGATTGGATCTTTTGGACAATATCCCCTCTTCCCTCACTTAGCCAATAAGAGCCAGAAGAATGTTCTACCCTCACAGCTTAGACCAATCAGGATTCACCTCTGTATGATGACCTGAGCTCCTGAATCAAATCAGCACTGTATTAGGAAGGAAGAAGGATGGCTATTGGGTAGCGATACCCCCTCATTGTATGCCGTATTCTACTTGTTAAGTCAACTGAGACCTAGCAATTTTTGAGTTGCAGAGAACTCAGAGATTACCATGGATTCAAGTTCCAGAAGTGCTTGTTTCCTGGGTATCTCAGCAATTGCACTACAGGGCAGAGCCGAGAAAATGCCATGAGGTACTTTGTTTCCTTGTGGCCATAATTGTACCCAAACTCTTGGGAGAAAGGGAGGGAGGGTTCAGTAATGTCTGTCTGGCTTTCTTCTTCCCAGTTAATACCAACCATCTCCCTTCGCCCTGTGATCGTTCTTGAACAAGATGAAAATTCTTTCCTTCCCTCCATTCTACAATCTCCCCTACGTGTCCACGGAGACGCTCTATTTTAAAGATTTCGCTTTGGGGGCGCCTGGGTGGCTCAGTGGCTTAAGCATCTGCCTTTGGCTCAGGTTATGATTCTGGGGTCCTGGTATTGAGTTCGCACTGGGCCCCCTGCTCAGTGGGGAGTCTGCTTCTCCCTTTCCGTCTGCTGCTCTCCCTGCTTGTGCTCTCTCACTCTGTCAAATAAATAGATAAAATCTTTTAAAAACAATAAAGATTTCGGGCACCTGGGTGGCTCAGTGGATTAAAGCCTCTGCCTTCAGCTCAGGTCATGATCTCAGGGTCCTGGGATTGAGGCCCGCATCAGGCTCTCTGCTCGGTGGGGAGTCTGCTTCTTCCTCTCTCTCTGCCTACTTGTGATCTCTCTCTCTCCCTGTGTCAAATAAATAAATAAAATCTTTAAAATAAATAAATAAATAAATAAAAATAAAAATAAAAGACCTGCAGATAAGTTCAAGTCTTTCCCTCAAGACAAAAAAAAATCTCCTTTTCTTGAGTGGATCCCTTCTGGCTATGGTATTCTCATTCTCCTTTCTTACTGTCTCACTCAGGGTTCTTGACCGTAAGCGACTCTATCAGAATCTAGGTATATTAAGGAAAGGAAAGGAACTTACTGGATGGAAACGGGAGGCAGGTCAGTTTCTCCTGCCGCTGCAATGACTAGCAGCCAACCGTCTCCTTCCCTTATGATTGAACCTCTCTTACAAGTGAGTAAGTGTCACTTATTCAGGACTCAACATTCCAGAAGTTGGCCAAGCCTAGATCACACGTCTGCTCCTTGGCTTCCTGTCTGAGTCAGCTCATGCCGCTATATAACAAAGTACCACAGACCAGGTAGTTGAAGAACAGAAATTTATTTTCTCACAGTTCTGGAGGCTAACAGTCTGAGATCGAGGTGTTGTCGGGGGTGGTTTTTTCTGAGTCCCCTCCCCTTGGCTTGGAGATGGCTATCTCCTTGTGTCTGCACACGGTCTTCTCTCTGTGCCTGTCTGTGTCCTCATCTTCTCTTCTTGTAGGGACACCCATCAGATCAGATTAGGACACACCCTAATGACTTCATTTTAACTCAACGACTTTCCAAGGTCTGTCTCCAAAAACAGTCATATTCTGAGGTACCGGGAATTAGAGCTTCAACATATAAATTTGTGAGAGACACAGGCCCAAGGCAGGGAACAGGGGGATCTGGCCCACTTGGCTTACGTAGTAAAAACCAGTCACCGCTTTTTATTAAGACTGCTCACAGTGGGAGCTTCCTCAAGGGGGAATGAGATGCTGATATGATGGGGGAGGTATGAATCCTGGACAGCTCCAACAGAGATCCACGATGCCTTCATAATGGAGATTCTCAGAAAGAGGAGTAATTTATGAAAACACTTTCTCACTTCTACTCAATCTTCAACCGAAAGTTATGAGTTTCTGTCCCCCAATCCCAGCCCCTGAAGTTGTTCAGGCAAAGGTCATGAATAGCTCCCGGAAGGCCACGTTGAAAGGACTTCTTGAACTTTCTACAGCACTTAACACGGTTGACTTCTGCCTCCTTAAAGGTCTCTGCTGCCAGGGCTTCCCCATTCTCCTCTCTTCTCTACCCCTCCTACCCAATCTCCTTTGTCAGCTGTTCTTCCTTTTCACACTCAGCAAAAGTTGCTGTGTGCCAAGTTCCTGCCATTGCTCCCCTCCCTCTCCTGCCCCTCCCTCCCATCTCCTCAACTGCCTTCCCTCACTGGAGCTCCCCTTTCTTCTCACTCAATACTCTGGTAGTCAGAGAGATCTTACCCGTACTATATCTGAACCTCTCTGGATGGGCTTCACATGGAACTTCTTAAGTTACAGGGAAATCTGTGTGTATATTTATTTGCATTTTTTCTTAGGAAAAGGACTAAAGCTTTTATTGAAAGCTTAAAACACCATGTTGATGCCTCCTAAATCTTGTCTTTTGTCCAGACCTGCCTTCTGAGTTCCCAGAAGGCAGGCCATATGCCCAACTGCCTACTTAGAATCTCCACCTAAGATCACAACTACCTCCAGCTTAATAATGTCAAGAGCTGAGATCATTATCTCCCCCAGCAAAGCCTGCTCCTCTCCCTTTATTTCTTATGTCCGTGAAATGTACCACCATCCTCCTATCCAGATCAAAAAGCTGTACATCACCCAGACCCCTCCTTCCCTATGACCCTCAGAGCCAATCACTCATCCAAATCCTGTCCTTTCTACCTTCTTCACATGTCTCTTAGAGGCTTCCATTGCATATCTACCTCTTTAACAGGGAATCCCCTCTTGGTTAGATTATTAAAATAACTTCCCAACTTTTCCCTCCACCTTTGATCTCTCTCCTCTCCGGTTTATCTACCGGACTGCTCTCAGAGTAATTTGTATAAAACGTAAAACTGATCATGTCATTCCCCAGTTTAAAATGTTGATGATCGGTTTTACATTCTATAAAAATTATTCAGAGAGCAATCTAAGAAGGTCTAGACTGTTCACCATGACGTACAAAGTCCTTCATGGTCACTCCATAGATATTGAGCGCCAAGTACGTTGCAGGCACTGTGCTAAATGCTGGGGATACAAATATAAACAAGAGGAACAGATTCCCTGCCCTCAAAGACCTAACCGAAATTTGATGAGTACTGCAAAGGAAAAGCATATGCTTAGGAATAAGGGGATAGGGGTGTCACAACTTCATCCGGGTCACCGGGGAAGGCCTTCACCTCCCATCCTGCACTTCTTTTTTTTTTTAAGATTTTATTTATTTATCTATTTAACAGAAAGAGAGAGCACATGCCAGGGAGTGGCAGGCAGAGGGAGAAGCAGACTCCCAACTGAGCAATGAGCCCAATGGGGAGCTCGATCCCAGGACCCTGGGATCATGACCTGAGCCAAAGGCAGACTGAGCCACACAGGTGCCCCAGTACCCTTATTGTTAGCCCCATTTTACAGATAAGAAAACTGAGGCCTAGATGGAGTAAGAGGTGGAATTGAGATCCCATCCCAGACTCATCTGAAACTCATCACCCTTAACTCTTTATTTATTTTTTAAGATTTTACATATCTGAGAAAGAGAGAGAGCACAAGCAGGGGGAGTGGCAGGCAGAGGTAGAGGGAGAAGCAGGTTCCCCCACGAGCAGGGAGCTCAACACCCGCTGGGCTCAATCCCAGGACTCTGAGATGCTGACCCGAGCCTGAGCGGAAGGCAGAGGCCCAACCAGCTGAGCCACCCAGGGGCCCCACACTTAACCTTTTAGCTTGTGCTTCTCCTTTGTGGTTCTCACTAATCTTGTGGAGCTATACCCAGCTCTGCAAACATGCCAGCCTATTCCACCCCATCTTTGCTCATGCTTCTCTGTTTGCCTGAAATGCATTTCTCTCAAAACCTTCCTGCCAAACATACAACTATCTTTTGTGATCCACTTAAAGTGTTCTCTCTCCCAAGTGGACTTGTCCACAGGTGCCTTCTTTGTGCACTAACAGAATTTTGCAAATACTCTCATAGTCTCCATGGCACTGCAGGTGCTTATCAGCTGGTCACCCGCAATGCAGGTGTGAGTCCCAGGCGGATGAAAACTGGCCTGGTAATCTCAGAACCTTGTGCTGTGGCTGGCATTTCAATGCTGAGGAGAAAGTAAGGAGAGAGAAGAAGAAGAAGAAGAGGAAGGGATGGCTGCCTTCAGCTCGGTCATGATCCCGGGATTCTGGGATCCAGTCCCATCTGGGGCTGCTTGCTCAGTGGGGAGCCTGCTTCTCCCTCTGCCTCCCTTCCCCTACTTATGCTCTCTCCCTGACAAATAAATAAATAAAATCTTTTAAAAAAAAGAAAGGAGAGAGGAGCTAGCCCAAGACCATCTGTCCTTTAAAAACTGCATTTTAGCTATCCCATAAAATTAGCTCTTGTAACCCTACGCTCGGGCTGAGGCTGGCCCAGTAAGCCCTTAATGGAACCTACAGAGTGCTCCCACTCTTGCGGTCCTCCTGGGGCTCCCTCCTTCCCAGGGCCCATCCTCTGCAGCTGGCAATTCCTCCCTGCATGTGAAGACCACAGACAGAAGATGAGTCAGAGGAGACATCAACTGTCTAAAGGGAATGCCACGCACGCAGAACTGTGAAGAACAGAGAGCGCAGGGGTGGGGTGGGGGTCCCCCTTCACCTCGGAAACCTTCCACAGCCCAGGGGCGGGGGCACTCTCCAGGCCTAGGTTTACCCAGCCAAGTGTCCTAAGTGCCATAGCGTGGGGCTTTATGTTTTCGGATGCTGGTCTGGAGTTTGCAAGGTGTAAACACGTCGCTTGAGAGCGAGCTCTAGAAGGGCTGCCTGGTTCCCATCCCAGGTGGATCGTAAAGACAGCTAACCTGAGGGCCTGTGGGGGAGGAGCTGCTGCAAGAAGTGAGGGAAGTGAGGGGGCACCAATGAACTCTACGAGGAGCAAAACAAA
Organism: Ailurus styani; assembly: GCA_002007465.1. NCBI lineage: Eukaryota > Metazoa > Chordata > Mammalia > Carnivora > Ailuridae > Ailurus > Ailurus styani. Next base: position 1,122,562 of record LNAC01000762.1, read on the forward strand.
GCAACACGAAATGCTCAGAAGTGGTTTTTATATGATCGTGGAGTGGACGGGGCATTGGTCCCAAGTGATCAGTGATCAACCCGTGCCCGCCCCGCCTCCCCTCCACTGCCGCCAAACCTCTCACATCTGTCTGCCGCTCACTTCCTGGCCTTTTCCAAGGCTTTTCCGAGGGAGACCTGTCCCAGGTGTCCAGGAGCCCAGTGGGCCAGTGGCACTGCCAAGCAGAGCCGTTTGATTTTCTGTCTCCGAGGTGGAGTTAAACAAGGTGGGGAGGGGGAAGGTACAGAGGTCCGTGTGTTGGGGGGAGGGGTGCATCTGGGGAGCACAGCACTGGTTCACAGTCTGATGGTTTCCTCATCACTGCACCTTCACCTTTTCCGGTAGAGAGCCCAGGCCAGCCCAGGCCCAGTGGGTCCCCAGGGGCTGAGCTCGCCTGAGCTGCTGTGACTCAGCTCAGCCCTGGTCCTGGTGGGTTAAAGGTAAAGGCCTCCTGTCCTCTTCTCCCCGCCACCCTTCCTTCCATTCCTCTTTCTCTGCCTTCCCTGCAACCAGTCGGTGACGCCCCCCCCCAGCACCTCTCCCCCTCCGGCTCCATTCCTCCCCCACTGCCTGGGTTTCCTTTAACAGAGGGTGTGAACCTCAGGGTCAAACGCATGCTAAGAAGTGCATTGCAGATCCCAAGGCACATGCATTTTGAATTTTGAAGAATATGCTGGGGAAGAAACGGTGGGGGAGGGAGGCTTTCTGGGGGTCTGGAGACTTAAGAGTATACAGGCGGGTCCTCCCTGGATGGAGCCAGGCCTGGGCAGTGACAAGTTCTGAAGTACGACCAGGGACCCCCTCGGTGAAAGCTCTCCCTCTTGAGTCTCACCCCCAGGGTCCTGATACCTTGTTTTTAGCCATGAGTGGATCCAAACCCACCAGGTGGGAGAAATACCTTGAGGGGTACCAGGGAGGTGTTCTCACAGACTCTGCGTCACCGGACCCCGGGGGGGACATGCCACCTCAGCTTCTCTTACAGGTTTTTTTCTTCCCCTTCCTGCCCTATCGTGGGGCTCACGTGTCAGAATTCTGGTTCAGAAATCAGATGACGTTCTGGGAAAAGGAACCTAGAGAGTAATGAGCTGGGGGGTGGGGGGAAGACTATTTACTTCCTCTCTTTGAGGGAGCTGTGTGCGTCCCTCAAGGGCTCCGTGTGTCTGCGGTGACAGTTCACTCTGATGTGGCAGCATGTGGCCGTTGCTGCCCTCAACGGCTCTCCTGCTTCTAGGTGAGTCGGAGTCACTTGGGCTGAGAGAGAAGCTCCGGATGCCCTGGGTCCCGCGGGGCCACTTTTCAGGCCAGGGAGGGGACGCCTACCAAGGAATAGGACCCCTCACGGCACGGCGGGCGCTCCATGGAGCTCCCAGACCACCGAGGGGCTAGAGAGGAGAACTCCGGCTCAGATTTGGGCATAACCGGGAAGCGAGGGGGGACTGGGGGGGGTCTGTTACTTCCCCCTGCTGGGGCTCAGTTTCCCTATCTGTAAATTGAAGACGATGGACCAGATGGATGGTCCCTAAGTTCTGTCTCTTCCGTTCTGACGTCCCTGGGTGCCCCTCTAAGACTTCTGATTTCCACCCTTTGGGGAGGGACGTGGATTGAGGTGGTGTCCCTGAATCTCTTGATTCAGGGAAATTCCGTCTGTACCTCTGTTTGGGGAGTTTGAATAGGGACGAAGGAGGAGCGCAGTGGTGTTGAAAGCAGGGATGAGGGTGGAAGGCAGGACAGGAGGTGTCGACATGGTGACAGGAAGGCAGGCAGCAGGAAAGCTAGCCACCATACCTACCTGGATTCTTGGTGACACGGGACTCCCAGGGCAGGGGCTGGCCAGGGAACTTCGACTCCTTCCACACTCCAGCCCCCTGATCTCCGCTTCTGCTCAGTATTGGTTTCACTCTTTTGTCTTGCAGTTTCTGCCGGCACGCGAGCTGGTGAGTCCGCTTTGGGTCTCGGGTGGATCGAGGGAGGCGTGCAGTGTGTGGTGGCCACGGGGCGCTGGAAATGCGCGGTGCGTGGGCAACTGCTGGCATGGGGTTGTCAGGGGGCAATTCCCCAAGACAGTTGCGCTTGGCCCCAGGCTGCTCTGGCTAATTTTCCTCAGGTTAGTGAGCGGCCGGAAATGGGGCTAAGTGCCTTGACGCCAAGATGCTCTAAGTCTGAGTCACTGACCAAGGCCGAGTCACCAACCCCGGGCTCCCTCTAGCTCTGAGCCTCCCGGGGAATGCCCGTGTAGGCCCCACTCCCTTCCCGGCCCTAATCCACCTTCTCTTGGCTCCTCAGCGGACCTCCCAAAGGCTGTGGTGGTCCTGGAACCTCCAAACAATAGGGTCCTCACGTTGGACAGTGTGACTCTCAAGTGCCAGGGGGCCTCCCCCCTTGGGGACAATTCCACCCAGTGGCTGCACAATGGGACCCTCATCTCAAGTCAGACCAGCTACGTCATCAAAGCCGCCAGCGTTGAAAACAGCGGCGAGTACAGGTGCCGGACGGGCCTCTCCGAACTCAGTGACCCTGTGCAGCTGGAAGTCCACATGGGTGAGTGGTCGAAGGGGAAGAGGGGACTCGCCAATAAAGGGTGAAAGCGGAAGACTTGAGAAGACCTGAGTCTTGGGTGTTAAAACCGAGATGAAATGATCTGTGGTCCCCCTGAATTAGATCAGAGTCGTAGTCCTGGCCCCAAGCAGTCCTTAGGTCAAGCGTCGAAGGCTGGCGCCTAACAGACCCGCAACTCTGCAGGGCACGGTCCCCGCAATCACCGTTCCCATAGAATGTACCCCCATGGAATGGTGTCACCTGAAGGTCAGGCCGTGCCGTCAGTGCTCACTGATACTTATTGAACATCTAATTAATCTGTTCTTAAGACCTCCATCTCCTTCTGACTCTCAGACGCACATCTCCTAAGTGACCCTCCAAACCCTGCCGAACGGCCCAGGGTCCTTTCTACCACTCTGTCCCCATCAATGCCACACTCAAACTTAAACTTCAGCATAAGGATGCCTGGGGGGTTCCGTCGGTTAAGTGTCCACCTTCGGCGCAGGTCATGATCTCAGGGTCTTGGGATCGAGCCCCAAGTCAGGCTCTCAGCTTGGTGGGGAGCCTGCTTCTCCGTCTCCCCCTGCTCCTCCGCCTGCTTGTGCTCGCTCTCCTGCTCTCTCAGTCTCTCTCAAATACATAAATAAAAATCTTTAAAAATCAAACAAGCTTCAGTGAGAGTCTCCTAGTGGGCACAGAGACATGTTCAGCCCGCACAACGGTCATGGAACGGAAGTCTTCAGCATTGTTTACAGAATGCAGGCATCAGAAGCAGGTGAGGGGAGAGTGTCAGAGGCAGGGCTGCGCCCTGCTGTCCCTGGAGTCACACCACCTGGCCCGGTACCTGCAGTGTCCCCTGGCAAGCCTGACGCTACGTCAATGGCTGCCTCAGTTGCACCATGTGTATGGATAGAAGGAGCCTGGAGGGGAAGGGGGGCCTGACGGAGTGGGGGCTTGCAAACAGTTTCACAGAACTGAATCTTGGACACTGATTTTTGTGGCTCCTTAGTCTCTGACCGCCATGTAGCTGACATCGCTTCCTGCTACGGAGTTATGGGGAGGAATGTGTGTTCTCCGGCTAGGTGATGCATGGCTACCTTAGACCAAATAAAAGGGAGAATTACCAACAAGAAGCAATAGAAAAATCAAGCCTGATAGCTCTTGGTTTGCCTCGGAGTTCGGTCTAGAAACTGGCTTTGGAAGTCCCGTCAATGAGGACTGTACTAAGCTGTGACCACGAGCATTAATTCACCAGGGAAAATTCTTGTCCGTCTTTTTTTTTTTTTAAGATTTTATTTATTTATTTGAGATGGAGAGAGAGAGCACAAGCAGAGGGAGAGGGAGAAACAGGCTCCCTGCTGAGCAAGGCGCCCAATGTGGGGCTCGATCCCAGGACCCCAGGATCATGATCTGAGCCGAAAGCAGATGCTTAACCCCCTGAGCCACCCAGGTGCCCCTCTACCTTTTCTTTAATGGAACAAATAATCATTTTCTCTCTCTTTTTTTTAAAGATTTAAGTTATGTATTTATTGAGAGAAAGAAAGAGAGCACGTGCATGTGTGTGCTGGGGCGGGGGTGGGGGGCAGAGGGAGAGAGTAGAATCTCCAGCAGATTCCATGCTGAGCCCTGAGCCTGGTATAGGGCTCCATCCCACGACCCTGAGGTCATGCCCTGAGCTGGATCCAAGAGTCAGAAGCTCAACCAACAGAAACAACCCCTGTACCCCACAAATCATCATTTTCAAATGCAATTTTTACTCTTTGACCTAGAACCTACGGTGGCTGCTTATTACCTGGCATAGCAAATCCCAGTGCAGCCCTCAGGACCCTGCAGATGGCTTCGCCCCCCCCCCCCATCCCTTAGTCCCTTTGCTCTACCCTTATGGTTTGACTTGTGTGTCCCTCTTCCCCGTGAGACAAAAAGTCCTGGTGTGACGCGAGTTCTCCTGCAGGGCCCCGTGGGCGTCCTCCCAAAGTGGGCTCTGCAGGGCTGGCTGCCGGGCTGGCTCTCCGTGACGCCCCAGGATCTGGGTGGTGAGTGTCCCCTTCCCAAGCTCTGCTCCGACCGCTGACGCCTGCTGGGCCTGTGGTCTCTGTGTCTTTCAGGCTGGCTGTTGCTCCAGGCCCCTCGGTGGGTGTTCCAGGAGGGGGAGCCCATCCGGCTGAGGTGCCACAGCTGGCAGAACACGCCTGTCCGGAACGTCCAATATTTCCACAATGGAAGAGCCAGGAAGTTTTCGTATAGCAATTTTGAGTTCCACATCCCAGCAGCAAGAAGCGAACACAGTGGCTCCTACTTCTGCAGGGGGCTTATCGGGAAGAAAAACGAGTCTTCAGAGGCTGTGGACATCATCGTTCAAGGTAAGAGCTCTGCAGCCCTCGAGGGTCCAGAACCCCCTGCGCATGGACCTGCATTCACGCTGCGAAGATGAGTGGAGAGGAGATTCTGGGCTGTTCCACAGGCTTCTTTACAAGGGGTTCTGGGGGCTGTCATTGACCACAATGTTATGAGGTCATCACAGAAGGTTCAAAGACCTTTATATTTATTCAACCACTAGAGAAAAGGAAAGAATTGGACAGATGCCAAACTTCTGCCTTAGCAGCTGTCATTTTTCTCATCCCTCTCCTGCTGTTAGGTCCAGTGGTTCCGTCCACCTCTGCACTCCTCCCACACTGGCCGCAGATCCCTTTCTCCCTGGTGATGGTGCTCCTGTTTGCAGTGGACACGGGGCTGTATTTTGCTGTGCAGAGAGACCTTCATAACTCAATGAGGGGCTGGAAAAACAGCAAAGTCTCCTGGACACGGGGCCCTTAAGACAAACGGGAGTAGGGAAAGCAGCATCTCTGAGCCTCTTTCGGATTCACAATCCCATCCTTCCCACCAGGCAGCTCTGGGAGCAGCAGGAAAACCACACCGCAGGGTCTCGGCTGAGGGTCCTCCACTCAACTCCATTTTCTCTTGGTCTCTGCTGGAAAGGAAGGGTCTGTGGTCTCTGAAGCCCCAGGGAGCAGACTCAGTACTTGGACCTGAAGTCTCAGAGCCGCCCAGATACTTTCTCTGCCCAACTGTCTGTCACAGCAAAGCCACAATGCGGACTCTGGATGGTGACCCAATGTATGAACTTGTTCTTTAATAACAGGATAAGGAGATAAGAGAATTATGGCCAAGGACCTGCTGGGTAGGGGTCTGCATCTGTTGCTGCAAGGTGGGTTGCCTCTTAGGCACCCTAAAATCCCTTCCGGGCAGATTGGGGGGGCTGCTGAGAGTCTAGGGGAGACAACAGAGCCAGCAGAGGGGGTGGTTGAGGAAGAGCAAGGCTGTCCAGGGCGAACCAGGGGAGACCCCGGCCTGCGCTGTCTCCCTAGAGCGTGAGCGGTGGTGTCGGTACAGAAAAATCACAGGGTGATACAGAATTGATGTTTCGGGGGAGCCCCTGTCAGAACCGGGATGGCGTGTGAGCACCTAACGATGAACGGTCTTGATGTCATGAGTAGAAAACGCTCCCGGAAGGGGGTTGGGGATGGGAGGATGTTGGGAAAGAGAGCGCAGAACAAACTCTGCGTCCTTTGGAAGGAGAGCCTGGCGCTGTCCCAGATGAAGCCCAGGGAACAGAGATCGCTCTGGGTCTGAACTGAGAAAGCATGACGGGAAAGAGCAAACGAGAGCTGCTCGGGAGTCCACAGGCAGGAGGTGAGGACATTTGTGGGCCAGGATAGGAGGAATTAGAGGAGATGTGGGGACTATCGCCAGCTTTCTGCTTCAGTGTTTAATGTATACAGCTCCAGCCCCAGCTCCACACCATTCATCTGACGAATTCCGGAATAAGTGATACAAAATGTACTCGACACCGCTGAGTTGAACCCTGAAACTTTGAAATCCCTTGGCCCTTCAATGACTATGGCTTTGGGGGGAGGGATCACAAGCATTACTTGTGGAAGAAAGCTTAGCCGTCTTTTTCTGTATTAGAAGCTTTCAACAGAGCATTTCTTGATTCCAATAAAGCATTGAACAGGATCTTGCCTGCTGCTCTCCGAAGATGGAAAAACCATGATAATGAGACCCGAATGGTAAAATCCGTTTTTCCTCCAGTTGTCCGAAAACCTACCAGGGATGAGTTTGGGTAACGAAATCATATCCGCACAGCTCACATGAACCAACCAGTTGTGGACTCACCAATGTTGCTGAGGCAACTGGGTGGAGGGGATTTTTACGGGTGGTGTGGGATGGGAAGGAGGGTGGCTCTCGGAGTCAGCTCTGAGCAGGTGGCAGGCAGGAGAAGGCACCCCCAGGAAGCAGAGAGGGGCCTGGACAGAGGTATAGGGTCAGTCTCATTGTGTCGGTCATGAGCTATATGCCAACATGATTGAAGCTTGATGGCTGAATATTACATGAGATCCAGACATGAGGCAAGTGCATCAGGAAACCCCAGACATTCAACTCCCATCTAGGGAGCCTGGATGGCTCAGCGGTTGGTGTCTGCCTTCCGCTCAGGTCATGATCCAGGAGTCTGGGATCAAGACCAGAGAAAGGCTCCTTGCTCAGCAGGGAGTCTACTTCTCCCTTTGCCCCAGAGAAAGGCTCCTTGCTCAGCAGGGAGTCTACTTCTCCCTTTGCCCCTCACCCGTCTCTCTCTCTCTCTCTCTCTCTCTCTCTCTCTCTCTCTTTCTCTCAAACAAATAAATTAATAAAATCTTCAAAAAAAAAAATCGTCAACTCACATCTATCCAGTACCTACAATCCCCCAAGCTTGGGTTTAGGAGCTGAAGGTAGAAAGATGAGCAACTCTGGTCATTCCTGGAGGAGATTTCATTCTAGGGAGAAAGGCCAGAGGCAGAGAATGAAGAACAGGCTCAGAGAAGAGGCTCAGTTTCGGTGGAGAAGGATGAGTAAGTGTTTGCCAGGCAAAGGGGTCAGACGCTGAAGGTCTCTGGGCAGATTCAAACCCCAGAGCAGAACTCCAGAAAGTAGTTGAGCTGTTTTCTAGTGCAAAGAGCCAGGGAGGGAGAGGAGCGAGTTAGGGGACGGATCATTAGCGAGAGGGAGCCCGGCCAGCCAAGCAAGCCCTCGAGGGGTCTGAAGCGGAGCAGCTTTGCATCTCTGGAAGCCTGTCTAGCAGCGACCAGGAGGAAGGAAGGCCGAGGGGAGCTGAAGACAGGAACCCCCTGGAAAGCCCGCTAGTTACTGCGGGAGCGCAGCGGGGAAGTGGTGAGGAAGTAAAAGGCAGCGCGGCTGGAGAGGAAGGTGCCCACTGACGAGATGTTCAGAAGGCAGCCCCTGCAGACCCCGGGAACCGGCAGGACCCGGCGCGACCGAGGGCCCAGGCTCGGACACGCCTCTTGCACGAGTTGGGAAACCCAAGCCCAAAGGCCGGGCAGGCACAGACGTGCTGCCGAGCTCATCTTTGCGTCTGTGCGTTGTTTCCTTGGATCGGCAAACATTTTGAAAACACCAGTTTCACGGGGTCCTTTTCGGAGAACCTCAGCCATGCGGCTAAAAGGCCTGCTCCCCACCTGCCGGCGACAGGGAGCCCCCCCACTCCCACCCCCACCCCAGCGCCGACGCCGCGGCCGGAAGGACACGCCCCGGGGCTCAAAACGCTCAGCCCCCGTCCCTGGGTGGGCTCGAACCACCAACCTTTCGGTTAACAGCCGAACGCGCTAACCGATTGCGCCACAGAGACAGGCGAAAGCCACGGCCTCTGCCAAGTCAGTTCACCGCGGAGAACTTTCGCACGGCTTCCTCCCGCGCCCCCAAACCCGGGCCGGNAGGCGAAAGCCACGGCCTCTGCCAAGTCAGTTCACCGCGGAGAACTTTCGCACGGCTTCCTCCCGCGCCCCCAAACCCGGGCCGGGGCGGGGGGGAGCGCCGAAGCCCGGGCGGCGGAGCAGCTTCCCCCGCGCTGGCACCTGCCGGGACCGGGGACCGGCCTCGGGGTCCCCCGGACCCGCCGAGGAGCCGGAGCAGCCGAGCCCTCCGGGGAAGCCAAACCAAGGCTCCCGGGGGGCTCGCGAGTTCACTTGGCTTTGCTCCGGGGAGGGCGACTTTTTTTTCTTTTCTTTTCTGCTGATCGAGCCAGTTTCAGTGTTCGTGTCAACTTCTTACTGTGAACATTTCAAATACAGCATCACGTGTCCTATCGTGCCCTGCAAAATGAAATGTTTAGGCAAGGGAACCTACCAGACCGAGACTCGTCTCCGGCCCCAGCTGTCCGGAAGGCTTCTACTAGCGGCTTGGGCACCCGGACGCAACACAGAGCTGACAGACGCCCTTATCAAGTGACTCAGGGACGTTCACACCGAAATATCCGGGTCGAAATATGCGAGGGCAGAGAGCCCGCATCCGACCTCATCAGCCCCGGGATCCTGGTCGGGGCTGGGCCTGCGCCGCTCTCCTGCCTGGAGGGCAGCTCCTCGCTTGGCTCTGGGCGCATTTCGCGGCCGCAGGCACACCCAACCCCTCCACCACCTTCCCCGCCGCACCCGGGCGCTCACAGTGTGTCCCTCCCCAGCCTCCACCCAGAACCTCCTCTTCCTTCTGCACCACCGCCCTCGGCTCGACGGGCCCCTATTAGGTGCAGGTCAAAGTTTCCGCTGGTGTCGGGTGAAATGAGCGAACGCACGAATGTAGACAGAGGGCCATGTGCATGAGGGGTGTGTGTGTGTGTGTGTGTGTGTGTGTGTGTGTGTGTGTGTGTGTGTGTGTGTGTGTCTCAGATAAGTTCGCCAAATGATCGCTACAGTGAGACTACCTTTTTTTTTACACTTTACAAAAGTTTGTTTTTAAATGTTCCTTACTTTATAAAATTATGCTGAGGATAGGTGATAGTGCCTGTCGTTGTTTTATAAATTTACTCACTTGGCAAAATAAAAAGTTGGCAACTCTATATTGATCACCAACATTTTACTCACCTGAGAAGTCCAAGTTTGGGAACTGCTATTCTCACCTTTGTTGGACTGGCAGCAAGAATTAAAAATTACTTTCCAGTTTATTCCAAACACATGCATTTCCTGTGCTTCACTTTGCCTGTACACATAATAGCAATCCAAAAGAAGGCAAAAAAAAAAAAAAAAAAGGAATACAAGAAAAACTGAGGCATGGAAAAGAAAGTATAAACTGGGACAGTGAAATAAGTCCAAATACATCAGTAAAATCACAATATGTAGAAATGGAGAAAATTTGCCAGTTAAAGTGGATTTTTTAAAAATATATTTTATCCTGTTTTAGAAAAATAACATTAAAACATTAAAAAAACAGAAAGATTACATGAAAAAGAATGGAAAAAGACATGCCAGGAATAGCTAACAAAAAGAAAGTTGGCATATAGCTATACCATATCAGACAAAATAAAGTTTAAGAAGTAATGCATCACAGGGATGGAGATGGCCACCAGATGATAATAAAAGATTAAACTCCTGATGAACATCTAATAATTCTAAAAACATATATATCTAATAAAATAGCATTAAAATATAAAAGCAGGAACTGTTTGACCTACAAGGGAAAATTGCCAAATTCATTTACAGTGAATATTCGAATTCTATGGTGAGAGAATTCAACATACTTCTTTCAGCATTCAATAGGTAAAGCAGAAAAAAAATTAAGCATATAAACAAAGTAACCTTGGTTTAATATATATTTACAACTCTGCAACCAATAGTTTTTGGTTATACATTCTTCTCAAATGAACATGAAACATTTACAAAAATTGACTTTATATGAGGCCATAAAACAAGTCTTAACATTTATCATGGAATTGGCACCATATAGAACACATTCTTGAACATAACTCAGAAATCAATTACAAAAAAATACCTATTAAAACCCTCATATATATGGAAAATTTAAAACCTATGATTTTTAAGTACCCCATGGATCAAAGAGAAATTGAATGGAAATTGAAAAATACTTAGATTGAGTAGTAATAAAAAAATAACACACCCATATTGTGGATTATTCAAGGTTTCACATGTGCACTAGGGAAAAAGAACACTATACCAACCTTTAGTGTTTAGCATATGTATTAAACAGTATTTTCTGTTAAATATATCTGTTAGAAAAAAAAAGAACAGACAACTTTTGGAATTCAATTAATCCTGTTACAAGGAAGGAAATGCACACGGAGTAACACTCTGATTGGTCAAGGCCATACCAGCTAACTCCCCCTTAGAAAGAGTCACCTTCTAGGGTCTGCTTTGGCTCTCCCTAGACACCACAGAAAGCCAGTCCCCATACCACTGTGGGCCATCTCTAGGAAACTCTACATGGGCACTGCCCAGAGGCCACTCAATGCCTCCCAACCTGCAGGTTCAATTTATGCCAAACTACTGAGAGTCCTGGTTATAGGTCCCTGTCCCTGTTCGTCTCCCAGGACAAGGCCACCTGAACCCTGGTCCAGTGAACAAGAGCCCCATGTCACTTTGGTCTCCCCAAGACTGTGGCTGCCTATTACCACTCAGTACTACTCTGTGGTCACCCTTGCTTGTGGCCCCTCGTGGGAACGGAAGCCTCCGCCAACCTTGGTACCAAGACTCAGGAAATAATAGAGAGTAGGCAGGCAGTCATGGGTCACACTGGGAGCATCAGCCACGTGTTGTGGCCTCTGCTGGTACTGGTGGCCATCCTGCGGTGGTAGGAGGGAGGCTGTGAGGCCGACTGGACCATGGGGAAAATGTGGGGCTCAAGGGTGACTGAGGGGCAGGCGCTCCTTCCCCCCATCTATAGTATTTTATCTTCAATTCATGGGACAAGGTTGTCTTTTTTAAAACCCCAAACATCCTCCCAACCATTAATAATTGTTTTAGAAATAAAAGGATAATTCATACTTACTCATTGCCGGCCACCATTCTAAACATTTATTAACTCATTTGAGAATTATAATTATCATCATTAACGCTTTTCACATATGAGGAAACTGAGACAGAGAGCCAGGATTCAAACATAGGCATCACCACAGAGCCCCCGCCTCACAACCGTATTATGTTGCCAGCCTGAGTGTCTGTGGTCAAGCTAATTCCACATACCATTCCAATAAAGGATTACTGTGGAATAGAGGAAACAGACGTATAAAACCCTCAGAAAACATTTTTTAAAGATTTTATGTATGTATATCTGTATTTATAGTGTGAGCGGGGGGTGGGGGTGGGGAAGAGAATGAGAGAGAGAGAGAGAATCCCAAGCTCGATCCCACCACTGCAAGATCACCACCTGAGCCAAGATCAAGAATCAGACACCCAACTGACCTACCTAGCCACCCAAGTGCTCCACGGTCAGCATTTTAAAGGCTAGAAAAAAATGTATTACAGTTGCTGATTCAACAGAAGATGACAAAGGATTCAGTATCATTAAAACCTATCCTTCCCTAATTTTAGGAAAAAATTTTCAACTTAGTCAGACAAGTCACCTAATGATTATCAACCTATTGGAAAGAAATTGCAGGATGTTGGTATAAACCAGGGCTCAGATAGAGGCATCATTTAGCTAGTGACTGCTGTATCAAACAAAACCAACAATTATTAAAAATCAAATATTTAGGAGATGATTTGGAAGGTTGACAAAGTCTTTGCACTTACATTACCAAGAAATCAGTTTTATGAGATACATAAACACACACTTTATCTATCTATCTATCATCTATTTAAGGACTAGTAGGGAATAGTTGAAATATATAATCCTACAACTGTTTAAAATCTTCTGAATACCATTCATGGCTACATGTGTCAACATGAATGAATCCTATAAAAATAATATTTAGTAAAAAAAAAGGGGGGGGTTGCTGAAAGGCCTGGACGAACCTCACCCCACCCAAAACTTGTTTACGCCCGAAAGCGCTGTCAACCAGCTACTTCTGCTTCTGTAAAAGTGCTTGCTCAATGCTCGGGCTAACTAGCTACTTCCGCTTCTGTTCGAACGCTTGCTTATCGCGCGCGCGGGCTCCCAACACCAATCAACTAACACCAGGTATGATTTTTTTAACAGTTGACCAATCAGCTTAACTTGTCTGTACTCCACCCAAACTTGTTTGTAAAAACCCTGCACTTGCTCTGCTCGGGACGTCTTAGCGTCACCGGCAACGAGTGCGCGGAGGTCCGGGTTCGAACTCGTAATAAACGACCCTTGCCACTTGGCTTTGACTTAGGTCTCTGGTGGTCTTCTAAGGTGGGCGTACAACGCATCCGGCATTACATTTGGGGGTTCGTCCGGGATACCCCCCCTCCAGGACCACCAGACAACCGGTCAACAGGTCGTCGGGAGCCGATCGGTAAGAAAGCCGGCTTTGTCTTTGTCTCTACGTTCTTTTTGTTTCTGTGTTCTCTTTTTTGTCTTCTGTCTTCTTTGCGTTTTGTATCTGGGTTCGAGTCCCAGACTGAGGACTGGCAAATACGCCCTGGCGGACGCGCTATAGGGCTGCCAGTGGGCCGACGGAGACGTCCCTCGTTGCCCATCAGCGGTCTCTCAGGGATCGTGGGTTCGAGTCCCACCCCAAGGGGCCATCAGGGGTCTCTCAGGGATCGTGGGTTCGAGTCCCACCCCAAGGGGGCCATCAGAGGTGTGAACTATAATGTGACTGTAGATGTCCGACCCGTTTGATTCAGAAGAGTGCTTGGCTGTGTGAAAGTGTCTGTATGGCTCCACCGCTTCGGCTACGGAGTCTGAGTGGGCCGCACCCTGTGTCTCGCAGAGCGTCATTCGGCGTAACAGTCATCTACTCCACGGAGTAGCCTGGTCCGGGGATTATACGGATAGACCTTAGCTAAGACGCTCCTAAGTTCCCGCGAGGGACGCGAGCAGGACAGCATCTGAAAGGTCCCCCTCCCCTTGTCCGCGACTATATGTATGACAAAGGAAAAGCTATCACATGAGAAAAGATAAACTCTAAGGTTGTAACGTTGGGTCTCCTAACGCTCAAACTTTGCTAGTTCCCTAAAACCTCTTCCAAACCTTTTAACTATATTCTTAATCTGGGAACTGCCTGACCAGATGGGACAGACCCAGAGCACCCCTCTCTCTCCTCTTGGCTAATTTCAAGGATGTTCGGGCGAGGGGCAATGACCTGAGCCTGGACATCCGGAGATCTAGACTTATCACTTTCTGCCACTCCGAATGGCCAACCTTTGGGGTGGGATGGCCCACGGAAGGCACCTTTTGCCTACCCATTATCCTCAAGGGGTGCCTGGGTGGCTCAGTGGGTTAATGCCTCTGCTTTTGGCTCAGGTCATGATCTCAGGGTCCTGGGATCGAGGCCCGCATCGGGCTCCCT
>LNAC01000762.1:1136443-1147290 GCA_002007465.1 Ailurus styani
GCCTCCTTGTGATCTCTCTCCCTCTGTGAAATAAATAAATAAAATCTTTAAAAAAAAAAAACCCATTATCCTCAAGGTCAAGACTTAGGTTCTCCTACCTGGAAAGAAGGGACATCCAGACCAAGCCCCCTACATATTGGTCTGGCAGGATTTAGTAGAGAATCCCCCTCCCTGGCTAGCCCCCTTCCTATCCGCAAGAAACTGCGAGGTTCTTGTAGCCCGACCTGCAGAACCTCCTAGACCTCGAAATCCGTCTGCACCCCCTCTGCCTGTCCTCCCTGATAGCCAAGATATACTCAGTTTTGATCCACCCCCTTACCTACCCCCTCCCGCGAGGGCTCAGGCGGGAGCAGAGGGTCGGGAGGCAATGGCCGCCCCAGCTCCATCCCAGGCTGGAGTGGAGGGTGGAGAAATAATAACCGCCCCCGCTCCACTCCAAGGAGGGACCGATGGGCCTGCCGGGTGCACTAGAGGGTGCTCTCAAAGAGAAAACCCTCCCCGCCCGCCAGACTCAACTGTGGCTTTACCCCTTCGGGAGGTTGCCCCCCCCCCATGATACTGGTAACCCTAGACTCCAGTATTGGCCCTTCTCAACCAGTGATCTGTATAACTGGAAAAGTCAGAATGCGCGATTCTCGGATAATCCAAAGGATCTCATAGTTCTTTTAGATAGCATCATGTTTACCCACCAGCCCACTTGGGATGACTGCGAACAGCTCTTACGAATCCTGTTTACTACAGAGGAGAGGGAAAGGATCCAGGTGGAAGCAAGAAAGCTGGTCCCTGGGGATGATGGTGGACCAACAGCTAATCCGGACCTCATTAATGCGAGTTTCCCTCTGTCCAGGCCTGACTGGGACCACAACGAGGCAGAAGGTAGGGGACGACTGCTCATTTATCGCCAGACTCTAATGGCGGGTCTCAGGGCTGCTGCTCACAAGCCCACCAATTTGGCTAAGGTTTATGCAGTAATGCAAGGTAAGACAGAGAGTCCGGCGGCCTTTCTAGAAAGGTTGATGGAAGCCTTTAGACAGTACACCCCCATGGATCCCGAGGCCCCTGAGAATCAGGCAGCAGTAGTTATGTCCTTTGTCAACCAGGCGGCCCCTGACATTAAAAAGAAGCTCCAGAAATTAGAGGATCTGGAAGGCAAACAGGTTCAGGACCTGCTCCGCATAGCTCAGCGAGTCTACAACAGCCGGGATACCCCGGAAGATAAACAGCTAAAGGTGACCAAGGAAATGACCAAGGTCCTGGCTCAGCTCATTATCGGAGGTAGTCTTAAAAACAGGGACGAAATTTCGGCCCTGCTAACGGCCATCTGGGCCCCCAAGAAACTGGCCATAGTACACTGCCCCGGCCATCAGAAACCAAATGATCCGGTTTCTCGAGGAAACAACCTTGCTGACCAAACCGCTCGCCAGATAGCCCACAGGACCATTCCAGTGTTGCCTATACAGCTGCCTGACCCGGGGCCCCGAGAACTGCCACCTCACCCCAAATACTCTAAGGAGGACTCAGATCAAGGATGGTTGGTGGCGGGATGCCAAGGATAACATCATCCTCCCCGAGGCCTTAGGGCAGACAGTCTTAGAGCGAATTCATCACATGACCCACTTGGGTTCTAAAAGACTCCAGGACCTTATAAGGCAATCCAAGTTACTTATCAAAAGACGTCACCAGAAAGACAGAGAAGATCGCCTCAAGCTGTACAGCCTGCCGTTTCCAGAACGCTCACCCACATCCCGCTGTGGCCAGATCCCGAGAAAGGGGAACCCTGGCGGGAGCCTACTGGGAGATAGACTTTACAGAGGTAAAGCCTGGAAAATATGGCTATAAGTATTTACTGGTATTCGTAGATACCTTTTCAGGTTGGACTGAGGCTTTCCCAACCAAGCACGAAACAGCACAGGTTGTAACAAAGAAACTATTCGAGGACATCCTGCCCAGGTATGGCTTTCCTGTTGTGATAGGATCAGATAACGGGCCAGCCTTCGTTTCTAAGGTAAGTCAGGGACTGGCTTCCATACTTGGGGTTAATTGGAAATTACATTGTGCATATAGACCCCAGAGCTCAGGACTGCTATACTGGGAGCTAAGACTTTACGACAAGACTAGACTTGCCCCCAAAGATCCCGGAGCTGTATTCGGGATTAAACTCTCCATTGCCCCCCTTGAGCCTCCGGTAGCCATAGGACCCAATCCAGTTCTCGCCGTGCCTCCCCTGAGACCGAGGTCAACACCACCTACCCACACGCATGGCCCCACCAGCCTCCCGAAAAGCTACCTGCTTCCGCAGCAAGCAGGGAGCCTGTAATCGCGACGACCCACACCCACCTAACCCAACTAGTTCAGTACGCCTTTCAAGTCCTAAACTATACTAATCCTAGCGCCACAGAGTCCTGCTGGTTGTGTTATGAGGCTTCACCCCTCTTTTATGAGGGCTTGGCCACTTCGGAAAGTTACAATAGCTCCAGTTCACCTTCTGAATGTCGATGGTCTAGCTCCACTCATCGCCTAACGATGACAGCCATAAATGGAAAAGGAACCTGTATAGGACAGGTCCCACCGGAACTTTCCCACATCTGCAACCAGACTATAGCCGTAAATGACCCAGGAAAATATCTAATACCACCCCAAAATGCCTGGTGGGCCTGTGCTTCTGGACTTACCCCATGCATCCATCTGTCAGCACTGACTCGAACTAATGACCATTGTGTTCTGGTGCATCTTGTACCTCGCCTAATTTACAAAATAGACGAGGGTTAGATCTCTTATTCCTCCAACAAGGGGGCCTCTGTGCTGCCCTTAAGGAGCAATGCTGTTTCTATGTTGATCATTCAGGGGTAATCAAAGATTCTATGGCTAAGGTAAGAGAGGGGTTAGAAAAGCGGAAAAAGGAACGAGAGGCAGCACAGGGCTTGTTCCAATCCTGGTTCAACTCGTCCCCTTGGCTAACAACTTTAATTTCTTCCCTATTGGGACCCATCTGTATCTTACTTCTCCTGTTAACTTTTGGACCATGCATTTTAAACCGCCTGGTAACTTTTGTCAATCAACGCCTCCAGACAGTACAAATTATGCTCTTAAGACAGCAATACCAGCCCCTAGACTTGCACGACGACGACTGCACTCTTAACCTCGAAGGATCCAAGATTGGCTCCTCAGGTACTTGAGAGAGGGGGAAATGAAAGGCCTGGACGAACCTCACCCCACCCAAAACTTGTTTACGCCCGAAGGTGCTATTAACCAGCTACTTCTGCTTCTGTAAAAGTGCTTGCTCAATGCTCGGGCTAACTAGCTACTTCCGCTTCTGTTCGAACGCTTGCTTATCGCGCGCGCGGGCTCCCAACACCAATCAACTAACACCAGGTATGTTTTTTTTAAATTGACCAATCAGCTTAACTTGTCTGTACTCCACCCAAACTTGTTTGTAAAAACCCTGCACTTGCTCTGCTCCGGACGTCTTAGCGACACCGGCAACGAGTGCGCGGAGGTCCGTGTTCGAACTCGTAATAAACGACCCTTGCCACTTGGCTTTGACTTAGGTCTCTGGTGGTCTTCTAAGGTGGGCGTACAACGCATCCGGCATTACATTGCCTGGGTGATTCAGTTGGTTAAGCGGCTGCCTTGGGCTCTGTTCGTGATCCCAGGGTCTTGGGATGGAACCCTGCATCAGGCTCCCTGCTCAGCGGAGAGCCTGCTTCTCCCTCTCCCTCTGCCTACTGCTCTGCTTACTTGTGCTCTCCCTCTAACTCTCTAATAAATAAATAAAATCTTAAAAGAAAATTTTTAAAGCTAGTAGTAAAGGAATATGTACCATCTAATACCAGTTACATAAATATTAAAAGCATGAAATTCCAAATAATACATATATTTGATAATGCATACACATGTATTGAAACTATTACGAAAGCCAAAGAAAGAATACACATAAAAGCCAGAATAAGTGTTGCTCCTTATTGGGAGAAACAGACACCAGATCTAGATAGATTAATTAGATTGCATCTCATTCAAGGATGGGTACACAGTAGATTGTTAATCACAAGCAACAGGATCTACTCTAGCTTACTTAAATACAAAAGGATTTATTGAGGGCTAGAGATAATTCACCAGGCATTGGGAAGACTGAAGAAACAGACTAGAGGCTGACTTCCAGGAATAACTCCCCCAACTGTTTTGTATCCGGGACTACCACACTCTCCAGCGAAACTGCTACAAAACAAATTACAAAGTTTCTGCTATTCCAGTCTCCCACTCTACAACAAAGCTGTATTGGCCCCTATTTATGCATCCAAAATTGTATCTCTGTTTCTCTCCCATGTAACGCGTTACAAATAAAAATCTCACTGAAGTACATCCAGTTGGTGAAACCTAAGTCATAACCAGAACCCCAGCTGCAGAGGAATCTAGAAAATATCATTTTTAGCTCCCCAGCCTCAACAG
The DNA here is from genome assembly GCA_002007465.1 of Ailurus styani. NCBI lineage: Eukaryota > Metazoa > Chordata > Mammalia > Carnivora > Ailuridae > Ailurus > Ailurus styani. The sequence continues at coordinate 1,140,890 of LNAC01000762.1, forward strand.
ACAGGAAAGCAAACCAGAATGTTACTGGAATGGGTGTTGAGCAAAAACCCACATACCCACTACAATGAGTAAACTGGAAAGCACAAATAAAATAAAGGCAACACCAAATTAAAATATAAGCCGGTCATGTTCCCACCTCTGCCTCTAACATAGAGAATGAGGCAGTGAAAAGCTCTAAAGAACTACGTTGTTGTGGGCTACGGTGGGTATGTTCTGATAAACTGTGGCAAGGGTCTGTGCCTGTTTTTATTCTTAAAATACAACCTGGGGGTGGGGAGAGGGAGGGGCCTCAAGGCCATGTGTGGACTCCTCCCAAATTCCTGTGGAAAAGATCCCAATGGTGTAACAGAAGAAAAATTTTTTATACCATCCCACTGACCCACAATATCTAAGAGAAAGTTTGCCATCTATTGGGTTTATGATAAACAGCTCATAATCCAAGATGGAGTCAAACCTGTCTTAGAAATCAGAGTGGGACGTCACTCACAGGGTTGAATATCAAAATCATGAGCAAGAAAAGACAAGAAGGGACAGAAGCATAAAAGAACGCAAGCCATTGACTCCCAGTCATTCACAATATCAAAGAGGAAGCTTGATATCTTCTGGTTTCACTATTGTCTCATGGATCCAAGCTGGGACTGGAGTCAATTATGTCCCAGACTTTGCGTTTTGCTTTGAGAGGGATGGATGGATTAGTAGCCATCAATGATGTCACTTCAAATCAGTGGTTAAGGGATGGGCTAGTCAATGATTTGAATGGAGAACAATCAGGTGGAGGGTTGGAAATAGAATTATAGACTTACCCATGTTATATCTCAAAATAATTTCAAAAAGAATTAAAGGGATAATATCAAAAAGCAAAAGGAAACAAAATTACCATAAGGAAAAAGGGGCAAAAACTGATCTGATATTGGGGCGGGGAGGAGTTTTCTATACATGAAAAAAAGTTTAAAAACTACCAGGGGAAGTATTTGACTACATAAAAATTAGAAACTTCTGAAGTTCAAAAACGCTATGAATGAAATTAAAAAGCAATCCCACTTTCCGTCATGGTGGAGGAGCTTGCATGGTGCTAACCACTCCATAGATAACAATTATAACCTCTGGACAAAATATTTTTTTTAAATCTCTCTTGATAGCAGTCAAATCAGATTGGAAATAAAGAGCATTCAAGCTCTGGAAGAAGGAATCACAATGGGTGAGATTCTCATCCTGAGGGCACTCACTAGGAAAGAGACTTAGGGATATAAATGAATATAGAAAACTAGTCTTACACCCCACTCATTGAGTGAGGTTAGGACTTAGGGCTGCCAGACTGGCTGGAAATTGAAGAAGTAAAACTCAGAAAAGAGACAGTGTCATCCAGGAAAACCAAATCTGCAAATCAATCTCTCATATCTTTGGCTCACCCTTGAACGGAGTAGGTACTGACCACAGATTTCATAATAACAAAAACGCTCAAAAACAGGAGATTCCTTAAAGAAATGATGAAGTGGCCACTTAATAAAGCACAACGAAGCCGTCAAAATAATGTTTTAGACTAGCATTTAATGAATTTAGAAATAGTCACATTTTAAAGTAAACACCCAAGTAGGTTAAAGAACGATATGCACAATGTGATTCCAGCTTTGCAATTAAAAAATGCCCAAGAGCTAAACACACAGCAAAATATTAACAGGGATTTCCTGGGTGATGGAAATATGGATGCCTCTTCTCTCTTTGTGGTTTGCATATCTCCTATATTTCCTACATGGACTACATTTTACTCTTATATTCAGGAAAATCAGTACCTTTTTAAAGCGTGAGCATATACTGTGTGCCAGCTGTGAGTGCAGGGCATTACTTCAAAGGACTTTGGCCCCAAAGAGTCTGGAAAACTCTTGGCTCCTCCAGGTTACAGATGAAGAAATCAACGCCCAGAGAAAAATGGCTTTGAGCAAAAGCGAAGTGCTGCTTAGTGATGACAGGACAGGTATTCTGACTGTCAGACTAGTGCTCATTTCTGTTTGCTCACCTTGGTTGTAGTAAGGCGGTGGAAAGAGCGGGAACTTTTGAGAATGTGGGCTGGCCACAGCTGGATAGCAATATACCCTGGAGAAAGAAAGAGAGAGGTTAAGTCGTTGGTGTGGGAGAGGGCAAGAAGGAGAGTGACAATTTGGAATACAGGGCTCAAGGTCGAGCCTGGATCCTGGAATTCACTTCCAGGAGGCAGCAAGAAATCACGGGGGTGGGCTAAGTTAATGCCCAGTGGCAGGCCTCTTCATCGGTACATTCCGTGGGAACTTGCTTGCAGGGTTAAGAAGCAGGGTGAAAATAACCGTGTCCACCAGTACTCCTGCCCATCATCCAAGAAATCCTCATGTGACAACCATGCTCGTGGAGAGAACCTAAAACTATTCAAGAATAATTTTTGTTTCTGCAGTAAGCGAAAATGTAGACTAAGGAAGGGAGGAGGGGAAAAAGTGTCTTTTTGTCTCCCCGTCGGGGAATCGAACCCCGGTCTCCCGCGTGACAGGCGGGGATACTCACCACTATACTAACGAGGAAAACCGCGGCATCAAGCTGAAAATCGTTGTTTAGGAAGTTACTTTTAGGTTGCTAGGATACTATTCTGTGAAAGATTGCTGACTGCCGGGCACGCTGTGCCTTTACTGCCTCCCGTGTAATTTAAATGTTTTTTCTTTTTTTAATTAAAAAAAATTTTTCAATTTAAATGTTCTTGCAGCCACATTAAAAAGAAACATGTACTAATTTTAATACCACATCTTATGTAACCCAAGATTTCCAAAATACTGTTTCGACATGAGGCTAATATAAAAATATAAAGAGATTTTTTGTCGTACTTAGTTTTCAAACCAGTGTGTACTGTACACTCACAGACAGCACTTTTCATCCCGGGCGTTAAATTCTGATTTGAAAACTTGATCGGTACTTAGATTTCATAAGGTTTACAGTTGACAAAGTGGATTCATATACGTCAGTTGCTCCGAGCGTACTTAAACTTTCTCCACTAGCTCCAGTGGGCATCGTTTTAAAATGTTCCACTTACTGACTTCAAGCAATTGATCTGCTTCCGGACCTAGAGCTGCGAGTGCCGTTCCCCCGACGCACCCGCAACTGTCACGCGCAGGGCCCTGGCGACGACCGCTCGCACCTGCACGCGGCCCGGGGAGACGCGCGGCCCAGCCCGGGAAGGCTCCTCCGCAGGTGGAAGGGCTTCAAGGCAGGCGGGAAGGAGCGTCCGGAAGGAAAGCGTTCGGAGGCCAACACCGGCCAAACGCAGCTCGGCGGGGAAACGGGCTCCGCAGCCACAGACGGAGCCCGGGCGGGAAGAGCAGCGCCTGCCGCTCCGAGGTGGGGTTCAGGCTTTGGAAAAAGCAACCGCGCGCTCTTCCTGGAGGAAAACGGAAGTTGCGTTGGCCGGGAATCGAACCCGGGTCAACTGCTTGGAAGGCAGCTATGCTCACCACTATACCACCAACGCCGACGCTCTAGTGTCTTCGGAATTCCAGGTATAAGGAAAGTGGAGGCGGGGAATTTTCGGACCCGGCCGTTCTATGAGCCCGAAGTATACGGAGCCTTTCCTGGGCGAGAGGGGATCCGGAACTTACTGCTCGTGGGTCCGCCAGCCACGCAGGCGGGCGGGGGTTGAGGGTTCGAGGAGCGCGGCGGGAAAGCGGAAGGCTCGCTTGGCCTGGGCACTTTCCCCGCCGCGCGATCTGACCCGCGCGCCCAGCTCTGGATCCGCCCGCTGTGGGATTCGGTCCCGGCCGTTCGCGGCCGAGGGTGCGAGGGAGACCGGCCGGAAAGGGCGCAGGGAAAAAGGGATCTTTACAGTTTAGGATGGCGGAGAAGTACAACGGAGGAGTCAGAGACAGTTTTATTTTTCGTACTTTGCCAAGGACCCCAGGGAGAGTTCTAGTTTTATTTAAAACAATAAACGCAGCATCACTATAACCTGACGTCATGATACAGCACTGGGGGATAAACTGAAAGCGAAATAAGAAGATGGGGAGCTCTCGCGTCAGGATGGCCGAGCGGTCTAAGGCGCTGCGTTCAGGTCGCAGTCTCCCCTGGAGGCGTGGGTTCGAATCCCACTTCTGACACAGCACTTTTTTTCCCCCCACTTTGTTCCAACCAACAAATGTAACTGAATTCGTGGGGAAAGGAGCACTGATTAATCCACCTTTTTGTCCTGCGTATCTATACATGAATATTATGCTTCGTTGTGACTAGGGGACTGAATCAATTTTTTTCTGTATTATAGGCAGGAGAGGTCTATGAAATCAAGAAGCAACTGAGACTAAGATCTATACCTAACTATGAAAAAAAAAACGGAACCCTTTCTATGTGCCAAGCACCCTAGGGTAGGCAGATATCTAGTTGTCTTCCGACTGAACAAGGAAAAGCTCTTAACTTAGATCCCTTCATTTGCTAACTTGGAGGGAGTGTTCTAATGCCCTCAGACAGTAGACCTCACATTTCCCACCCTCTTGCCCAGCCCGCTCCTGCTGTTTCGAGGTGGACTGGGGAGACCCTTGGGCCCGGAGGCTGCCGCCCAGCCAGTCCCTCGGATGTGACTGGAGGCTCTTAGTCTTACGACAAGAGAAAAATTCAAGGAGAGACCTCGGTGGTTAAGCGGTGAATGCGAGGAGTTTATTAAAGAGAAAGAGAGTGCACTCTAGAGATAGGAGAGCCCGCAGCCCTCAGGGGAAAGTTGGGTGGAGGGTTCAGGTCTCTCTTTTACTGACAGTTGTTAACCAGGGGGTAGAGTCTTCATTTGTCGGGGAGGAGATTTCTTTGGGAGCAGGGCTTCCGGTCTTTTCTCCCTTACTTGGTCAGTGTCAGGCCTTCTTTGTTTTGGGCCTGGCTTCATCTGGCTTTCTTGTGGCTTTAGTTTTGGAATGCTGCCAGGCTAGGTATCTGACTTTGCTGGCCTCCAGACACCCAGTTAAAACCTAACCAGCTGTTGACTCTAACACCACCACCAATCCTAATTCAGTACGTTTGCTGTGTCACCAAAACCCAGGAAATGAAGTCAACAGAACAAATCAGGAGAAGTCACACAGAGGAAAGGTAAACTTGCGGAGTTTGCTGTTGCAAGAGCTACTTTTTCCTGGAGATCACAAATAAGGTGCTTTCAGATGTTGGAGGACCTTGTTATGAAAAAATCCTATTGCCCTTCTGGGAAGAGGACAGAATTGTCAAGATGAAGAGGCTGAATGTCTGAGGTTCACAAATGTGAGGATGGTGAGGATGGAAGCATTCTTCAGGTCTATCAGGGAAAGTCTGCCAAACAAACCGCATTCTTTGTTATTTACTAGACCTTGATCTTGGGAAGTCTGCCTGTAGTATAAGGTATACAGAGTTGTTGGGAGGCTTAGGTGAGAGCCTAGGAGCTTATTAGAAATGCAGACTGCTGACTGCACCTCACACCCACCAAATCCAAAGTCTGTAAGATCTCCAGGTCATGCACGTACATATGAAAGCTTGAGAAGCACTGGTCTGTCTAATTTAGGTGCCTTGGCAGAAGCTGATCTTCAACTTGGAATATCGTTTCCCTTGCTTCTCACCAAGGCACCTTTTACTCATATCAGCTGAGCGCTCACATATGTCAGACACCGTGCTCAGAACACAAGGTCAAAAGTTAAATTAAAAACTGTGTCTAAGTCTCTTCAACAAATGGTGTTGGGAAAACTGGACAGCCACATGCAGAAAAATGAAACTGGATCATTTCCTTACACTACACACAAAAATAGACCAAAATGGATGAAAGACCTCAATATGAGAAAAGAATCCATCAAAATCCTTGAGGAGAACCCAGGCAGCAACCTCTTCAACCTCAACCGCAGCAACTTCTTCCTAGGAACATCACCAAAGGCAAGGGAAGCAAGGGCAAAAATGAACTATTGGGACTTCATCAAGATTAAAAGCTTTTGCACAGCAAAGGAAACAGTCAACAAAACCAAAAGACAACTGACAGAATGGGAGAAGATACTTGCAAATGATATATCAGATAAAAGACTTGTATCCAAAATCTGTAAAGAACTTATCAAACTCAACACCCATAGAACAAATAACCCAGTCAAGAAATGGGCAGAAGACATGAAAAGACATTTCTCCAAAGAAGACATCCAAATGGCCAACAAACACATGAGAAAGTGCTCAACATCACTCAGCATCAGGGAAATATAAATCAAAACCACACTGAGATACCACCTTACACCGGTCAGAATGGCTAAACTTAACAAGTCAGGAAATGACAGATGTTGGCGAGGATGCAGAGAAAGGGGAACCCTCCTACACTGTTGGTGGGAATGCAAACTGGTGCAGCCACTCTGGAAAACAGTATGGAGATTCCTCAAAAAGTTGAAAATGGAGCTACCCTACGACCCAGCAAT
>LNAC01000762.1:1156318-1166646 GCA_002007465.1 Ailurus styani
GCGCCCCCGGGACGCGTCGGACGCCGGGCCTGCGGGACTCGGGGCCCAGCGGCTCCGCCTGCGCGACCAAGTTCGGCTCCTCCCCGGCGGGTTCCAGGCGCAGTGGGAAGCCCCTGAAGGCCGCCAGCGCCCCGAGAGAACAGATGTGCCCCCCTCCCGCCCCCCGACGGCGGCCGAGGCCAGCAGCCGGCAAAGCCCAAACGTGGCACCGAGCGAATAGAGCCTTGGCCTCGGAGCCAGGACTTCCGGTGGCCTTTTTGGTTGTTCTTTTTTGGGTCTTAACATTTTTCTGTCTTGAAGCATAAAGGCACTACTGTTGAAAGGGTGACTCAGGAAGGATCTGATTGTCGAGGTGGAAGGGAGCTGGGGAAGCCGATGAAGTTAAAGGATGGCGCCAGGAGAACCTGGGCATGAGCATTGGTGGTTCAGTGGTAGAATTCTCGCCTGCCACGCGGGAGGCCCGGGTTCGATTCCCGGCCAATGCAACGTCACGTTTTTCTATCGCACATTTGTTTTAACGAAGTCCTTTTCCATTCCTGGATTTGTGACCCCAAACTAAACGAAACCAGCTAAATGGAGCCAGTATACTTCTGTTTCGGTTCTCCTTTACCAAGTCGCTTTCCTCTGAGGAGCTGGGTCCTGGAAGGACGGCGCACACGAGCTGTGGTGGAAATACCCTGCTCTTGAGACCCAGCCCTGATGCTCCCTGTGTCCCCGAGGGGCATTGTCCTAGAGGCCGGCTGGAAAAGCACAGTATGCCAAAAGGAGGAGACTTTTCGGAGAGGTGAGTGTGGAAGTGGAGGAAAGAAAACAAATTGTCTGTCATTTGCTCGTTGGGGAGTGGGACCTGAGCCTCCCAGGCAGGCAGAGACACTCCCTGCCGCACTAACCAGGGCCGTATCTAAGGGTATGTGATACATTGCGACATTAAACTCCAGTAGTTTATCAAAGGAACTTAAAGTTGACTTTTGTGTAATATATTGTTATTTGCCTAATTCAAAGGAAGCAAAGTGTGCAATGAATGACTTCCACAGTAGAAAATCAAACCATCCTCAAAAAGAAGGGACCTATTTTATAGCCCCAGAAGAAAGAGGAGCTGTCGGCTTTAAATTCATTCACTCTTGGAGTCTAGGCCCGCCAGGCCTGGATATCACATTTGGGACATTTTAGCCAAGGGCCATGCAAGAGAAGGGTCCTCACTTCAGGAGGAAAGATGGCCTGGCCTGGGATCTGCGCCCTGGGCTAGGATCTGTGCCCTGGCCTCTTCAGAGACTGTCTTGTCCAAGCTCCTCCAACATTCTCTCCCAGCCCCCAGCAGCTCAAAGCCCCACCCATCCAACCACCCCCAAGAATTCCAGGGATAGCTAAAGCAAGCACCTCAATACCTAGACATTAACCACACAGGCACTCTTCCAGAGTTATTAATTTCTTTACTTTTTAATTCAGAAAGGTTCCAATATAGAGGACCTTATGTTGCTGTGCTGACTTCATACACACAAATATATCCACTTATGTTTAGTAACTTAGCTTGAGTATCTTCAGAAGTAGAACGGAGTATAAAGTGATAATGTAAACAGACATTATGAAGTGGAGGGATGCTCATGACCCAGTACCGAGCATAAAAAGCAAGTGGTAAAGCAAAATGTATAGTACAATCCAAAACTGTATATATAAAGGTTTATAACACCAACTACCTGTATATCTTTGAAAGAGTCATTTCAACCATCTGGGCAATGCCTTCCTCGATTTTAAAATGAGGAGATTAAACTAGATCATTTACAAGGACTTTCTAGGTTTAAAATTCCGTTTTCAGGGTGCCTGGGTGGCTCCGTCGTTAAGCATCTACCTTTGGCTCAGGTCATGATCCCGGGGTCCTGGGATTGAGCCCTGTGTCAGGATCCCAGCTCAGGGGGAACCCTGTTTCCCCCTCTCCCACTCCCCCTGCTTGCGTTCCCTCTCTCGCTGTGTCTCTCTCTGTCAAATAAATAAAATCTTTTTTAAAATTTTAAAAATTTAAGAACAAATAAAATTCTGATTTCAAGTGCTAAAGAATGTACTCATTCCATGAATTTTTGAGTGCTTTATCATGTGCCAGACACTGACCTACACTCTAAGTATGGCAGTGAACAAAACAAAGGCCCAGCTTCCCTGGACCTCACATTCTGATAGTAGGTGGGGTAGTCAGGCAAAAAACAATTAAGCAAATGAACATATGGCACATCAATTGGCAATGAGTACAATGAGGGAAAATAAAACGGGAGACAGGGATGGCGAGGGAGTGGGGTTATAGTGAATGATCAAGGAGACCACACAATCAGGTGACATTTGAGACAAGACCATGATGAAGCATGATGTGAATATCTGTTAGGAAGAATTTTCCAGAAACAAAAGTTACATAAACCCTGAACAGAAGGATGCAAGGAAGAGCAGTAGATGAGGTCAGAGAGACAGAGAGGGGCAAGATCATGTAACACCTGGTAGAACATTGCAAAGCCTTAGCTTTTACTCTCAAGTACAAGGAGAAGCCATTGCTTAGCCTTAGGTAAAGAAGTGACAAGTACAACACACATTTTAGAGGACCACTTCGGCTGTTGTGGTGAGAATAGACTTTCAGGTAGCAAGCATGAACATAGGGAGACCAATCAGGAGCTGACTGCAGTAATCCAAGTGAGAGATGATAGTGCCTTGGACCAAGATGCTAGTCATCAGATTGCTGGACTTATTTTGAAAGTAGAAGCAGAATTTACTGCGTTTCCATGTATTTGAGGAGCCTCTGTCTGGGATCTGTGAAAATACATTTGCTGGGAGTCCTCGTAGAGCTGCCTGGGCTGACTCTGTGCTGACTCAGGCCCATAAAGCTACAGCCTGAACTGATGCTGCCCCGGCCACTGCTGTTACACTTCAGCAAGAAAGGCCATTTGCCCGGAGGGCCCTGGCTCCAATTGACTTCGCAATTCCTCCAGTCTCCCTTTGAGCTTTGAAAGTCTGTCTACACTGACAAAGATGGCCCCGTGTCCCAGCAAACAAGAGTCCCATCACCAGGCAGAAGGTGGTTTGATACCAAGGCAGAAAGATGAATAGAATTGCCAGACATAATAGGAGATGCAGAAGGATGGGGAAAATGATGGTTGTTCAGGCAGAAAATTGGAATAAACACTCAGGTCCCCTGTGGGGAGCCTTTGTGAAGTCACCCAAACCAGAGGCAAAGGCCAAGCCCAAGAGCAGTCAGGTAGCCCAGGAAGTCTTCGGAGAGTATTTTCATCTCTCTGTCTTCCCAAATAAAACACTGGACCAGCATCTCCTGAAGGGTGACCTTGGGCACATCTGTTCTGAGGGACACTGACACAAGTTACAGAGGAAAAAGGATTCTGTGGTTACCTAGCTTTGGCAAATGCCTTATACAACTTAGTTTAAAGGTTTTCTTTGCAATAGGGCTTCTTGGAGTCTTTAATGGGCATTATGAATATACAAGGAGAGGAACAGTGTAGCCGAATGTTCTGCATTATTTTGACCACAGAAGCCTTCATTCCGAAAAGCCTGTCAGGCACTTGTGGGATTGGGGAACAGCTTTTGGAAAACACTGAGCTGGGAAATCCAGACCATATCAGCAGATTCACTCACCACGTCCTCTGAGCTCAGGACTGGGTGGCGTTCACTGACCAACGTGAGTGAAAACAAAAGACCCCAATACTTGGACAGCAGCAGCTAACAAACAAGATGGGTTCCCTCAGATGAAGGGAAAGAAACTAAAGTTTAATCAGGGCGAATGACGGTGGGAAACAAAAGCAGTGAGTATGTTAGTGTAGGCAGCAGTTAGGTTCTAACAGGAGACCTGGAAGAACAGAGAGCCAGCCATGGTCAGCTATTGGGAAGGTCAGAGGCCTGTCCTGGCAGCCCTCCACGAGAAGCCGGATCAAACCGGACAGGCCCAAGATGGCGGATGCCATGACAGGCAACCCCTGACCAAATAAGTTAGAAACTTCCTTCCCCAAGTAATGAATTTTCTGTCCCCTAGTTAACAACTGTGAATAAAAGATAGAAACCCACCTCTCCCCACAGGTCACACATTCCATACTCTCTCCCCCTGTCCCTCTCCCCTCCCCCCCTCGATAAACTTGCCCACTTGTGTCACATGTTAGGTGCTCCGTGTCTGCCCTGGAATTCCTCCTCAGGACAATGATGTAGTTTTTTTTGAATGTTGGTGTGTTGTTGGTGGGGTCCGGAGCTGACATCCAAGAAAGAATTCCTGAGATGTCTTCGGTACAAAATGGTGGTTTTACTGAAGCACAGGGTCAGGACCCAGGGGCAGAAAGAGCTGCCGTCAGCGGCTCCCTGTCATCCTGGGATCGTGAGGAGCAAGTGATTATATACTTTCAGGAGAGTCAGCGGAAGTAAAGATAGGCCCTTTTGTATGTTAAAGAAGATTCAGGACTTTCATATGTTAAAGAAGATTCAGAATCTTTTTTTTTTTTTTAAGATTTTATTTATTCATTTCACAGAGGGAGAGAGATCACAAGAAGCCAGAGAGGCAGGCAGAGAGAGAGGGGGGGAAGCAGGCTCCCCGCTGAGCGGGGAGCCCAATGTGGGCCTTGATCCCAGGACCCTGAGATCATGACCTGAGCCGAAAGCAGAGGCTTTAACCCACTGAGCCACCCAGGCGCCCCAAGAATGTTACAATCTGCCTATCTCAAGTATTGTCAATGGGCTGCAGGTTATATAGACATTACAGGCAAATGGGAGAGTGTTCTGGGTGAATATCAAAGCCAATACCAGCTGCTGTTTGCTAAACAGAGATGGATTTTCTCTATTTACTAAGGATACGGTGTAGATACGCATCACCAGATAAAGGGCTAGGAGAAGAAACAGCTTCCTGGTAAACCTGACAGGATAAGTTTGTTGCTAAGTATACCTCAGCTGTAGCGTTGTCCAATAAAAATGCAGTGTGAACCACATATTTAAATTCACATATGTAATAGCTGCATTTGTAAAATTAAGAAGTGAAAAAAGTGAAAGTAAAAAATCATCTCATCCCTAATGGCGATGATCCCTGTAGCATTTATGAAATTGCAAGTATATAATTTTTACCTTATTTTTCATGATACATCCAGATACAGTAGCCACAACCCAGGGAAAAATAGGTAATGTCAGTGTCTGTTTTGAATAGATAATTGTCTGCAGACACCTGACATACGCGCCCCACTTCTTGTGCCCTGCTCACAGCTAGAAGAGGCAGCCCGAGGTCTACCAAGGAGGACAGAGCTCCCAGAATCACCAATGACTAATCAGACTGAAATTCACTGAGCGGCAAACACTTCAGGTAGCCAATGGCAGGTATTCAATGGAAAGAGCTCGTCAAGTCAGACCACATTAGGTCATGTAAAAATAAAGCAAGCCATCTGAGAGAAGGAGAGGGGAAGGAAGGGGGGACGGAAAGGGGAGAGAGGGAGAGAGCAAGAGAAAATGAGAGTCGGTTGAAATTGTGGAGAGAAGTAGAGAAAAGAGCAGACAACAGGGGTCTTGTCTTCCATTCCTGGCTCCCCGATCACACTTCCTGTTTCACTTGCAGTCCGTGCCCGTCATGCTTCTTCCCCTGTTTTGGAAGCTGTCTGAGGTTTCCTCTCATAGGTCTATGGTACATCCGTATTTAATCTAGTCTGACTGGCTTTTGTTTTCTTATAATCAACTTTCTTCTCTTGCTGAGGACAGTCAGTAATACCACGGGGATGGGCGCCTGGGGGGCTCAGTGGGTTAAAGCCTCTGCCTTCCGCTCAGGTCATGATCTCAGGGTCCTGGGATCAAGGCCCGCATCGGGCTCCCTGCTCAGCGGGGAGCCTGCTTCCTCCTCTCTTTCTGCCTGCCTCTCTGCCTCCTTGTGATCTGATCTCTCTCTGTCAAATAAATAAATAAAATCTTTAAGAAAAAAAAAAAGTAATACCACGGGGAGAGTCAGCTGCTCAGGCTGGTAGTTTGCTGGAAGAGCCAGTCCCGGGAATGCACCGCAATGAGGGAGCCGTCCAGGGAGAGAACAAGGGCGCTCAGGGAAGCGGTGGAAGGATGGGAACAAAAAGCAATTAACTTACAATTTTACGGAGGGCTCACCTCATTCCTTTTGATGATTGGATAAACGATTGTCTCCTTCAGACCCCCCAAATCAGAGAAAAAGTCAAACAAATGATTTATTCTTCCAGATTTTTGGGCTACAGTCCACCTCCACTATAATTCTCATCACGTGTTCTCATCACAACTCCTCATGATGCCACAATACACTCTTCGGAACCGTGGGGGCAGGAACACGTATTCGTTCCATTACCGATGTGGGGGGCTTGATTCCATTGCCTTAGCCGTGGAAGGTTTCCCCTGTGGATAGCCAAACACCGCCTTAGCTGCCATGCCACACAATAAGGCATATGCTTGGTGCTTTGGTTTAAAATGGGATTGCATGACTTTCCAGAAATGCATACATCTGTTCCGCAGGGTATTTGAAGAGGGAAGAGTCAGGGCCTTCTTCGAGACAGATAAAATTAATTTAACAATATATTTTATTTAACCCAATGTACTAGCTTTCAATGGCTGCCACAACAAAGTACCATGAACCGAGTGGCTTAACCAACGGTTTCGGAGGCCGGAAGTCAGATCAATGTGTCAGCAGGGCCATGCTCCCCCTGAAGGCACTGGGGAAGGATCTGTTCCAGGCCTCTTTCCCAGCTTCTGATATTCCCTTGGCCTGTGGCAGCATAGCTCCAAAGGTTACCTGGCGTTCTTCCCACGTGCGTGTGTCTGTGTCTTTGAATTTCGCCTTTTAATATGGACACTCATCCATATTAGCAGCCTGCTCCACTCCAGGTGGACCTCATCCTAATTACATAGGAAACAGACAACCTATTGCCAAACAAGCTCACATTTGGAGGTCCTGGAAGTTAGGACTGCAATACATGACTTTTGAGGGGACACAATTCAGTCCATAATACCTAGTATATCCAATACAGTATTACGTCAATATGTAATCAATATAAAAATATAGAGATGTTTTAGCACTCCTGTTTTCATATTAAGTCTTTGAAATTCAGTGTATATTTTACACTTACAGGATTCTTTAATTTGGACAAGGCTCTTTCCAAGTGCTCAATAGCTACACCTGACTAGTGGCTACCATATTGGAAAATATAAATATAAAACTTTTTAGAATCACAGAAATTCTATTTTTAAAAATATTTTATTTATTTATTTATTTAACAAAGAGAGAGCATGAGCAGGGAGAGTGGCAGGCAGAGGGAGAGGAAGAAGCAGGCTTCCTGCTGAGCAGGGAGCCTGATTGGGGGGGCGCTCAATGCAGGGCTTGATCTTAGGACCCCAGGATCATGAGCTGAGTTGAAGGCAGATGCTTAACCAGCTGAGCCACCCAGATATTCTATTAGAATTGTGCTCTGGAAAGTAAAACTACGCAATGGTGACAGAAAGCAAATCCACTGTTGCCTAGAAGAGACAAGAAGGAGATCACAGAGGGGATGAGGAAATGCTTGGGGGTGACCTTATATTCATTATCTTGATGGCAGTGATGGTTCTATGTTTCAAAACTTATCAAATAGTGCACTTGAAAGGTGTACATATTATTGTATGTCAATTATACATCAACAAAGCTCAATTATACATCAATTTATAGAATTACTTTTTAAAATGGTCAAATAATACTGTAGGACAAGTGACATAAGCTCCTATTCACCACATTATTGTGTTTTGAATTTCAAGAGTTTATATGAAACTATGATTTATAATTTTTCATAATTTATCATAAATTTGTCCTTTTTATATTATAATAAGATTTCACTACTCTACAATTTCCTTTTTTTTTTTTTTTTTGGACATAGAGAGACACAGCAAGAGAGGAAACACAGTCAGGGGGAGTGGGAGAGGGAGAAGCAGGGTTCCTGCTGATCAGGGAGCCCAATGTGGGCTCGATCCCAGGACACTGGGATCATGACCTGAGCTGAAAGCAGATGCTTAACGACTGAGCCACCCAGGAGCCCCTACGATTTACTTTTTTAAAGACTTTTTATTTATTTGAGAAACAGAGTGTGCATGAATGGGGGGAGGGGCAGAGAGAGGGAAAGGCTCTCGAGCAGACCTCACCACAGAGCATGGAACCCCACACTGGGCTTGATCTCACAACCCTGAGACCATGAACCGAGCCAAAAGACTCAGCCACTTAACCAACTGAGCCACCCAGGTGCCCATACAATTTACTTTTTTTTTAAACATACCTTTTGTATGACTTATCTTTGGATAACTTACATATTATTGTAAACAGAGTCTATGTTATATCATTCCAAAACTTGGCAGCTTAAAACAAGAAACATTTATTCCTTGACAATTTCTGGAGTCAGGAATCCGGCAGCAACTTAGCTTCATGGATCTGCTTCACGGTCTTCATGAAGTTGCCATCAAGCAGTTGACTGGGCCTGGAGTCATCTGAAGCTTCAGCTGGAATGGAGGACCCAAGGCAGAGCTCACTGGGGTGGTTGTTCAAGTAGCCTTTGTTCCTCCCACTTTGGACCACTCCGTAGTCTGCATGTGCACCGTCAATGTTAACTGCCTTGCTCCAAAGAAGGTTATGAGAGAGAAAGAGGCAGACAGACAGAGCCCAAGATGGAAGCCACAGTATTTTCTAACCAATCTTGGAAGTGACATACTTGCATTTTGGCTACGAGCTATTCTTCACACATACAAACCCGCCTACAGTGTGGGGAAGGATTGTGGCCGGTTTGGAAACCAGGAGGTGTTGATCGTTAGAAAGAGTCTTAGCAGTTGACTACCACGAGAGAAGAAGGGACATTATTTATTCACTCTTTTAAAGAGCTATATTGTGTTATGTATTTCATAAACAGGCTCTTAGCTATGATCGTGTAAAATATTACCTACTTTTCAAGAATAATGATATATTATATTATTAATTATAATATATTGATATATTATATATTATAAATAATATAGTACTATATATCATTAATTATACATTATGTAATTATTCATTGTATGTTATTATATTATATAATAAATTAATAAACATACAATTTTACCCATTAGTGCAAATATTGAGTAAGATAAATTACTACGGTAGAACGGTGGACAAACAATACACACATTAAAAACTCAGATCAAATTTGAACTATTATTTGATTCCACAAAATTGAATGATATCGACCATTTCCTCCATCATCACCAAAACTACAATAAAATATTGCAAATATTTAGATTCCTCTCTATCTCCTTTTCCCTTGACAGACAAACATATCCCTTTCATCCAGAGGTACAAGGAGAGCACCTCTCATGGGAGGGTTTTACTTTCATTTTATTTTATATATTTTTTTAATTTTATATTTTTTAAAATTTATTTGATAGAGAGCACAAGCAGGGGTAGTGAGAGGAAGAAAAGGATGCTGGGCTCTAACCCAGGACCCTGGGATCATGACCTGAGCCAAAGGCAGATGTTTAACTGAGCCATCCAGGTGCCTCTAACACTTTTTTTTTTTTAAAGTAAGATCTATGACCAGGGTGGAGGCTGAACTCATGAAACTAAGATCAAGAGTTGCATGCTCCACTGAGCCAACTAGGCATCCCTGCAAATACTGATAATATGTGATAAGAATAAAACTATGGCAACCAAGAAGTCTGGTCATATAGAAGGACATAAGATGGAAGATGTAAGGTAGAAGGTTAATACTAAAAAAAGGATAGGAGTTACACAATTACATTGCTTTCCCCTGACTGCCATGACAAATAATACATCGAGGACCGTAAAACAAGAAAAATTAATTCTTGCACAGTCTTGGATGAAACCTGAAATAAATATGACACCAGGGCAGTGCTCCGCTAAAGTTCTAATAAAACCCTACCTTACGTCGTGCTAGCTTTTCGTTCCGCCCAGAATTCCTTGAATTCTACCAAAATAAAACGCGAATCTGCATTAACTACCATTTTCCACGCGTTCTCCATATACCACTTTTACTGTAAAACTCTCTTTTAAAAGAAAGCTGAACTGTGTCCAAAGGAAGCCTGACGTAAGGCTGGTGACGGGTGGAAGAGCTTCTGGCTAGAGCACAACTGGGCGCAAATGAGAATATTGTAAAAGTGAAATTAAGGTGGTGTGCAAGAGGTCTAGAGCTGAGGATGGCGGTGGAGGCCAGAAGGTGCAGGAAGGTGCTAGGGACAAAAACGTACTTATCAATTTAAGGAAGGATTAAGGAAACTGATGATGCAAAGGACGCGTTGACTCCAAAACCGCCGTGCCAGTGTCCCGGGTGCCTCCACCCCCTCGCACCTGCTGGGCGGTT
>LNAC01000763.1:0-16457 GCA_002007465.1 Ailurus styani
AGGTGAGTGGATGCTGGTCTCTGAAGGAATCTGAGGATGGTCTATCCGTTAATTAAATGACAAATCCAGCAAGCATCCCAGATGCCCGGCACATCTGCCCCCGTGCCCGGTTCCTCCCTCTGTGGCGGCCGTAACTGACCGATGCTGACGTGTTGTCTTGTGAACCCAGAGGGCAGCTCAGAGTTTTCACGCAGTGACCCATGGCAGCCGTTACCAGTCAGTGAAACTCGCCCGAGGTTCGGATCAACTTGTCCTCCTTAAAAGTCCCGGAGACGAGGGGGAGGGGAGCCTGCCCTGGAAGAACAGACGGGCCGGAGGATTCTGCCTTCTGGGCCCCGCTGCGCCGGCGCGAACGAGCCGGTGAGGCCGGGAGAGGAGGACGTGCACAGCCCCGCGAAGAACAGACCGGGACCCACGTCTGTGCTGCGTGTTTATAAACTCGCTTTCCTTTCAGGTCATTTACATCCTCAGGAGTCCGAGACGTGTCGTGACATCTTAGCATTTATTGCAAGGATCGCCACTCAGGAGACACCACAGGATCCGCATCCAAGGTGATGGGGAGAGGAATCTAGACCCTCTTACTGTTAAATTTGGCGCGATGACAATTGTGTGTCAGAGATTCAACTCGTGTGCATTTTTTAAAAGTGAATCTGTGACCGTGGTGGTTTAGCGTTTGCCTGATACCATACAGAGAGTGAGTGGGAAGGCGGAGAGAATCTCCTCCTCGTTCCGTGTTCATTCAGAGACTCACTCCCGATGGGAGGGACTTACTTGAAAGGACTGAACTGCTTCCTCCTGTATCTTTCAGTTCTTGCGGCCTCTTCTTCTCCCTGAATTCTTTCTTGCTGTCATGGCTTAAACTAGCCTTTTATTCAGGACTCACTAAGTTCTGCCCTTCCTTTGGCCCTTTTCTGTCGAGAAGTTGCCAGAGGCCGTTTATTATCTCGTAGCTCTCTGGTTTTCTTTTTATTGTGGATGACGGTGTAGTTCCTGAGCTGGTTTGTGTTGACCATTTGGGACTGAACGAGGCTGCTTCTCATCTGGATCGATCAGGTTTTCGTAAGGGTCTGGAAGCTGTTCTTATGACTCAGGGATTTCTGAGAAAGTTGTTAGTTTTTATNTTTATCCACGGCAGTTTCTTCCATGGGTAGTTCAGAACTCAAGGGGACTCTTCTCTTGGACACCCCACATGCAGAGCGCCTCCTGCAAACACGACTGACCTGTGTGTTTCTTTGTCCAGCGGGGACTCCTTCAGGTCCCGCGAGCCCTGCGGAACGCTGCCCCCCCCCCGTCGCCGTCAGCCATGTGGCCTCTGTGGCCAGCGAGGTGGTCTGGCTTTTTCAGGGTGTGGATTTCACCCTCCATAAAGGTAACTGGCTAATGTTTCTTAGTTTTATTTCTTTTACAATTTTGGAATATTTTTGGACACAAGTTTGTAATGGAATACCCATATAGAGCAAATATTGACATTTCATAAGCATTGTATTATGGTCCTAGAAAATTAACATTTCCATATGGACACCACACTGTTCTCTAAAGACTACTCACATGTCCCCAATGAACACGGATGTGCTGGGTCCAGTCCACGATCCTCCATTGCATTTAGTTATCCTGCTCTTCACTCTTTAATCTGAAACAGGGCTTGTTTGGTCACATCCTCAGTTTCAGAGGGCGCCACGTGGTTACGTCGTGGACTGTCCTTCAACCTGGGTCTCTGACGATTCCTCCGTGAAATTCACGCTAACCCTGTGGGCGAGACGTGAGTAGTGACTCTCAGCAGGAGTCTCATAACGTCTGTTTTCCTCCTGAGTGAGGCTAACTGTCCATTTGGTTAAGGTGTTACCTGGGATGTTTCTCCACGCTTGTGTCTCAGGGAGAGTCACTTGGAGATTGTCACTGTCAGAATCTGTTGAAGTTTCTTCTCTGAAGCCGGTTACAATCAAGATGGCTTTATATCCAATATTCTTACTAAATTTATAAATCATTTATAGATTTACCTCAGATTTGGAATTCTCATCAGCAGCGTGTGAGGTGCTCACTTTCCCCATCTGTCGTGCTACCTGAATGTGTGGTTTTACTTGTTCGTGGTTCATCAATCGTGGTATCACTTAGAGGTGGAGGAGGGACAGTCAAGTGTCCTCCAGAATGAGAAGACACTTGGAAACTGAACAAGGATGCAAGCTACTCCACACCATTTACAGAGCTTTTATAAATTCAGTCAGCCAAGGTACAGTACCTCCTTGATTTCTGGTATACTGATCTGATGAATCGTGAACATTCTAACACCCCGTGCCCTCCCTCACGCCCATCACCCAGTTGCCCCATCCACCTCCCCTTCTGCTCCCCTCCGTTTGTTTCCCAGAGTCAAAAGGCTCACGTGGTTTGTCTCCCTGATTTCTTCCCCTTGGGTTTTCCCTCCCTGCCCCTATTGTCCTCCGAACTACTCCTTATATTCCACACCTGAGTGAAACCATGATTGTCTTTCTCTGCTTCACTTACTTCACTCAGCATAATCCCCTCGAATCCCATCCATGCTGATGCAGATGGCTGGGTAAGATTCCACTGTGTACATGAACCACATGGCTCACAGGTACGTCCCTCTCAGGACCACCTTTGCAGTAGCCCATAGGTTTTGAACCAGTTAGGATGGTTCAGATTGACAAGACAGGGAACAACAAATGTTGGCAAGCATGTGGAGAAAGGGGAACTCTCTCACACTGTTGGTGGGAATGCAAGTAGGTACAGTCACCATGGAAAACAGCATGGAGATTCCTCAAGAAGTTAAAAATAGAGCTACCCTAGACCCAGCAATTTACCCCAAAGGTACAGATGTAGTGAAAAGGGCCACCTGCACCCCAATGTTCATAGCAGCAAAGTCCACAACAGCCAAACTGTGGAAGGAGCTGAGATGCCCTTCAACAGACGAATGCACAGAGAAGGGGTGGTCCATATACACAATGGAATATTAGCCATCAGAAAAGATAAATACCTACCATATGCATCAACGTGGAACTGGAGGGGATAATGTTAAGTGAAATAAGTTAAGCAGAGAAAGAATTATCATACGGTTTCATTCATATGTGGAATGTAAGGAGTAGCAGAGAGAACCAAGGGGAAGGGAGGGAAAACTGAATGGGAAGAAATCAGAGGGAGACAGACAGGAGAGACTCCGGCTGGACTCTGTTTCCTGGGGGGTTACCAAAGGGTGGGGAGTTGGGGTAACTGAGTGAGGGGTAGTAAGGAGGGTGGGTGTTGTGATGAATCGTTGAACACTACAGTGAAAGCTACTGATGTACTATATGTTGGCTAATTGAATATAAAAATTTTAAAAAGATCGATGGAGAATAGAGAGCCAAGAAAAACTCACCTTTAGATGGCCAATTAATCTGTAACAAAGGTAAATAAATGAATGGTGCTGAGAAACTGGACCATTTTATCATACCATACACAAAAAACAGACTCGAAATGGAGGAAGACCTGTTAGAAAATATAGGCGGTAATCTCCTGAACATCACCCTTAGCAGCATGATAATGGATTTGTCTCCTCGGGCAAGGGAAACAAAAGCAACAATAAACTACCGGACTACCCCGAAAGAAAAAGCCTCCACACGGCAAAGGACACCATCAACGGAACAGAAAGGTAAGCAGCTGAAGGAGAGAAGATACTTGCAAATAATACACCCGGTAAGGAGTGAACATCCAAAATACATAACTTGTACAATTCAGTCCCCAAAAAGGAACAAAGGACCTGCGTCGACACCTTCCCAAAGACAACGTACAGGTCAGATGATGAATACCTGCCATTTGCGTCGGCGTGGGTGGAATCGGCGGAGATTCTGTCAAGTGAAGTAAGTCGAACAGGGAAGATGATCATCACAGGGCTTCACTCAGACGTGCACCGTGAGCAGTAGCACGGAGGCCGGAGGGGGAGATGAACCAGGAGAGACTGCGGACGCCAGGAAACAGTGCGAGGGTTTCAGAGGGAGGAGGCTGAGGGAAGAGGGTAACAGGGCGGTGGGGACGGAGGACGGCACGTGTGATGAGCATGGAGTGTCACCCACAACTGACGAATCACGGGCCACTGACCAGAAGCTGACGCTGTGCTCTGCAGGGGCTCCCGGAACACAGTGAAGACCACAGACGGCCAGCAGACGTGAAACGATGCTCAGCCGCACGAATCCTCACCCCAGGGACCTGCAGCTCCAACCACAGAGAGATCTCACACCTGTCAGAATGGCTGGCGTCTTCTGAGTGAGTGTCAGGAAGGACATGGCGAAGAGCAAACTCTCATACACGGTTGGTGGGAATGTAAATTAGTGCGTTCGCTGTGGAAAACAGGAGGGAGGGTCCTCAAAATATCAAAAATACCATATCATGCAGTAATTCCGCCGCAGCATATTTGCCCAAAGAAAACACTGACTTGAAAAAATACATGTGCCCTATGTTTACTACAGTATTATTTACAATAGCCAAGATATGCAAGTAACCCAAGTGTCCATCGATAGATGATGGACGGAAATGGGGGTGCGTGTGCGCACACACCCAGTGGAATACTGTTCAGCAATAATAATAGATCTTGCCTTTTGCAACAACTTGGATGCACCGATACTGGTATCGTGCAGTGGTCAATGAAATAAGCAAATACCATACGATTTTACTTACAAAAGCAGAAACAGACCCATAAATACAGAGAACACGCTGGTGGTTGCTAGAAGAGAGGGAAGCAAGATGGACAAGATTCCCAGTCACGGAGTAAGTCACATCACAGCAGTAAAAGGTACCGCACAGGGAATTCAGTCAGTGGTGTGACAGCCTTGCATGGTGGCGGAGGCAGCTGCGGTTGTGGCGAGCACAGCGTCATGGAGAGAGCTGTCGAATCACTGCGTCGTACACCTGAAACTCGTCCCATTAACTGCAAAGAATTGGAGTGGTTGTGTACTCTTTTGACCCAAGAAAGGACACCTGTAGCAGAAAAAGGTCTCCTATAGACAGCTGCTTGGATATACAGGGAGGACTATAAAGTCAATGTGCACAAAGCTTATTCCCATAGGTGAGAGTTTTCCTGACAAAACCTGTCCCGTTGGGGAATAGCCTCTTGCCTTTATGGATAGTAAACTCCTCCCCAGAGGATGTTTGAAAGGAGAAACAGTGTGTTCAGGATGTTGTATCCACTGGGGCAGTGCCTTAAAAATGCTATCCTTTGGAAAGGGTTCTACATCAACCCTCCACTGTGGAGACACCCTACAGAATAATAATTCAGGTAGTTAAGACCAGTGGGTATGGAACCAAGAAAGTCTGTGTTCTCACCTTGCCACTACCTTTAACTCTGTGACCTTGTTTGAGTCCACAGGAAATGGTGGCAAGAATGTACAATGTGGAAAAGATAGTCTCTCTTCAGCAAATGCTGTTGGGAAAATTGGACGGCCACCTGCAGAAGAATGAAACCGGACCGTCCTTACACCACGCACAAAGATAACTCAGAATGGATGAGAGACATCCATGAGAGGCAAGAATCCATCAAAATCCTAGAGGAGAACACAGGCAGTTACCTCTTCGACATCAGCCGCAGTAACGTCTTTCAAGACACATCTCCAAAGACAAGGGAAACAAAAGCAAAAATGAACTCTTGGGAATGCAAGATCAAAAGCTTTTGCACAGCTAAGGAAATAGAGGCAACCCACAGAATGGGAGAAGGTATTTTCTTTTCTTTTTTAAAGATTTTATTTATTTATTTGACACAGAGCGAGAGATTACAAGTTACTAGGCAGAGAGAGAGGAGAGAGGAGGAAGCAGGCTCCCTGCCGAGCAGAGAGCCCCATGTGGGCCTCGATCCCAGGACCCTGGGATCATGACCTGAGCCGAAAGCAGAGGCTTTAACCCACTGAGCCACCCAGGCGCCCAGAAGGTATTTTCAAGTGACATTGTAGATAAAGGGCTGGTATCCAAGATCTATGAAGAACTTTTCAAACTTAACACCCAAAAAACAAAGAATCAAGTCAAAAAATAGGCAGAAGACATGAAAAGACACTTCTCCAAAGACCTATTACTGGCCAACACACACATTAGAAAATGCTCCACATCATTTAGCATCAGGGAAATACAAATCAACAATGTCACACTGGTCAGAATGGCTAAAATTAACCACTCGGGGAATGACAGAGGTTGGTGAGGATGTGGAGAAAGGGGAACCCTCTTCCACTGTTGGTGGGAATGCAAGCCACTCTGGACAACAGTATGGATGTTCCTCGAGATGTTAAAAATAGAGCTACCCTACAACCGAGCAATGGCAGTACTAGGTATTTACCCCACAGATACAGATGTAGTGAGAAGAAGGGGCACATGCACCCCGGTGTTCATAGCAGCAATGTTCACAGTAGCCAAACTGTGGAAGAAGCAGAGATGTTCTTTATCCATTCATCTGTTCAAGCTGTGGTTCATATACATGATGGAATATTATTCAGCCATCAGGAAGGATGAATACCCACCATTTTCATCAACATGGATGGAATGGGAGGGGATTATGCTAAGTGAAATAAGTCGAGCAGAGAAAGACAATTATTATATGGTTTAACTCAAGGAATAGCACAGAAGACCACAGGGGGAGAAATCAGAGATGGAGATGAACCATGAGAGACTCTGGACTCCAGGAAACAACGTGAGGGTTTCAGAGGGGAAGGGGTGGGGGGATGGGGAAGCCAGGTGATGGGTATAAGGAGGGCACATGTTGTAATGAGCACTGGGTGTTACATGCAACTAAAGAATCCTTGAACACTGCATTGAAAACTAATGTACCACACAGTGGCTAACTGGACACAATAAAAGAGTCAAACCTGGAGAAACAACACGGAATGGCAGTTACCAGGGGTGGTGGGGATGGGCAAATGGGGAGTTATTGCCTAACAGGTAGAAAATTTTAGTTCTGCAAAACAATTATGTTGTAGAGATCTGTTCAACAGCTAATATACCATATTATACCTTTTTAAATCTGATATTTTGGGAGAGATGGTGGAGGGAGAGTGAAATAACTATGTCTACACAGCTAACTCTGAAGCTGACCTGATCTGCCGCAGCTAATCATGGACAAACTACACTGACAAGGGTGGAGGGATAGCGATACCATGGGGCACCAACACCCTAGCACAACTAGCCACAAACACGAGTGACCTCGCACACGTGGGGAAGTGGAACAGTCCCGTGCCGGGCGCCCCAGGCCCTGGGACCCACACGGAGAAGAGACGTTCCCATAGCATTTGGCTTTGAAACCCAGCAGGCTTAACCCTGGGAGCTTTAACAAATTAGGAGGTTACCTTTTATTTAACATAGTACTTGAAGTCCTGGCCACAGCAATCAGACAAAAAAAAGGAGGAGGAGAAGGAAGAAGAGATGCCCTTACTGGTAAAGAAGTTAAACTGTCACTATTTGCAGATGACAGGACACTATGCAAAGAGAATCGTAAATACTTCTCCTCAACAAACTACTAAAAGCAATAACTGAACTAAGTAAACTTTAGAATACAAAATTAATACCCAGAAATCAACATTTCTACACACTAATAACAAAGTAGCATCAAGAGAATTTAAGAAAATAACTCCCTTAACAATGGCATCAGAAAGAATAAAATACCTAGGAATACATTTAACTGAAGAGGTGAAGACGTATACTCTGTAGACTATAAAACATGGATGAAAGCAGTTGATGCCACAAAAGGAAAGCTATTCCATGCTCATGACTTGAAAAAAATATTAAAATGTCCATATTACTCCAAACGACTTAGATTCAATACAATCCCTATCAAAACACCAACAGCATTTTTCACAAAACTAGAACAAACAATACGAAAATTTGTATGGAACCACAAGACATGTCAAATAGCCAAAGCAATCTTGAAAGAACAAAGCTGCGGTTATCAAAATCCCAGATTTGAAGATGTACTACAAAGCTATAGTAATCAAAACAAAGTGGTACTGGCACAAAAATAAATCAGTCAATAGAACAGAAGAGAGAGCCAAACATAAGCCCACTCTTGTATGGTCAGTCACAAAAGAGGAATCTATAATGGGGGGAAAAGATTGTCTCTTCAATAAATGGTGCTGGAAAAACTGGATAGCTACATGCAAAAGACTGAAATTGGACTTTTTACACTATACACAAAAATAAACTCGAAAGACCTAAATGTGAGACCCGAAACCATGAAACTAGAAGAGAGCACAGGGAGTAAGCTCTTGGACATCATCCTTAGCAACACAGTTATGGATAGGTCTCCTCAGGCAAGGGAAACAAAAGCAAAAATAAACTACACAAAAATAAAAAGCCTTTGCACAATAAGGAAACCATCAACAAAACAAAAAGGCAAGCTACTGAATAGAAGATATTTCCAAACAACATATCTCCCAAGAGATTAATGTCCAAAATATATACAAAATTAAACAACACAAACAGTCCAATTAAACAGACAGGCTAGACATTTCTCCAAAGAGGACATACGGATGACCAACAGACATACTGAAAAGAGGCTCAAAATCACTCATCATCAGGGAAATGCAACTCGAAAAACACAACGAGATACTACCTTACACCTGTCAGAATGTCTAGAATCAAAAAGACAAGAAATAACAAGTGTGGGGTGAGGATGTGGGGAAATAGGAACCCTCACGCACTGTTGGTGGAAATATAAGCTGGTGAAGCCAGTGTGGAACAAAGTACGGATGTTCTTCCAAAAATTAAAAATAAAAATACCATATGATCCAGTAATTCCATTATTGAATAAAGAAGATGAAAACCCAAAAGACTCCACCCCCAAATTACTAGAACTCATACAGAAATTCAGTAACATGGCCGGGTACAAAATCAGTGCACAGCAATCAGCTGCTTTCTTACACACTAACAATGAAACTGTATAAAGAGAAATTAAAGAATCAATTCCACTTACAATTGCATCAAAAACCGTAAGATACCTTGGAATAAACCTAACCAAAGAGGTAAAGCATCTGTACTCGAACTACAGAAAACTCATGAAAGAAATTGAAGACACAAAAAGATGAGAAAACATTCCACGCTCATGGATTGGAAGAATAAACATTGTTAAAATGTCTATACTGCCCAGAGCAATCTACACTTTCAATGTCATCCTGATCAAAATTCCACCAGCATTTTTCAAAGTGCTGGAACAAACAATCCTAAAATTTGTATGGAACCAGAAAAGACCCGAATCACCAAGGAAATGTTGAAAAAGAAAAACAAAGCTGGGGGCATCACGTTGCCTGATTTCAAGCTTTATCACAAAGCTGTGATCACCAAGACAGCATGATACTGGCACAAAAACAGACATATAGACCAATGGAACAGAGCAGAGAGCCCAGATATGTACCCTCAACTTCATGGTCAAATAATCCTCGATAATATCCAATGAATAAAATATCCAATGGAAAAAAGACCATCTCTTCAATAAATGGTGCTGGGAAAATTGGACAGCTATGAATAGAAGAATGAAACTCGACCACTCTCACACCATACACAAAGATAAACTCAAAATGGATGAAAGACCTCAATGTGAGACAGGAATCCATCAAAGTCCTAGAGGAGAACATAGGCAGTAACCTCTTCAACATCGGCCACAGCAACTTCTTTCAAAACATGTCTCCACAGGCAAGGGAAACAAAAGTGAAAATGAACTTTTGGGGCTTCCTCAAGATAAAAAGCTTCTGCACAGCAAAGGAAACAGTCAACAAAACAAAGACGCAGCCCACGGAATGGGAGAAGATATTTGCAAATGATACTACAGACAAAGGGCTGGTATCCGAGATCTATAAAGAACCTCTCACACTCAATGCCCAAAATACAGATAATCAAGTCAAAAAAATGGACAGAAGACATGAACAGATACATCTCCAATGAAGACATACAAATGGCTAGCAGACCCATGAAAAAATGTTCGTCATCATTAACCACCAGGGAAATTCAAATCAAAACCACATTGAGAGACCACCTTTTACCAGTTAGAATGGCAAAAATTGACAAGGCAAGAGACAACAAATGTTGGAGAGGATGTGGAGAAAGGAGAACCCTCTTACACTGTTGCTGAGAATGCAAGCTGGTGCAGCCACTTCGGAAAACAGTGTGGAGATTCCTCAAGAAGTTAAAAATAGAGTTACCTTATGACCTGGCAATTGCACTATTTACCCCAAAGATACAGATGTAGTGAAAAGAAGGGCCATATATACCCCAATGTCCACAACAGCCTAACTGTGGAAAGAGTCGAGATGCCCTTCAACAGATGAATGGATAAAGAAGATGTGGTCCATATACACAATGGAATATTACTCAGCCATCAGAAAGGATGAATACCCAACTTTTTTATCAGCATGGATGAGACTGGAGGGGATTGTGCTGAGTAAAATAACTCAAGCAGAGAAAGACAATTATCATATGGTTTCACTTACTTGTGGAGCATAAGGAATAACACGGAGGACATTAGGAGAAGGAAGGGAAAAGTCAGGGGAAATCAGAGGGGAAGACGAACCATGAGAGACTGTGGACCCTGAGAAACAAACTGAGGGTTTTAGCGGGGAGAGGTGTGGGGGGATGGGTGAATCTGGTGGTGGGTATTAAGGAGGGCACATATTGCATGGAGCACTGGGTGTCATACATAAACAATAAGTCTTGGAACATTGCATCAAAAACTAATGACACACTGTATGGTGACTAACATAATAAAAAATAATTTTAACAAAAGAAGATGAAAACACTAATTTGAAAAGATATATGCACCTCTATGTTTATTGTAGCATTAACTACAATAGCCAAGATATGGAAGCAACCCAAGTGCCCACTGATAGATAAATGGATATGGAAGATGTGGTATAATATATACAATGGAATATTAGCCATGAAAAATAATGAGATTTGCCATTTACAACAACATGCATGTTACACTAAGTGAAATAAGTCAGGATGAAAAAGACAAATACCATATAATTTTTACTTATGTGTGGAATCTGAAAACACACCAAATGAAGAAATAAAACATAAAGCAGACCCATAGATACAGAGAATAACCTGGTGACTATCAGAGGGGGCGATGGGCAAAATTAAGAAAATTTGGAAGTACAAACTTCCAGTTATAAATTATGGTGATGAAAATACACAAGAAATGTAGGCAGTAATAAAAAAAGAAATACAGACAGTAATATTTTAATAATGTTGTGATAGATGGTGACTACACTTAATGTGGTAAGCAGTGAGTAATGTATACAACTATCAAATCAGTATATTGTACACCTGAAACTAATGTAACATTGTAGGTTAATTATACTTCAATTTAAAAAGAAATTAATCAGTGCCTGGCTAACTGAGTCAGAAAAGCATGTGATTCTTGATCTAGGGGTTCTGAGTTCAAGCCCCACCTTAGGTGTATTGATTACTTAAAAATAAAATATTTTTTTAAGAATAGAACTTCGGGTCGCCTGGGTGGCTTGGTCATTGAGCATCTGTCTTTAGCTCAGGTCATGATCCCAGGGTCCTGGGATCGAGCCCCACATCGGGCTCCCTGCTCGGCGGGAAGCCTGCTTCTCCCTCTCCCACTCCCCCTGCTTGTGCTCCCTCTCTTGCTGTGTCTCTCTCAGTCAAATAAACAATGAATCTTGGGTCACTGTGGGAAAAAAATCTTCTATTGTAATAAAAGCTCTCAGTGTTTTTACTTTGAAAAAAATAAAACACAAAGCATAAAAAAATTAAAATCTTTAAAAAAATAAATAGAACTTGAAATATCTGTGTTGCTCAATTTGATTTGCTGGAATTGTTCTGTGGTTGGTATGATTTGCAAGAGTAGGCACTTGATATAGCCAATATGAAGTTTCTAATAGCTGTCTTAGCTTCAAATTTGTTTTCCTGCCAATAATTACCTTTTCCTGACTCAGATCTCAAAAATATGCAGAGGATGAAGCTCTTTACTGTGAAGTATAAATTTTATGAACAGCATAAAATTTTTATTCAGACTTTCCGATGCTTTTTTTCTGAAATAGGTGACTTGGATTATGGTGCTCGGAAAATCAAACCAGAGATAGAGATTTGCATGCAGGAAGTTTACTGGGGGGTGTTCCGAGGAACACCACCTATGCCGGAGTGTGAGAAGCAGAGCTGAGAGTGGTGTGGCTACAGGGCTGGCGCAGGAGATCAATCAGACTATCACATGTATGGCTCCATAGTTGAGAAAGCTTTCCAGAGTTGTCCCCAAACCGTCCAACAAACTGTCCTTCAGAATTGAAAGAGGGAAAAAACTTTCTTGAACAAACAAAAGTTGAGAGAATTTATCACAACTTGACCTGCTTTACAAGAATGCAAAAGAGAACTGTTGGTAGGAATGCAAGGTGGTGGAGCCACTCTGGAAAACAGTGTGCAGGTTCCTCAAGATGTTAAAGATAGAGCTACCTTATGACCCAGCAAATGCACTACTAGGGATTTACCCCAAAGATGCAGATGTAGTTAAAAGAAGAGGCACCTGCACCCCAATGTTCATAGCAGCAATGTCCCCAAGAGCCAAACTGTGGAAAGAGCCCAGACGCTCTTCAACAGATGAACGGATAGAGAAGATGTGGTCCAGGGGTGCCTGGGTGGCTCAGGTCATGATCCCAGGGTCCTGGGATCGAGCCCCGCATCGGGCTCTCTGCTCAGCGGGGAGCCTGCTTCCCCCTCTCTCTGTCTGCCTCTCTGCCTACTTGTGATCTGTCAAATAAATAAATAAATAAATAAAATCTTTAAAAAAAAAAGAAGAAGATGTGGTCCACATACACAATGGAATATTACTCAGCCATCAGAAAGGATGAATACCCACCATTTGCATCAACATGGATGGGACTGGAGATTATGCTGAGTGAAATAAGTCAAGCAGACAAAAGACAATTACATGGTTTCACTCCTATGTGGAACAGAGGCAATAGCGTGGAGGACCATAGGGGAGGGGAGGGAAAGCTGAAGGGGGAGAAATCAGAGAGGGAGATTTCTGGACCCCGGAGACTGAGAGACTCTGGACTCCAGGAAACAAACCGAGGGCTTCAGAGGGGAAGGGGTGGGAGAATGGGGTCTCCAGGTGATGAGTATTAAGGAGGGCACTTGTGATGAGCATTGGGTGTTATATGTAACTAATGAATCATTGAACATGACATCAAAAACGGAGATGAACCATGAGAGACTATAGACTCCAAGAAACAAATGGAGGGTTTTAGAGGGGAGGGGGTGTGGGGAGGTGGGTTAACCCGGTAATGGGCATTAAGGAGGGCACGGATTGCATGGAGCACTGGGTGTTATACACAAACAATGAGTCATGGAACATGATATCAGAAACTAATGATGGTACTGTATGGTGACTGACACAATGAAAAATGCAAAAAAAAATGATATACAGTGGCTAACTGAACATAATGAAAAGAATAAAAAAAAGGAATACAAAAGAGAGTTCCTTAGGTTGAAACAAAAGGACACCAAACAGCAACATAAAACAATACAGAAGTATAAATATCACCAGCAAAGGTAAACATGTAGACAGAGAAAACTTCACCGCTCTAATGGTGTTGTGTAAATCACTAGTAGTTTTAGTGTAAAAGCCAAAAGAAAGTATTAAGAATAACGACCTCCTGTTCGTGGATACACAATATGAAAGGATATAAACTGTCCCATCGGTATCACAGAGTGTGGGAGGGGAGTAAGGGGATAGAGTGTTGTATGCAATCAGAGTTATCAGTGTAATACGGACGACTGCAACTATAGGATGTTTTATGTAAGCCTGAGGGTAACCACGGAGAAAATCCCGGTGGAAGATACACAAAAAGTAAAGGGAATCCAAGTCTATCACTACAGTAATCTAAAAATCACAAAGACAGCAAGAGAGGAAAAGAGGCACAAATGCACTACAAGAAAAACAGAAAACACAATGACAATATGAAGCCCTTACCTCTCAGTAATGACTTTAAACATAAATGGATTATATTCCCCAGAGGACAGAGTGGCTGAATGGGTTTCTAAAAATGAGTTCCACCTATGAGCATGGCGGAGCTGCAGGTCCTGGGCCCTCCAAGGAACAGGCTGGAGGTTCTGTCCGTCCTGCTGTCACCACTGGAGCTGGAGGACTCTGAGCTCATGGTGGTCTTTGGGACTGATTATTTGCAGCAAGTGTCAGAGCTCATCAACCACACAGAGCCAAGCATCCTAAACAATTACCTGGTGCAGAAGACGACCTGGAGCCTGAACCACTGCTTGGAGTCTACACAAGAGAAGCTGCTGGAGACCCTCCCTGGCACCAAGAAGTCCCGCAAGCCAAGGCAGCAGACCCGTGTCTCCAACATGCACGCCACACTTGGCTTCCCCTTGGGCCCCCTCTCTGTGACAGCTGCATTTGACTGGCAAAGCAAGGAAATGGCTAAGGGGATGATCAGTGACATCTGGAGCACCCTGAGGAGGCCCTGGGGCAGCCGGTTTGGATGGATGAGAAGACCCATCAAGCAGCCAAGGAGAAAGCAGACACCATCTATGACAGGATTGGCTTCCTGGACTTCATCCTGGAGCCCAAGAGCTGGGTGATGTTTATGATGGGTAGGAAGTCTCTGAATATTCCCTCTTCCAGAATGTGTTCAATTTGCACAGTGTCTCTGCTAAGGTGATGGCTGGCCAGCTCCACAAGTCTCCCATCCAGAACCAGTGGATCATGACCCCCAGTGAATGCCTACTATCTCCCAACCAGGAATAAAATCATCTTCCCTGCCAGCAACCTGCAGGCCCCCTTCTACACCCATAAGCACCCGAAGGCCCTGAACTTTGGTGGCATCAGCATGGTGATGGGCCATGAGTTGACACCTTTCATGACCCAAGGCGTGAATATGACAAGGAAGGGAACCTATGGCAGAATCAATCACTGGCAGCCTCCCAGGATCACATGACCTGCACAGAGGAGCAGTAGTACAGCCAGTACCAGGTCAGCTGGGAGAGGCTCACCGGCCACCAACTGCTGGGAGAGAACTTCACTGACAACAGGGACCTTAAGTCTGCCTATAACACTTTCCAAGCACAGCTGAGAAAACACGGGGAAGAGCAGCAGTTGCCCACCATGGGGCTCACCCATCGCCAGCTCCTCTTTGTGGGATTTGCCCAGGTGTGGTGCTCGGTCTGCACCTTGAGAGCCTCATGAGGGGCTGGTGAAGGAGCTTTGGGCACTCTCTCCAAATCCCGTGACTTCCTGCAGCAATTCAGCTGCCCTGCTGGCTCCCCCATGAACCCAGGACAGCTGCGTGAGGGGTGGTAGACCCCGGGCTGGGGAGAAATGCCTGGCTGTCGCCAGGACCCGGGGCAGCTTGCCCAGCAAGGTTTGTTGTTCCAGATTTAGAGATGGCAGATGCCAACTGGGTGAGTCCACCCCTCCACACCATAGGTGATGCCAGTCCCAGTCCTCCCTCACACACATTGTGCCTCTGCTTTAGGGGTACCCCTACCTCCAGCAGAGACCCCACCATTCACTGTCACATCCTTCCAGGTCACCCTGCCTGCAGGAGGCTGGGGGGGTGTCTGGGGGGGCAGCTCCCACAGGAAGGAGTCTGCATCTTCTAGTCCTAAGATCACTTGAGTTGGTGGCTTTGGGGGTTCCTGCCTGCCCCACTCTGACCACACAGGGCCTGGGTGGTTGCCTCCCCTACTTCTCCCTGAGGCCCACTCAGTGGACTCAGCTCCTTTCAGCCCCACCCTCAGGTGGGGGTCCCCCCCACCCCATGCTTCTCATGCTGCTGCTCCCAACACTGCTGCCAACGTTCACTGACCAACTGTGCTCAGCTCTTAGTGGAAGCCTGAGGGCCTTGCCAAGCCCTCCTGCTGCCTCCTCAGTCTCCCTCAGCTCAGAGGCGAAGTGTGTATGGTGTGTCCGTATAGGGGACGCTGGTTCTTTGTGTCTTGGGGCACAAGACTTAGGGGTTGACTGCTCCTTCCTGGCCCAAGCAGAAAAGCAGACAGAGCAGGGAGATGGAAAGATACAGTTTGTTTTACAGGGAAGAGGGTGGAGAGGGAGGGGTCTTGGTTCTGTAGGGCCCTGTGCCAATAGACACATCAGTCAAAAATAAAAAAATAAGATCCAACTATATGCTGTGTTCAAGAGACTCACTATAGATTCAAAGACACACGTAGGCTACAAGTGAAGGGATGGAAAAGGATATTCCATGCAAGTGGGAACAAAGAGAAAAGGTGGCTGTATTTTTATCAGATAATAAATTCAGTAACTGTCATAGTAGACAAAGAAGTTGATTACATAGTAATAGGGCCAATCTACCAGGAAGATGTTAAAATTATAAATGTATGTGCACCCAAGACCAGAGGTCTTAAATATATAAAGCAAACGTGGACAGATCTGAATGGAGAAATATATAGCAACAGAATATTAGTGATTTCAGTATCCCACTTTCAATTATGGATAAAACATTCAGACA
>LNAC01000763.1:16562-34168 GCA_002007465.1 Ailurus styani
GGGGGTGGGGGATGGATATTAAGGAGGGCACGTATTGCATGAAGCACTGGGGGTGGTGCATGAACAATGAATCTTAGAACACTGAAAAAATAAAAATAAAAAATTAAAAGAAACATAAATAAGGAAACGGTAAACTTGAACAACACTATAGACGAAGTGGAGCCAACATAGAACACTTTGCTCAATGGCAAAAGACACACTTCTCCATCGTACACAGAACATCCTCCATGATGGGTCCCATATTATAATCACAAAACAAGTATTAAACATTTAGGAGGACTGAAATCCTACCAAGTATCCTTTCTGACCACAGTGTAATATAACTAGGAGTCAGTAACAAGTGGGAAGCTGGAAAATTCACAAATATGAGGAAATTAAACAACACATTCTTGAACAAAAAAGTCATACAAAAGAGAATTTTTTAAAATATCATGTGAATGGGCGCCTGGGTGGCTCAGTGGGTTAAAGCCTCTGCTTTTGGCTCAGGTCATGATCTCAGGGTCCTGGGATCGAGGCCCACATCGGGCTCCCTGCTCAGCGGGGAGCCTGCTTCCCCCTCTCTCTCTCTGCCTGCCTCTCTGCCTCCTTGTGATCTCTCTCCCTCTGTGAAATAAATAAATTAAATTAAAAAAAATATATCATGTGAACAATTCACGGAAACCAATGAGAACAAAAACACATCAGTCCAAAACCTATGGGATACTGCAAAGGCGGCCCTAAGGGGAAAATACGCAGCCATCCAAGCCTTTCTCAAAAAAGTAGAGAAATTGCAAATGCACAAGCAAACCCTACACCTAAAGGAGCTGGAGAAGGAACAGCAAATAAAACCTAAATCAAGCAGGAGAAGAAAAATAATAAAGATTAGAGCAGAGATAAATGAGATAGAAACCAGAAAAACAGCAGAATAGATCAACAAAACTAGAAGCTGGTTCTTTGAAAGAATCAATAAGATCGATAAACCACTGGCCAAACTTATCCAAAAGAAAAGAGAAAGGACCCCAAACTAATAAAATAATGAATCAAAGGGGAGAGATTACGACTAACACCAACGAAAAAGAAACAATTATTAGAAATTATTACCAGCAATTGTATTTATGCTAACGAATTAAGCGACCTAGAAGAAATGGTGCCTTCCTGGAAACTTACAAACTACCAAGACTGAAACAGGAAGAAATAGACAATGTGAAAAGACAAATAACCAGAAACTAAATTGAAGCAGTAATCAAAAATCTCCCCAAAAACAAAAGTCCAGGGCCAGATGGCTTCCCAGGGGAATTCTATCAAACATTTAAAGAAGTAACAATACCTATTCTACTGAAGCTGTTCCCAAAAAAAGGAGAAACAGAAGGAAAACTTCCAAACTCCTACAAGGCCAATGTTACCCCGATCCCCAAACCAGGCAAAGACCCCAACAAAAAGGAGAATTACAGACCAATATCCCCAATGAACACAGATGCCAAAATACTCAACAACATCCTAGCTAATAGGATCCAACAATATAGTAAAAGGATTATTCACCACAACCAAGTGGGTTTTATGCCTGGGATCCAAGGGTGGTTCAACATTCACAAATCAATCCACATGGTAGAGCACATCAATAAAAGAAAAGACAGGACTCATACAATCCTCTCAATTGATGAAGAAAAACCATATGACAAAATACAACATCCATTCCTGATTAAAACTCTTCAGAGTTCAGGGATAGACAGAACATTCCTCAATTTCATAAAAACCATCTATGAAAAGCTCACACTGAATATCGTTATCAGGATCAGGAACACAACAGGGATGCCCACTCTCACCACTATTGTTAAACATCATTCTAGAAGTCCTAGCAACAGCAATCAGACAACAGAAAGAAATAAAACGTATTCAAATTGGCAAAGAAAAAGTCAAACTCTCTCTTTGCAGATGACATGATACTTTATGTGGAAAACTCCACCCCCAAATTACTAGAACTCATACAGCAATTCAGTGATGTGGCAGGATACAAAATCAATGCACAGAAATCAGTTTCTTTTCTATAGCACTAACAATGTAACTGTAGAAAGAGAAATTAAGAAATCAATTCTATTCACAATAGCAACAAAAAAATCACAAGATACCTTGGAATAAACCTAACCAAAGACATAAAGGATCTATACCCTAGAAACTATAGAACACTGAGGAAAGAAATTGAGGAAGACACTAAAAGATGGAAAAATATTCCATGCTTGTGGATTGGAAGAATAAACACTGGGGTTTTTTGTTTATTTTTTTTTCAGTAAACATTGTTAAAATGTCCATCCTCCCAGAGCTATTTATACTTTCAATGTTGTCCCTATTAAAATACCATCGGCATTTTTCAAAGAGCTGGAACAAAAAATACTAAAATTTTTGTGGAGCCAGCAAAGACCCCAAATTGCCAAGGGAAGGATAAAAAAGAAAAACAAAAGCTGGGGGCATCATGTTGCCTGACTTCAAGCTATATTACAAAGCTATGATCACCAAGACAACATGGTACTGGCACAAAAACAGACACATAGACCAATAGAACAGAAGAGAAACTCCAGAAATGGACCCTCAACTCTAAGGTCAACTAATCTTTGACAAAGCAGGAAGAAATACCCAATGGAAAGAAGAAAGTTTCTTCAGTAAGTGGTGCTCGGAAAGTTGGACAGCTACATGTAGGAGAATGAAACTGGACCATTCCCTTACACGACACACAAAGATAAACTCAAAATGGACGAAAGACCTCAATGTGAGACAGGAATCCATCAAAATCCTAGAGGAGAACACAGGCAGTTATCTCTTCGACATTGGCCACAGCAACTTCTTTCAAAACACATCTCCAAAGGCAAGGGAAACAAAAGCGATAATGAACTTTTGGGACTTCCTCAAGATAAAAAGCTTCTGCACGGCAAAGGAAAACAGTCAGCAAAACTAAAAGGCAGCCCACGGAATTGGAGAAGATATTGGCAAATTACTTTACAGATAAAGGGCTGGTATCCAAGATCTATAAAGAACTTCTCAAACTCAACATCCAAAAAACAAATAACCGGGGAAGTGGCGAGGTGGTGGAGGAGTAGGAGACCAATTATCATCAGGTCCCAGAAATTCACCCAGAGAGCTATCAAACTATTCTGAACACCTACAAATTCTACAGGAGACCGAAGAGAAGAGGAGCAGTGATCTAGGAACAGAAAATCGACCCCTTTCCGGAAGGTAGGATGTGCGGAGAAGTGAATCCGAAGCGACGGGAAGATAGACCCGGGGGGAGGGCGGCTCCCGGCAGGTGAGCGAGCAGCGGAGCACAGACTCGGAGCTTCTAGAAGTCGGCTCCATGGAGGGTCATTGCCTGGAGGCCAGGCGGGGGTTGCAGCCCTCGCGCGGGGACAGTGTGGTCTCAGGACCGCGGGGACACAGAGACCAGGGGTGTCTGAGCGCGACCGAGCCCCCAGGTCTCAGAGAGAAGCCGGCGGGAGAGACGGAGCCGAGCTGGAAGGGGTCTCTCAGCTCGGGGTTACCTGGGGCCGGGATCCGAGGCACGGTCGGGCCGCTGCTCTGGGAGCAGGGACCCCGCGGGCGGCAGACCCGGAGAGACTCACCCTCCTCCTCCAGGAGCGGCGGCGCGGGAGCGGCTGCGGGATCTGCCGGGTTCGGAGATTCTAACTGGGGCCGCGTCAGAGAGAGAGACGCTCCGTCACAGGCCGGCTGAGCTCGGAGCACGGCCGGAGACCAGGAGACGGATGGACTGCTGTTCTCTGAGGCGCACTGAGGACGGAGGCCCGAGCTCGCGGCTCCTCCGGGTCGGAGACTGGGAGCCGCCATGTTCAGTCCCGGCCTCCAACGCGGTACGGAAAGCGCTCAGGGAACAAAAGCTCCGAGAGCGAACCCGAGTGGATGACGTAGCCCCGCCCCTGGCGAGGGCGGTGCGATTCCGCCTCCGGCAGAGACACCTGAGAATCACAGCAACAGACCCCTCCCCCAGAAGAACGGAAAAAAACGTCCACCAAAGCTAAGTTCAAGATTGCTGAGAATTGTGGAACTCCGGAGCAAGGGGAAAGCAACGCAGAGAATTCATGGCTTTTCCGCCATGATTCTTTAGTCGTTCAAAGTTAAATTCTTTGAATTTTTTTTTTACTCTTTAAAATTTTTTCCTTTTTCCTATTTTAACGTTTTTAAGTATTATATCTAATCAACGCTTTTTAATCTTTTTAAATTTTCATTGTTATAGTCATATTTTATCCCTACATTGTATTTAACCTTACTTTTTGTATACATATAGGGTCTGTTCAATTCACCAATCTAATAATACGGATAGAGATAGATACAGAGATGAGTTCGAGACAGAGATAGATATAGAAATAGATAATATAGATATAGGATTTTGTTTTATTTATTTTTTGTTTTGTCTTTGTTTGATTTTGGGGGGTTTTTGGGGGGTTTTTGTTTTGTTTTGTTTTGTTTTGCTTTTTTCCCCTCTTTCTTTTCTCCCCAGTTCTAGGTCTCTTCTGAGTAGGTTAGTGTATGTTTCTCTGGGGTCATTGCTACCCGTTAGTATTTTGTTCTCTCATCCATCTATTCTTATCTGCATAAAATGACAAGGTGGAAAAAATCAACACACAAAAAAGAACAAGAGGTAGTAATGGTGGCTAGGGACCTAATCAACGTAGACATTAATAATATGACAGAACTAGAGTTTAGAATGACGATTATTAAGGTGCTGGCTGGGCTCAAAAAAACCATGGAAGATAACAGAGAAGCCCTCTCTAGAGAAATAAAAACCCTTCCTGGAGAAATAAAAGAACTAAAATCTAACCAAGCTGAAATTTAAAAAAAAGCTATTAATGAGGTGCAATAAAAAATGGAGGCTCTTACTGCTGGGATAAATGAGGCAGAAGACAGAATTAGTGATTTAGAAGACAAAATATCAGAGAATAAAGAAGCAGAGGAAAAGAGAGACAACTACTGGACCATGAGGGGAGAATTCAACAGATAAGTGATACCATAAGACGAAACAATATTAGAATAATTGGGATCCCATAAGACGGGGGAGGGCAGTAGGTATATTGGAGCAAATTATAGTACAGAATTTCCCTAATTTGGCGAAGGGAACAAGCATCAAAATCCAGGAGGCACAGAGAACCCCCCCTCAAAATCAATAAAAATAGGTCCACACCCCATCATCTAATAGTAAAACTTACAAGTCTTAGTGACAAAGAGAAAATCCTGAAAGCAGCTCAAGACAAGATGTCCATAACATACAATGGTAGAAATATTAGACCGACAGCAGACCTATCCACAGAGACCTGGCAGGCCAGAAAGAACTGGCATGATATATTCAGAGCACTAAACAAGAAAAATATGCAGCCAAGAATACTATATCCAGCTAGGCTGTCATTGAAAATAGAAGGAGAGATAAAAAGTTTCCAGGACAAACAAAAACTAAAGGAATTTGCAAACACCAAGCCAGCCCTACAAGAAATATTGAAAGGGGTCCTCTAAGCCAAGAGACCCTAAAAGAATCATAGACCAGAAAGGAAGAGACACAATATCCAGTAACAGTCACCTTACAGGCAATACAATGGCTCTAAATTCATATCTCTCAATAGTTACCCTGAATGTAAATGGACTAAATGCCCCGACTAAAAGACACAGGGTATCAGAATGGATAAAAAAACAAGACCCATTGATATGCTGTCTAC
The DNA here is from genome assembly GCA_002007465.1 of Ailurus styani. Classification (NCBI taxonomy): domain Eukaryota; kingdom Metazoa; phylum Chordata; class Mammalia; order Carnivora; family Ailuridae; genus Ailurus; species Ailurus styani. The sequence goes on from LNAC01000763.1 coordinate 22,250, forward strand.
GAGAAACTCATTTTACATGCAAAGACACCTCCAGATTTAAAGTGAGGGGGTGGAAAACAATTTACTATGCCAATGGACAGCAAAAGAAAGCTGGAGTGGCAATCCTTATATCAGATAAATTAGATTTTAAGCCAAAGAATATCATAAGAGATGAGGAAGGACACTATATCATACTAAAAGGATCTGTCCAAGAAGATCTAACAATCATAAATATCTATGCCCCTAACATGGGAACAGCCAATTATATAAACCAATTAATAACAAAATCAAAGAAACACATTGGCAATAATATAATAATAGTAGGGGACTTTAACACCCCCCTTACTGAAATGGACAGATCATCGAAGCAAAAGATCAACAAGGAAATAAAGGCTTTAAATGACACCCTGGACCAGTTAGACATCACAGATATATTCAGAACATTCCATCCCCAAACAACAGAATACACATTCTACTCTAGTACACATGGAACATTCTCCAGAATAGACCATATTCTGGGTCACAAATCAGGTCTCAACAGGTACCAAAAGATTGGGGTCATTCCCTGCATATTTTCAGACCATAATGCTCTGAAACTAGAACTCAACCACAAGAGGAGTTGGAAAGAACTCAAACACATGGAGGCTAAAGAACATGCTACTCAAGAATGAATGGGACAACCAGGAAATTAAAGAAGAATTAAAAAATTCACAGAAACAAATGAAAATGAAAACACAACAGTTCAAAATCTTTGGGACACAGCAAAAGCAGTCCTGAAAGTATATAGCAATGCAAGTCTTTCTCAAGGAACAAGAAAGGTCTCAAGTACACAACCTAACCCTACACATACAAAACCTAGAGAAAGAACAGCAAAGAAAGCCTACACCCAACAGGAGAAGAGAAATAATAAAGATCAGAGCAGAAATCAATGAAATAGAAACCAAAAGAACAGTGGAACAAATCAAAGAAACTAGGAGCTGGTTCTTTGAAAGGATTAGTAAGATTGATAAACCCCTGGCCAGACTTATCCAAAAGAAAAGAGAGAGAAAGGACTCAAATTAATAAAATCATGAATGAAAGAGGAGAGATCACAACCAACACCAAAGAAATACAAACAATTATAAGAACATATTATGAGCAACTGTACACCCGGAAATTTGACAATCTGGAAGAAATGGATGCATTACTAGAGACATATAAACTACCAAAACTGAACCAGGAAGAAGTTGAAGACCTGAATAGACCCATGACCAGTAAGGAGATTGAAGCAGTCATCAAAAATCTCCCAAAAAGCAAGAGCCCAGGCCAGACGGCTTCCCAGGGGAATTCTACCAAACATTTAAAGAAGAATTTATACCTATTCTTCTGAAACTATTCCAAAAAATAGAAATGGAAGGAAAACTTTCAAACTCATTTTATGAGGCCAGCATTACCTTGATCCCAAAACCAGACAAAGATCCCATCAAAAAGGAGAATTACAGACCAATATCTTTGATGAATACAGATGCAAAAATCCTCAACAAAATACTAGCCAATAGGACCCAACAGCACATTAAAAGGATTATTCACCACGACCAAGTGGGATTTATTCCTGGGCTGCAAGGTGGGTTTAACATTCGCAAATCAATCAATGTGATACAAGACATTAATAAGAGAAAGAACAAGAACCATAGGATCCTCTCAATAGATGCTGAAAAAGCATTTGATAAAGTACAGCACCCTTTCTTGATCAAAACTCTTCACAGTGTAGGCATAGAGGGTACATACCTCAATATCATCAAAGCCATCTATGAAAAACCCACAGCAAGTATCATTCTCAATGGAGAAAAACTAAGACCTTTTCCCCTAAAGTCAGGAACACGGCAGGGCTGTCCACTATCACCACTGATATTCAACATAGTACTAGAAGTCCTAGCCTCGGCAATCAGACAACAAAAAGAAATAAAAGGCATCCAAATCTGCAAGGAAGAAGTCAAACTCTCACTCTCTGCAGATGATATGATACTTTATGTGGAAAACCCAAAGGACTCCACTCCAAAACTGCTAGAACTCATACAGGAATTCAGTAAATGTCAGGATATAAAATTAATGCACAGAAATCATTTGCATTTCTATATACCAACAACAAAACAGAAGAAAGAGAAATTAAAGAGTCAGTCCCATTTACAATTGCACCCAAAACCATAAGATACCTAGGAATAAACCTAACCAAAGAGGCAAAGAATCTGTATTCAGAAAACTATAAAGTACTCATGAAAGAAATTGAGGAAGACACAAAGAAGTGGAAAAACATTCCATGCTCATGGATGGGTAGAATAAATATTGTGAAAATGTCTATGCTACCTAGAGCAATCTACACATTTAATGCAATCCCCATCAAAATACCAGCAATTTATTTCAAAGAAATGGAACAAATAATCCTAAAATTTATATGGAACCAGAAAAGACCCCGAATAGCCAAAGGAATGTTGAAAAAAAAAAGCAAAGTTGGCGGCATCACAATTCCAGATTTCAAGCTCTATTACAAAGCTGTCATCATCAAGACAGTATGGTACTGGCACAAAAACAGACACATAGACCAGTGGAACAGAATAGAGAACCCAAAAATGGACCCTCAACTCTATGGTCAACTAATCTTCGACAAAGCAGGAAAGAATGTCCAGTGGGTGGGAAAAAGTCTCTTCAACAAATGGTGTTGGGGGCACCTGGGTGGCTCAGTGGGTTGAAGCCGCTGCCTTCGGCTCAGGTCATCCCAGGGTCCTGGGATCGAGGCCCACATCGGGCTCTCTGCTCAGCAGGGAGCCTGCTTCCTCCTCTCTCNTCAACTAATCTTCGACAAAGCAGGAAAGAATGTCCAGTGGGAAAAAGACAGACCAAAAAACAAATGGTGTTGGGAAAACTGGACAGCCACATGCAGAAAAATGAAACTGGATCATTTCCTTACACCACACACAAAAATAGACTCAAAATGGATGAAAGACCTCAACATGAAAAAGGAATCCATCAAAATCCTTGAGGAGAACACAGGCAGCAACCTCTTCGACCTCAACCGCAGCAACTTCTTCCTAGGAACCTCACCAAAGGCAAGGGAAGCAAGGGCAAAAATGAACTATTGGGACTTCATCAAGATTAAAAGCTTTTGCACAGCAAAGGAAACAGTCAACAAAACCAAAAGACAACTGACAGAATGGGAGAAGATATTTGCAAATGACATATCAGATAAAGGGCTAGTATCCAAAATCTATAAAGAGCTTCTCAAACTCAATAACCATAAAACAAATAATCCAGTCAAGAAATGGGCAGAAGGCATGAACAGACATTTTTCCAAAGAAGACATCCAAATTGCCAACAGACACATGAGAAAGTGCTCAACATCACTGGGCATCAGGGAAATACAAATCAAAACCACAGCGAGATACCACCTTACACCAGTCAGAATGGCTAAAATCAACAAGTCAGGAAATGACAGANAACTCAGGAAACCAAAGATGTTGGGGAGGATGCGGAGAAAGGGGAACCCTCCTACACTGTTGGTGGGAATGCAAGCTGGTGCAGCCACTCTGGAAAACAGTATGGAGATTCCTCAAAAAGTTGAAAATGGAGCTACCCTACGACCCAGCAATCGCACTACTGGGTATTTATCCTAAAGACACAAAGGTAGTGTTCCTCAGGGGCACGTGCACCCGAATGTTTATAGCAGCAATGTCCACAATAGCCAAACTATGGAAAGAACCTAGATGTCCATCAACAGATGAATGGATAAAGAAGATGTGGTATATATATACAATGGAATACTATGCAGCTATCAAAAGAAACAAAATCATGCCGTTTGCAACAATGTGGATGGAACTAGAGGGTATTATGCTGAGCGAAATAAGTCAATCAGAGAAAGACAATTATCATATGATCTCTCTGATATGAGGAACTTGAGGGCCAGGGTGCAGGGTCGTGGGGGGTAGGGAGGGAAAAATAATGGAACAAGATGGGATGGGGAAGGAGACAAACCATAAGAGACTCCTAATCTCATGAAACAAACTGAGGGTTACAGGGGGGTGGGAGGGTAGGGATAGGGTGGATGGGTTATGGACATTGAGGAGGGTTTGTGCTATGGTGAGTGCTGTGAAAGCTACTGTAAGCCTGATGATTCACAGACCTGTACCCCTGGGGCAAAAAAAAAAGTGCTAAATTTTTTCCATGAAGGATGTAACCATTCACATTCATGTACTGCAAAGCATAAGCATGTCTGATCCCAAAGGTGGGTGTAATCAAAACACAATAATGAGAAAGATGAATAATGCCATCTCATAATTTTATTTCATACTTCTCTTATTACAAATAAAAATGTGCATTTTCCCATTAAAAAAAAACCAAAAAACAAATAACCCAGTCAAAAAATGGGCAGAAGATATCAACATACACTTTTCTAAAAAAGACATACAAATGGCTTACAGACACATGAAAAAATGTTCAACATCACTCAGCATCAGGGAAATACAAATCAAAACCACAGTAACATACCACCTTACACCAGGTAGAATGGCAAAATTTAACAAAACAAGAAACAACAAATATTGGCGAGGATGTGGAGAAAGGGGAACCCTCTCACCCTGTTGGTGGGAACGCTAATTGGTACAGCCATTCTGGAAAACAGTGTGGAGGTTCCTCAAAAAGTTAAAAATGACCCAGCATTGCACTACTGGGTATTTACCCCAAAGATACAGATGTGCAGTGAAATGAAAGGGCACCTGCGCCCCAATGTGCACAGCAGCAATGTCCACAATCCCAAACTGTGGAAGGAGACAAGAGGCCCTTCAGCAGATGAAAGAATATGGATAAAGAAGATGTGGTCCATATATACAGTGGAGTATCACTCAGCCATCAGAAAGGATGAATACCCATCATTTGCATTGATACATTTGGAACTGGAGGAGATGTTAAGTGAAATAAGCAAAGCACAAAAAGATGATTATCATATGGTTTCACTCATATGTGGAACATAAGCAATAGGATGGAGGATTACAGGGGAAGGGAGGGAAATCCAAAGGAGGAGAAATCAGAGGGAGATGAACCATGAGAGACTGTGGACCCCAAGAAACAATCTGGGGGTTTCAGAGGTGAGGAGGGTGGGGGAAGGAGTAACAGGGGGATGGGTATTGAGGTGGGCACATGCTATGATGAGCACAGGGTTTTATACTCAACTAATGAATCAATGAACACTGCATCAAGGACTAACTAATGTGCTATACAGTGGCCAGTTAAACATAATAAATTTTTTTAATTAAAAAATATCATGAGACAAATAAAAATGGAAACACTGGGGATGGACTAGATAGGTGATAGGGATTAAGGAAGGCACTTGTGATGAGTCCCGGATGTTATATGTCAGTAATCAATCACTGAATTCTACTCCTGAAGCCAGTATTGCACTGTATGCTTACTCACTAGAATTTAAATACAAATTAAAAAAGAAGATGAAAACACAACATAGTAAAATTTGTGGGATGCACCAGGGGCACATGGGGGGCTGAGTTGGTTAAGCATCGGCCTTCAGCTCAGGTCATGATCCCAGGATCCTGGGATCCAGTCCCAGGTCAGGCTCCTTGCTTAGCAGGGAGCATGCTTCTCCCTCTCCCTGCCACTCCCCCTGCTTGTGCCCTCTCTCTCTCTCAAATAAATAAATATTCAGTGGCAAAAAGACAGTCTTTTCAATAAATGGTGTTGGGAAAATTGGACAGATATGTATAGAAGAATGAAACTCAACCATTCTCTTACACCATACACAAAGATAAACTCAAAATGGACGAAAGACCTCAATGTGAGACAGGAGTCCATCAAAATCCTAGAGAATATATGCGGTAACCTCTTCGACATCGGCCACAGCAACTTCTTTCAAGACACATCTCCAAAGGCAAGGGAAACAAAAGCGAAAATGAACTTCTGGGACTTCAGCAAGATAAAAAGCTTCTGCACAGCAAAGGAAACAGTCAACAAAACTAAGAGGCAACCCAAGAAATGGGAGAAGATATCTGCAAATGACACTCAAAGGGCTGATATCGAGGTTCTATAAAGAACTCCTCAAACTCAACACCCAAAAAAACAGATAATCAAATCAAAAAATTGGCAGAGGACATGAACAGACACTTCTCCAAAGAAGACATACAAATGGCCTACAGACACATGAAAAAATGTTCATCATCAGTAGCCATCAGGGAAACTCAAATCAAAACCACATTCAGATACCACCTTACACCAGTTAGAGTGGCCAAAATCAACAGGATAGGAAACAACACGTGTTGGAGAGGATGTGGAGAAACGGGAACCCTCTTACACTGTTGGTGGGAATGCAAGTCGGTGCAGACACTTTGGAAAATAGTGTGGAGATTCCTCAAAAAATTAAAAATAGAGCTACCCCATGACCCTGCAATTGCACTACTGAGTATTTACCCCAAAGATAGAGATGGAGTGAAAAGAAGGGCCATTATGTACCCCAATGTTCATAGCAGCAATGTCCACAATCACCAAACTGTGGAAAGAGCTGAGATCCCTTCAACAGATGAATGGATAAAGAAGATGTGGTCCATATACACAATGGAATATTACACAGCCATCAGAAAGGATGAATACCCAACTTTTGTATCAACATGGACGGGCCTGGAGATCATGCTGAGTGAAATAAGTCAAGCAGAGAAAGTCAATTATCATGTGGTTTCACTTACTTGTGGAGCATAAGGAATAACATGGAGGACATTAGGAGAAGGAAAGGAAAAATGAATTGGGATAAATTGGAGGGAGAGATGAAAGATGAGAGACTGGATTCTGAAAAACAGAGTTATGGAGGGGAGCGGGGTGGGGGAATGGGTGAGCCTGGTGGTGGGTATTAATAAGGGCATGGGTTGCATGGAGCACTGGGTGTGGTGCATAAACAATGAATCTTGGAACACTGATAAAATTAAATTAAAAAAATAAAATCTTTTTTAAAAATTTGTGGGATGCAGCAAAAGCAGTACTAAGAGGTAAGTTTATAGTGCTAAGCATCTACATCAAAAACACAGACAGCAAATAATCTAACTTTACACCTCAAGGAACTATAAAAAGTACAATGAACTAAAGTCACATTTACCAGGAGGAAGAAAATAATAGAGATGGAAGCAGATATGAATAAAACAGAATAAAAAACAGAAAAATCAACAATAATGAGAGTGGGTTTTTTTAAAAAGCTGAATAAGAAAAATCAGAAATTAATATGAGGACATTACAACTGATGTCACGGAAATACAAAAGGATCCCAAGAAAATTTAAGGAACAACTGTTTGCCAAAAAAAATCAGATGACCTAGAAGAAATGAATAATCTCCTAGGGAACTGCAAGACTGACTGCAAAAGAAAGTTTGAACATATTTATAACTAGCAAGAAGATTAAATCAGTAATTAAAGATCTAAAAATGAAAATCCCAGAACAAGATGGCACAACTGAATTCTTCTAATAATTCAAAAAATGAATACCAGCACTTCTCAAACTGTTCCAGAAAACTGAAAGGGAGGAAACACATCCAAACCCAGTTTATAAGGTGATATTTACCCTGATGCCAAAGCCAAGACATGGAATTAACCTAAGCGCCCACTAATGGGCAAATGGATAAATAAGATGTGATATGTATATACAATGGAATATTACTTGACCATAGAAAAGCAATTTTGCAGGGCGCCTGGGTGGCTCAGTCATTTAGCATCTGTCCTTAGCTCAGGTCCTGATCCCCGGGTCCTGGGATCGAGCCCGGCATCGGGCTCCCTGCTCAGCAGGAAGCCTGCTTCTCCCTCTCCCACTCCCCCTGCTGTGTTCCGTCCCTCACTGACTCTGTGTCAAACAAAAAAAATCTTGGGCGCCTGGGTGACTCAGTCGGTTGAACAACTGCTTTCGGCTCAGGTCATGATCCTGGACTCCTGGGATCGAGTCCCACATCGGGCTCTCTGCTCAGCGGGGAGTCTGCTTCTCCCTCTGATCCTCCCATCTCCCATCCTCCCTCTCAAATAAAATCTTTAAAAAATAATAAATAGAATCTTTAAAAAGCAATTTTTCCACATGCAACAACATGGATGAGTCTCGAGGGTATTGTACTAAGTGAAATAAGTCAGTGACAAAATTATATAAACTCACTTATATGTCGAAGTTTTAAGTAAACAAAAATGAGCTTATACAGAGAACAGATTTAACATACTGGTAGTTGGTAGGTGGGGAGGGGGTCAAACGGTACAGACTTCTAGTTATTACATAACGTGACAGAGGTGTTAGCTAGTGCTACCTTGGCAATCCTATTATAACACATAAATATATCAAATTAACATGTTGCACTTGCATAATGACTTGCATGTTATAGACTTGCATAATGTTATATGTCAATTATATTTCAAATAAAGATGTAAAAAAGATCATTGTGTATTTCATGTAAAAAACTGGTATTCAGTGAATGATTACTGAACAGTATAATCATGGCTATTGTTAAAGCTGACTTCTATAAATTTAGGTTAACAGTCATTTCAACATTCAAGAGTAGGAGCTACAGAATCCCTAAGGATCAGCAGTAAGGGACAAATAATAGGAAAACATGAAACCGAAACAAGAAGTATGCATCAACCATAGATAAGAGCCTATTAAAGTAATGACATAAAAAGCAAAAATGGAATTCAGCACGTAGAAGACAACAAATGTGGTCACCAGCATCAGGATGGTATGGGCGGCTCTGGGCTCTGGGGGATTTGCGGTAACTGGTGGGGATGTGAATATACTGCACTCTGGTGATGCCTGCGCAGGCGCAGCACCGGGAGCCTCTGGACCAGACCGTGAGGCCAATAAACATGGTCCATCCAGAGATGGACCACACGAAGACAAGACCTGTATTAGGACCTAAGGTTGAGCAAAACCATTTGCCTTGGGCATGGTTGTGCGTGTCCTGTAGACCAGTAACTTTCCCAGGAACACAGATACCAATGAAGACCCCAGAGATCCAGCAGATGATCAGGAAGGACCAATGACCTTGGGGGCTCATCCTCTGAGCATCCTCCCCGCTGTCCTGGGGCTGAGAATGACCCACTGAAAGGCGCTCAGGACACCGGCGGAGCACAAGGTGGTGCTGCAAAGCCATTTGGTGGCTGTAACGGACACACGTACACACAAGAGTGACGGGGTTGCCCAAAGACAAAAGCCGCCATTGCGAGCGGAATCCCAGGGGAGAGAAGAACCAGGATATTGGCCACAGCCACGTAGGGGAGAGTGGTGTTGAGGAGCCTCTGCCTGGGTCCACGCAGGACGGGAGGGATGTTATGGGAGAGGAAGAGGATGCTGGCAAGGGCCCCAACCTCTATTGTTAACAAGAAGATGGTTTTCAGAGCCTCTTCCCCTGGGGATCTTAGGCCTTTGGTCTGCAAAGACCTGGTGAGCGCTTCCGAGCGGCCTGGAGTGAAGAGCAGGCTCTGTCAGCGTCCGCATAAGGACTCCTTTTAGTTCTAGGACCTCATAAAGGGATTCTGGGCCATTTCTCCTCCTGAAGAGGGAGACACGGTCATATTCCGCAGGAGACTTGAACTGGAGAACATGTCATGGACATCGATCTCATATTATCACTTTTTATTTTTATTTACTTTTATGTTCTGACTCCCCATCAGAATATAAAGTCCATGAACTCAGGAAGCATGCCTGTCTTGGTCAAAAATATGGTTGACGCACAATGGGTATGAAACAAATACGTACTTTATAAATGAATATGTGGGAAGAGACAAGATCCGGTGTACCATCTTTACAATTCGCTGCCATCCTGTCTGCCAGTAGAATGCATTAATAACGTTCAATGGAAATGCAAAAAAATATACAAATTATAAGATTACCTAACTAAAGATTATCTAACTAAAATTCCAAGAGAATGTATATTCAACTTATGAGGACTCAATAGTATATATTTAGAGTGACGGTACACAAAATGCTTTTCAAAATATCCGTAGCCATTTGAATACACAACATGTCTCTAAAATGTCTTCAGATATTCCATTCAGTATAGAAAATATCCCTCCTGGCTGAAGAATTCTAGTTATTAACAATTCCACAGACTGTAACTTGTTGAGAAGTCGGTTCCTAGAGAGCTTTTTCAAAGTGGTCTCCCATTCACCTCAGTCCACACGGAAAAGTAAACGCTACTCAAAACAGCCAATCCAGATAGGTATTAAAGAGCGCCCTTGTCGTGATGAGCACTGGCTGTTGTATGTAAGTGATCACTGAATTCTACTCCTGAGGCCAGTATCACACTGCAGGTTAACTAAAATTTAGGGAAAAAAACCCATCAACCTGTATACCTTTACTATACCCAATTTTATTAGTCAATTACACCTCAATAACGCTAGTAAAACTGTTTTCTCATTAAATCATTGCAGACTGCTTTACATCTCTTTGAGTTTTTGAGTTCCTACATTTTGTCTGACTCTTTGATTCTCATTTATAAAACCCAGAACCAACTAAACTGGGTACCTGAGCTCAAAAGCAACCATAGCACATTCGGGTGGCCTGTTAGAATAAACACTGGTCTGAGCCCTTATGAGTGACAAAGCTTCTGTAACATACAAGAGAAAGACTTATTCTGATAAAAAGTCTGAAGTCTTCCAAAGGCAATAATCTTAATAGTTACTGTGGGATTGAGAAGCCACTGTCAGAAAAGAAAAAATAAATGATACTGAGAAAAACATCTCTGAGTTACTAAACTTTCTTGCTCTTTGGGAAAACTGGGTCCATGGTGGGGACAAGACAGGAAACAGCGTGGCGAGTCCCTTGTGACCGTCAGCTCCGGACTCCCCCAGTGCGGGTCTTGTCTCTCGTTCCCCGCTCCTCAGTGATAATTAATGGTGCTGGGACATGGGACACGCCCTTGAGCTCTGAGAACCTGTTCCCGCATTTGAGATGCGGCAACGACAGAGGAAGCCTGGGTCAGAGGCTAACCCTTGAGCGGACCAAGACCCCATCCTCAGCATCCTGAAAGCTCTTGCTGTGTTTCAATCCCCCACGCAGGAGCTCAGTCCCACCGGGGGAGCGTGACCCCTCTGGGCACCTGTTTTCTCACTGGAAGTCAAGTTTGCACGAATACGGACCACCACTCATAAGTCTCATGTACACACGCAAGGTGGGGGTCAGGTCAATTACGGATCACAATGGCTAGGACGAAGTTCTCAGTAAGTGGTGGGGGAGTTCTTTATGAATTATGTTCCCTTGTTTTGATTGCCCGCCACCACCAGGGATACAAGGGAAGAACAGTGACACGTGAAATGGGAAGAACAGCCGGGCTGCGTTCCGGCCCTCACGCTGTCTTGTGGGACTTGAAAATGAGCCGTTCATCTTCCTAACATTTTCTCACATTTTCCCTCTCCACTTGCTGCATCAAGTTAAACAAAGGTAGAAGGGCCCTTTTCTGCTTATTTGAAGTATGAGCAATACCCGCACTTTCAACACCGGACCGATCATCCGACCGAGAATCAGCCAGGAAGCGCTGCCCCCGAAACGCCCGGGAGCCCACCTTGACCTACAGACAGGGACATCCCGAGCACCTGCCCAAGGGCGGCGGAGCCCCCGCTGCCACGCGCACGCAGTGTCCACCGGGAAACATCCCGGGTCGGTCCCGAAACAGCTCTTCACAGGTTCACGGAGACTGGCGTCCTACCAAGTACCTTTTCTGACCACAGGGACGCGAAACCAGTCACCAGTAGCAGCAGGAAGACGGGCAGATTCACAAACGCGCAGCTGCAACAACACACTCCTGAAAAACCCAGGGGGCAAAGAAGAAATCAAAGGGAAACCAAGAAATATTTGGAGACAAGCGCCCGTGGAGACAGCACACACTAAACGTGCGGGGTTCCGCAGAAACCTGTCGAAGAGGAATGTTTCGAGCCGCCAGCGCCCACCTTAAGG
>LNAC01000763.1:47107-66309 GCA_002007465.1 Ailurus styani
GGGGGGGGGGGGGGGGGGGGGGGGGGGGGGGGCAGGAGGCGCCCGGTCCCCGTGGGGGGTGAGGGACCGGGGCTCGGGGAGGGGAGGAGAGGCACAGCCCAGGCCCGACCCCCCTCTGGCTCCCGGAAGGTCCCATCCCCGCCTCGTGGCCATGGCCTCACACTTCCGAGAAGCAAGCAGGTGCCGCGTGTGCCTGGCTCACCTGGAGACGCCCGTGTACCTCAAGTGCGGCTTCGCCTGCTGCGTCCGCTGCCTCGGCTCCCTGCAGGAGCAGCCCGGCGGGGAGGGCTTCCTGTGCCCCTCCTGCTCCGCGGTCTCTCGGAAGCAGGACCTCAGGCCCGGCACCCATCTGGGGAGGCTGGTCTCGAGGATCAGGGAGGTGGAGCCCCAGCTGAGAGCCGTTCTGCACATGAGCCCAAGCGTGCGCAAGTTCCAAGGTAGGCCCCCCCCAGAGAGCCCCGGGATGCCCCTGCCTGTGGCTCTCCGTCCCCCGAGGGCACGAGCCGCACTCGTTCTTTCCCAGAAGGAGAGGTTAGGACCACCTCTAAGAACATGAGCTCCTGTCCCTGACTGGCTCCCTGGAGCGGCCAAGGCCTTGCTCCTCTGGCTCTGCCGGCTCCTGTGCCGGCCCGAGCAGCGGTGGGTCCCTTGGTGCGAGCGGCCCGTGTCCTTGTGAAGGACGGGGTCGCCGTGTGTTGAGTGCACTCTAGCTCCGTGCAACTCGAAGTTGGGGTGATGAACCCTGTCCCGGAAACGTGACAAGTCTTGTCAAGTCGCCTGGGATGGTCGGAAAGTCTGAGCATCTTCCAAAGAGCTGGGTGTCAGGGCGCCAAGTGAGAGAGCTGGGCTCTGGTCCAGAGGGTTTCTTTCTTGGTTGCTTTCTTTCTTTTTAAACATTTTGTTTATGTGACAGAGACACGATGAAAGGGAACACAGGCGGGGGGAGTGGGAGAGGGAGCCGCAGGCTTCCCGCCTGACGGCAGAGTTTATGACCAAGCTGCCCAGGCGCCCCCAGAGGGTTAACCCCTGAGGCTGCGTTGGCCCCAGCCACGCGGTCCCCTCAGGACAGCCTCCTGAGCAGGGAGACTGCAGACGTGGGCACACGGTCCCTGGGCTCCCATCCCCCGCCCCTCCCGCCAGACCCCAGCGCACCCCCACTCAGTCGGGTCCCCAGGGCCCTGCCTCTGCCTGGACTGTCCAGGGGCCGCCCTGCTCCTCTCAGGAACCCGGACTTGCTTCTTTGTGTTTGCAACCCCAGGAAGCAAAGGTCTGGGATGCATTTGCCTGTTAACAGCAGGAAACGAGGAAGGTAATTGGCAAGAAGACGTGAGAATCGTCCGGATTTAATGTTCTGCACTAAGTAAAACAGTGGCCACCGTTCACATATTCACTGGGTGCCTGCTTGTCGATGGAATGTGTGCTGGTTTGCATATTATTTTTGAGAACGAACAACAGTCGTGGTCTCTTCATGTGTAATCTGTGCCAAGGGAAAAGGCATCTGTAATCAAAGTCCGAGCACTTAATGCGAAGAGGAGCCCTAGTAGGGGTCGGAGGGACTAGTTCTGATTAGATTCTCTCTATGTGCCACCGCCGCGTCAGGGGCCGGGACATCTCCCCAGGGAAAAGCCGGTCGAAAAGCTGGTCGGGGAGGGAACACAGGGTGAGGAGAAGACGGGCGAGACACCGGGCTTTGCAGAGCGCCGCGGGGTGCGTGTGCTCGCTGATTGGCTTGTTTTCCCGCCACAGCGGAGGTGACCCTGGACGTGGACACGGCCAACCGCTACCTCGTCGTCTCCGAGGACCTGAGGAGTGTCTGCTGCGGGTATTCCCAACCGAACCGGAGGCCCCGAGCCGAGAGATTCGACTATGCCCTCTGTGCGCTGGGGTCCCCTGGGTTCCCCTCTGGCCGCCACTACTGGGAGGTGGACGTGGGCACGAGCAAGGAATGGGACGTGGGCGTTTGCAGAGACTCCGCTCATCGGCAGGGGCCAATCCTACTGGCCGCAGAGCTTGGCTTCTGGACGGTGGGCTTGAGACAAGGAGAGCTCTTCCAAGCCAGCACCACGCCTATGACGGTTCTCTCCGTGAGCCCCCGCTTACACCGACTAGGGATCTTCCTGGACAGGAATTTGGGCACCGTTTCTTTTTATCACGTGAGCGATGGAGCCCACGTTTTCACCTTCACTGGAATTCCTGCTGCAGGGCTGCTGCGTCCGTTTTTTGCCCCGGGGAGTCCCGGCACGGATGGTCGAGGCTTCTTGAGAATCTGTCCTGCGAGGAATCCAGCCATTGCCAGCTGTCCAGTGGGCTCTGACACGGAACGAAGTCTCTAGAGGATTCCTGTGCGCTCAGAGCCGCGCCGGGCCCCTTCCTGCTTGTTGCATGGACGGCACAGAGGGCAGCCGAGAAACACGGAGAGAAACACGGACCGAATCGTGAATGCTAATTAGGTGAGGGAGGAGTGCCTTTCCGACGTGAAGTATCACACGTCGTTCTCTTTGGGACTTTTCCTATTTCTGTCCCAATGAACGGGTTCTGGTTTTACAGATCAATTTCCAAATGTGTCTATTTCCCACGATATGAACTTAGCGTGTGATGGAGGTTAGAAACTAAATAAAAACATGGATGCGACCTAACAGATGAACAGATTTTCTAGGTGATATGTAAGCAAAACCTATGGAAACAGTAAACATGTGTGTGTGCGTATTCAGTTCCCCTCACGGCTGAGACGCACACGGTCAAGTGCACAGCGTTTGGAACACAGGAATTAGGCGGCAGGGCAAGGGCGGGGAGTGCAGCCTGGGACCGCCGGTGAGCCGCCCTAAAGCAGGCGGTGTGCCCTCTGGCCACCCCCGCCCACCGCTGTGCCCTGGCCTGCGGGCCGTGGGGTACTGTCGCCCCGGGGCGGCTCTCCGGCGGCCGGTGGGTCACAGCAGGGGCTGTGTGCGCCTCCCAGGCGGGGGCAGTGCGTACGCGCGCCCGGGACCCAGCCCTTCCCAACGCAGTACCGTGCTTAACTTCCGGCTGCCGTGGTCGGTCCACGCCATCCCAGCAACGGCGAGGACCTTCTGCGGCAACAGAAACACTTCCGCCGCCGCGGGCCGTTGCCCCTGGAGAGCACGGGGCTGAGGCTTGCGGTTCCCCGGGGATGCAGGCTAGTCCCCTAGCGGCAGAAGGGCCCGACTGGGCACAGTCCTCAGAGGGGGCTCCCCAGGGGCTGCTGCGGAGGGAGGGGACCGGCCGGGAGCACTGAGCGTGGGGCCCCGCGGGCAGCAAGGGCTAGGGAAGCAGGTTATGACACTGCCGTCTAGAGCTGTGTGGGCTTCAAAAGCTCCCCGAAATGCGCGTTGTAAGGAGCAGCCGTGAGATGGAGCCCTCTGAAATCACACACACGCACACAAAACACGAGTGATGACAAAGAATTAGCCCTGAAAACAGAATGACCACAGAGAAATACTAGGAAGCAAAGGCTGAAAGCCTCCCGGCACGTGGGGAGCAAGCGGCTGTCCCCACGCGGGGGCCTGACGGGCCTGCAGACGCCAGCACAAGGACTCGCCCGGGGCTACCTCTTCTCAGTCGGGGTAAACAGTTTGGCTCAAGAACCCCCGGGGTGTCTGCCACGCCTACTTCACGCTGCCTTTGTAGGTGGAAGCTACCAGAAACAATGTGAAAACAAGGGGCCGTGTTCCAGTGAAACTTTATTTACAAAAATCATCAGGCAGCCAGGCCCGGGCCGGCCCAGCCCAGTCGGGGCGTCAGGCGCTGGCTGCCGGCGGGTTCGCAGCCCAGCGCGGGGTGTGTGCACACGGAGAGCGCGGAAGGGGCGAGGGGTCCCATGTGCAGGGCGGCGCAGCTCGGCTCGGGGCCAGGCGGGAGGACAGGATTCTGCGCGGAGGGCAGACCAAGTTCCGGAGGGAAGGTGAGGCAGAAGCAGGTGCTGGCCGAACACAGGTCAGAGGAGGGGAGACGGAGGGCGCACGCAGGGCAGGGCAGGGCAGGCCAGGCCGGAGCAGTGCGCCACGCGAGCACGCGCACTGAGCAGCCCGGGGAGCAGGGGAGCGCGGGCGGGGTGGGGCCTGTGGGCCGGGGTCCCGCACTGCAAGCAGGGCTCCCCTAGATGAGCCCCTAGACAGGCCATCTGTCCCCTCCGGCCCCGGCCCCTGCAGACACACCCACGGGACCCCGCGAGCACCCACGACGGGGCCGTGGGAGCCGCTCAGCGGAGAGCCCAGCAAACCACTGAGGCAGGAACAGAGAGCCGGCTGCTCTCCTTCAGCACGGGCCGGGCCGGGCCTTCGGGACTAAAGGGGGCGCGCTCTACTGAAGAGTGGTGGCCAGCAGCTTCTGGGAAGACGAACGAGTTGGGGGACACAAGGTGTTCGGAGCCAGGGTGGCCCCGTGTGGAAGGAAGGAAAAGGAACAGGCCCAAGCGCGGACGCCCAGACGAGTGACAAGGAAAGGCGGCCCATCGCAGCCTCCCGGGAGAGTGACCCGCAGTCTACGTTAGTGGCTCCTTCGGTGTCTTTCCAAAGGAAGTGCAAGGACAGCCCTGAGGGCCCCCAGAAGAACAGCACCATGGGGCGCGGGGCACCTCGGCCGCCCCGGATCCCAGCAGCAGCCCGCGGCCTCCCGGCTCAGCCTGAGACCCCGGCGAGCTTCCAGGGCCCCCGGCACTTGCTTCTCTGGGGCGGGCGGCGGCCGCTCTCCCCTCCAACCACCCCGCAAGCCCGCGGTCTCCCCCAGCTGCAGGGGACCCGCCCTGACCCCCGCCAGACAGCAGGACACACGTCCCACCGTCCTGTGCCTGAGCTCCTGCTCTGCTGCCTCAGTGCCCCGTCACCAAGGCTGCTCTGGGACACACAAGCCACCCTCTCAAGTGGGCTGCCTCCTTGGGGAGACACGCTCAGCCCTCGTCACCACGGGAGAGGGACCCACGGGGTGCGGGTCAGCGGAGGAAGACCACAGCCCCGGCCAACGGGGGGCGCGGGGGGGCCCTGGGCTCCGGCAGAAGTGGCCTCCAGTTTCTCAGGACCGCTGGCTGGACAGGAGACGTGTGTGGAGCCAGGGGGTAGGGGGCCATGCGTGGGGCCGGGGTCGCGTCCACGGGGACGCAGCATGGCCGTGCCGTCGCGTGCATGTGTCAAGGACACGCAGTCATCGCCCCAGGAGGAAGGCTTATCGCGGGCTCACCCACAGCTCACTGAGCCCGGGACGACCCCCGACCCCCGCGTG
The DNA here is from genome assembly GCA_002007465.1 of Ailurus styani. NCBI lineage: Eukaryota > Metazoa > Chordata > Mammalia > Carnivora > Ailuridae > Ailurus > Ailurus styani. The sequence goes on from LNAC01000763.1 coordinate 52,340, forward strand.
CCGTCCACCGGCCCCCACCCAGCAACGCCATCAGCGCCCCAGCCCTGCGGAGGCTGCAGTGCTGCCAGGGCGCAGGAGCCCCACGTGCCCCTGCACAGCCCGCCCCCCCAGGAGAGACACACCAGGGAAATACAGACTTCTGAGAAGATCGGAGCCCCGGGTCCCCCAGGGGAGGGTCCTACGGATCATGGATGGGAACTTGGGGGAGCCACACCCGTGAGAATTGCCATTTATTCCCGAAATCGCCAAAATTATCACCAAGGATTCACCAAGGGGTGTGCATGGGGATGAGGAGGCTCAAACACTGATTGAGGGGCCAGGTGGGAGGGAGGGGGATGGGTGGGGGGACCCCCAGCTGCCCCTCCCCTTTCTAATGCCACAGGAAAGGGGTCCTTCTCTGGCCAGCACCCCTCCCCATCCCCCATGTCCAGTTTCTCTCCAGGGAGGTGGGGTGGGGGGACATGGAAGAGGGTGTAGTGTGAGTGGGCCCCAGGAGGGGGAGGGTGCCGGGGTGGGGGCGGGGGTCCCCCGCTTCACATGCACTCACAACACTGGTCTCCCAGGGAGCAGAAATGGGGGAAGCCAGGCCAGGCCAAATCCCCCTCCCTCCTGGATTATAGGAGGAAGGGATTAGTGTTGGGGGCCGGGGGGCCTGGGGGCATCATGGGGGGCAGGCCAGGGCCCCCGCCAAGGGGAGAGATGTATGTCGGTGCTGCTCCCGGGACCGGGGGCACAGGGCTGAGCCGGAGCTGGTTCAGGGTGAGCGTCGCAGGGGGTGCGGGCTGGAAGGGGTTGGTGACGGAGGGGCCGGTGCTCGGGGCGCCTACGGGAGAGAAAGGACAGGAGACACGCAGAGCAGAGTCAGGCGGGGCCGGGGAGGAGGCGTGCGGGCAGGCCCGGCTGGGAGGCCCCCACTCACCGCTCGGCAGGAAGGGGTTGGAGGCCTTGGCTCCTGGCGGCGCGGGGCCCGGCCGGCTCACCAGCGAGTCCAGGTCGACCAGGGCTGCGTTAGGCCCCAGGAAGGACTCCGGCGTCTTCCGCGTGGGCGGTGGCGGCGTTGGAGCAACTGCGGGCGGGGAGCTCCCCACAGCCTCGGCCAGAGAGCCCCCGACCCCACTCAGGTCGAACGCCCCGGGACTGCGGGCAGGCACCTCTCCGGCGAGCAGCTCCAGCTCCCCTGGAAGGCGGCAGAGGGGGGATCAGGGGAGACGGGAGTGGGGCCTCAAAGAGGGGGCTGTGGTGCTGGGACAGAGCCCAGGGAGGGACGCACGTCCGAGGAAGAGCAGCGGACGACCCCGGGCTGGGCGTGGGGCAGAACCACCAAGGGGCAGGGATACCCCGGGGGTGCTCACACAGCCCCACAAAATCCTCGCCGGTCCCACGGTCCCAAGCAGAAAGTCACGGTGAACAGACAACAGCAGGCACCAAGGAGCCCAGCAGCCTGCACACTGCTTGTTAGCCTGAGACCTGATTTTCTTAGAGAGGTTTAGGAATCCTCTCTGACGTCGAGAAATGAACGAATTGGCGCGGAGAGGAGAAAAAGCCCAGAGAAACGCCAAGTGCAGGCAGTGGGCCTGGAGGCCGGGAGGCCAGGCGGGGGCGGCCGGCGCCCCATCAGTCCCACGTCCTCCCGCGGGCCCGCGGCACTCGAAGACAAACGAGGAAAAGAAACGAAGAGACCCCCACTGCTGTGGGACGAGCCAGCAGGCCCCTTCCGGGGAGAGGCTCCCATGCCCTCCTGACCCCTCACAGGGATGGGTCTTCCAGCAGGGACAGAGCCAGCCTGGACCCCGCCGGGAGGAGGGAACGCAGGAGCCAGGACGCCAAAGGCGAGGAGCCCCCTGGATGGGACGCCTGGTGGGAAAGATGCGCTGAGCCCCGAGGCCCCAGAGGGCAGGCAAGGAAGGTGACCCTCGCCAGAGGCCCCTTGCGGTCACTGCACCGCTGGTGACACAGGGTGCAGCCGGCCGCGCCCTCAGAAACACTCAGAGAAATTGGGTCAGTGCGAGGGAAGGCTCCAGAAAGAGAACTCTTTGTACTCGCCTCGTGACCTTTTTCATAAGTATGAAACTACCGGAAACAAAGTTAAAGCTTCCTTTTCCAAGATAAACCGTCAAGCTTCGATAAAACGGCTCGGACGCTGGACCCCATGGGGAGCTGCCACCTGCCCCTCTTAACCCCTCGCTCAGAAGCACGCCCACCTGACCTGAAGGGCCCCCTGCCAAGGGGGGGGGCGACACAGGGCGGGCCGGGCCCGGTGGCAGGGGCACGGCGGGGGGCGGGGGCTCACCCGTGCTGCTGCCGGAGGCCGGCAGGGCCGTGCGCAGGCGGTCAAAATCCGAGAACTCGTCAGGCTCCGCGTCAAGCCCCACTGCTGCAGGGCCCAGGGGGTCGGCTCAGTTCGTCAGGGGACCAGCGTCCCGCTCCTCCTGCCTCCCAGCACCCAGGAGGCCACACACCTCACGCTCCCTGCACCCCCGCACCCCCCCGCACACTCAGGCGCCCTCGGCCGGACCCCAGGGCTCCCCCACTACCTGCAGTGCCGTTGGTGCTGGGCTTGGCGGGTGACCCTCCCCAGGGGTCTGAGAAGGCTGGGGCTGGAGCCCAGGGATCAGAGGCAGGGGGTCCCCCAACGGGGCCCCCACCTGGGGGAGGAAGGAGGCCTGTGAGAGGCTGGCAGTTGGAGAATCTGTCACCCGCGCGTCTGTGCCCACCACCCCCTCGCAGGAGCGGGACACCCCGGAGGCTCCCGGCCCAGCCCCGGCCAGCCTTTCCCGCCTGGTCCCCACGATCTGGCCACGGGCACGGGAACACTGCTGGGCCTTTGCCCACGTGTCCCTTCTTGGCAAAGTCCTCCTCAGCCGTGAGGCCGCTAGAAAGCCCCCAAGAAGTTCCCAGCTAGGGAAGGGGCCTGGGGTGTGTGCCTCACCTAGGCGTGCCCGACCCTCACCCCCAGGTCCCACCACAGGCTGTGTGGCCCCTTCCCAGCCTGCCTGGACCCAGCCTCACCAGCCACCCCATCCTGACTCCAGCCGAGCAGCCTCTCCACAGCCCGACAGCCCCTGGTGCCCCTCCTGTTGTCCTTCAAGACTCCCTCACCCACCGTCCTGGCGATTGTCTTATCTGACCCCCGCAGCTGCCTGTCACCCACGTGACTGCCTGTGCCCTGTCCCCAGGGTGTGCCCCGGACCAGACACTGGATGTGGAGGTGGGAGCAGGCAGGCAGCCAGCACTCACCATCAGAGCTCCCCCACGGGTCAGGCGTGGGCCCCTCTCCAGCTGCAGGGGCCTGGGTCCCACCCCAAGGGTCAACCGAGGCCCCTGCAGGGGCAGCAGGCCTCCAAGGGTCCCCAGAGGCTGCAGTAGGGACCGGACCACCCCAGGGATCAGCAGCTGGAGGGACAGGGCCCCCCCCCCAAGGGTCCGAGGTGGGAGCGCTCATGGGCGCTGGGCCCCCCCAGGGGTCCGAGGCTGGCGGTGGAGCCGGGGCCGTGAAGACGTCAGCAAGATCCATGAGTGATGACTGCAAGAGACAAAGGAAAGATAGCGTATGAGGCACAAGCAGGCCAGGCCAGGGGACTGGGAAGAGAACCAGGAGGAGAGATGGCCGCAGAACGAGAGAAAGAGAGAGTGAGAGCGAGAGCACGCCGGGACATCCCAGGGTGAAGACCCGCCACCAGAGGGACAGCCAGGGGCCGGGAGACAGGGGAGGCAGCCTCCCCACCTCCCATTCCCATTCCACCCCTGCACTGTCTGCTTCCCCCACCAGCTCAGCCCCAAATGTCCAGAGTCCCACCTGAACCTGTCCCTGTCCGCCATCCACTCCCCAGGTCCCGCCACGGTCGAGGACAGAGGCCGAAGCCCAAAGCCGCCCCTCCCAGCCCGGCCTGTGCGGCTCTCGCTCCCTCTGGGGGGCATGTCCGGGGTCGCCCACCCTGAGTCTCGGGTCTCTGGCTAAGACCCAACACACGTCCCACAACACTGCACACTCCAAGCTTCCGGTGCTTCACGTGAGCCACGGACACGTGTGTGCGCACCACATCCCCATGTCCTAGGGGTGAACCCAGGCAGCCGGGCAGCCAGTGTCTCTGGACGCAGCGATGCCACACCTCCTGTCCCCACAGCACGGAAGGAGCAGGGTGCTGGGACTGACCCTCCTGAGCTGACAGGCATCAGGGAGACCCTGTGGCTGAGGCTGGCACGAGCAGGCTTCTCCTTCAAGACCAGACAGCCCGCGCTACCTGCCCCCTGCCCATCGGGAGGGTGTCTACGCTCCTTCGATCGGAGCTGGCCCCGTGACCCACCCCACCGCGGGGGCCGACCGTGCTATGAAGACGCTCGGACACCCACAATGCCCTGTGTGAGGCCGCAGAAGAGGCCAGCTTCGATGCCCCAGCCACATGACTCCCCTTGGCCTGACGTGTGGAGGAAACCCATCCACCCTCAAAGCCAAGATTAGAGCTGAAGCACTACAAACGGAACCACCACCAAACGTCATCTGTCTCCACTGCGGGGACTGGAGGCCCAGGAGCTCGGAGACCAGACTGGTCTCGCTCACCCACCGACCCTCGGAGATCAGGGTGCAGGCAGACACTGAGGAGGTACTCCAGACAACGTGCGCACGACCTCACACCGTCCCCTTCCTGCACGGTCAGGCTGCTCAACGACGCGGACTGACAGCAGCAGCGTCTCCCGGGGCAGGACAGACAGGCCACCCCCAGTGTGCTCAGTGCTCCGGGCGCTGACCAAGTGCTCGCCGGCGTGCACGCGTCTCCGAGAGAAGCCGGCGCCCTGGCCGCGGCCCGGGGTGCATTCGAGGCAGGCGGCCTGCCCGTGCTCACCTCCTCCTGGCCGCCGGTCTCCCTCCTGCTCTCCTCTATGGCCATCTGCAGCCTCAGGTCGTCCCCTCGGCGGATCCGCTCCTCCTGGTGGGGTCACGGAAGCAGGCAGCGAGGGGCGTCAGAGAGTGAGCAACCGGGCTGCCCACCCCCCGCCCCCACAACTACCGGTCCCACCCAAACAAAAGTGACCAAGTTAAAATGGGATGTGGACGATGTGTGGGAAGGAGCCACAGGGAAGAACGTGCGGTCCGGGGGCGGCGGACACAGGGTGGTGTGCGGGAGGTCAGCCTGGCCCGGGGGCTCCGACAGGCTAGGGACGCGTGGGGCCCCGGGGAGGACGGGCCCTGCCGCCGGACGCCTGACTCTGGGGTGTCGGCTGCGCTGGGCGGAGGGGACCGAGCCTTGGGCTGTCCTGGAGGGTGAGGGAAGGGCTCCCCCGCCCCCGGAGCAGCGACAAGGCACCTGCTTCCCGTGCTTGGACTGCACCCATCTGAGAAGACACGGGACACGGGTCCCGCTGCTGGCAACGCGCGGCAGAACGTGTGTGAACCAGGGACAGGGCTGGCGGGGGCGCGGAGGGGCAGGAAGCGGGCACCTGAGGAGGGTCTGAGGGGAGCCCTGCGGAGGGTAGGGAGGCTGCTCTGACCTTGTCGTGCTCCTCTCGGCTCAAACTAAGGGCCAGCTGGAGCTGGACGTCGTCCTCGGGGCCACAGGACGGGGGCTGGGGGAGAGAGAGTGTGAAGGGGCCGGGGCGGGGCCCGAGAGCGGGGAGGGGAGGGGAGGGAGAAGAGGACAGACAGACACGCACACAGGAGAGCCAGGGATGGACGGAACCACAGACACGGTTGCAGGCAGCGCAGAGCACCCACGCAGAAGAGACGGGAACTCCCAGGACGGGGACAGAGGGCGAGCAGAGGGGAGCCGCACAGATCAGAGAGCGCCGGCCCTCAGGAGCTGAGGGGTGAAGGATGGAGATGGGATGGCAGAACCAAAGTCAAACCCCTGCCGCACGGCCCACAGCCACCCGGCCCGCTACCTGGTCGGCCTCCTCCTTGCTCATGGCCAGGGCCAGCTGGAGCTGCAGCTCCTCCTCCCCGCTGCTCTGCGGCCACGCCTGCTCCGCCTCGGGCGGGGGCCCCGAGCCCACCGCTGCTGAGGAGGCTGCCGTGGGGAGAATCGGCTGAGACCCAGGGGAGACAGAGGAGGGGGCCCCGCAGCCCAGACGGCGGGCTTCCATGGGGGGTGGGGGGTGGGCCGCAAGCTGGGTTTGTCCGGCCCCCCCGGAAGCCCTGCTGGCCCAAGAGCAGAAGCAAGGGAGCAGGAGGGCAGGAGGAAGTTCGGGCGCCTTGGAGCCCATGACCCTGGTGCCCGCACCGCACCTCCGGGGCCCGCACAGAGCCCAGGGCCCCCACAGAGCCCCCGGTGTGTCCAGGGCCTGCCTCTCCGGGGCCCGCACAGAGCCCGGGGCCCCCACAGAGCCCCCGGTGTGTCCAGGGCCTGCCTCTCCGGGGCTGCCGGAGACTTTACGGCAGGCCCAGCTGGGCGTCAGGCGAGGAGCACTGCGCCCGCAGCCCCCAACCGCACGCTGGGTGTGGCTGACACAGGGTGCCGCGCAGGCGCGAAGCAAGGGCCGAACAGAGAACGGGAAGGGGGCCCATCTGCAAGGAGCGACGGGCAGAGGACCAGCTGAGCTGGGGGGGAAGCGCCGCCTGCCGCCCCCAGCTGGCCCGCTCCGGTACCGGCGTGCACGGTCCCCCTCGAGGAGCCGTCCCCAACCTCCGACCCTGGGCAGCCCTCCCCCCAAGTCCCGTTCTCTTTGTCTCAGGCTCTGAGGACCCTCAGGCAGGACCGTGGGCGAACCTGTCTGGCAGCTCCAGGGCCCAGGCTGCGGGCAGAGGCACAGCCGGGCCCTCGGGTGGCTCTTGGTCAACATGTGAGGGTGAACGGAACAGTTCTCAGCTCCCGGGCTGCACAGCGGGGCGACGGGACCGGCACGGACCATCGTGGGAGGGGACAGCCTGCCTCTGACCTCCGGCGCACGGGGCCAGGAAGGCGGGGGAGCGGGAGGGCTCGGCGGCGGGGCCGGGGCGCGGGGCCAGGAGCCACCGGGGGCTTGGAGAAGAAGGGCGGCAGGCTCACCGGTGGCCGTCTGCGCCAGCTTCTCCTTGGTCTTGAGCGCGTGGGCGCGCTCCTCCCGCAGCCGGTCCTCGTCGCGCAGCAGGGCCACGAGCTGCTTGGCCTTCTCCCGCACGTTCACGCCCTGGTCCTTGCCGTCGCGGTCCACGTACTGGAAGTCCTTCAGCGTCTGCACGGCGTACATGTTCTCCTTGCACTGCTGCGACACGCGCTCCGAGCCGGTCTTGATGAGGTACTCCATCAGCGTCATGGCCTGCGGGGCGGGGGGCAGGCCGGTCACTCGCGCGGCGGCCAGGACGCCGTCCCAGCACCAGCCCCGGGGTCCCCGGCCGGCGGGTCAGTGAGCGGGGCCCCCCAGCACGGCGGACACCGCCCGGCCGGAGAAAGAACACAGCAGTGCCACGGCTGCCACCCGCGGGGATGACCCTGCAGACGCAGGGACGACAGCCAGACACCAAAAAGCACGCGGCGCGGGGCTGTGCTCGCACCCAGTGTCCTCGATAAGGAAGCTCGTGGCCGCCAGGAGCTGGGGGACTCTTCACAGACACGGGCTTTGTGTCCAGGATGCCGACAGCCCCGGACCAGGCGGCCAGGACGGCTGCAGCGCCTGGGAATGTGCTCGATGCCCCGCACCGCGCGCTTTACGAGGGTGACTCAGGCGGCACGGCGGCTACGTGACTCTCGATGAAAAGACGGAAACGGGGACGTGCGGCCCCACCTGGACCTCCCTCGGGTGCAGAGCCCACCCTAGTTCTCTGGAAGGGAAACGCTGAGAAGCGCGGCCACAAAGACCCGCTCGCTGCATCGCGCTCCAGAGCAGCTCAGGACATGGGCACGCGTCGCTTTCTCTACTGTCCTGGGAGCCCAGAGCGTCACCACTTCCAGCGTGAGCCTTCACACCTCTGAGGGCAACAAGGAGGCCGTCTGGGGAGGGGCATCGGGCTGCAGGGTCGGCTCAGGTCTCGGCTCTCGGCAGGGACACACGCGTGCCGGGAGCAGCAGGGCGCCCGCGACAGCTGCTGCATCGTAGGTCGGGAGGACAGATTCTCTTTCCAACAAGTGAACATTAAACAGGAGAGCAAACCGCCAGTCCTCAGACAACACAGCACCTCAGCGTGTGCGGGGGCCCCGGGGGCCCCCCACAGCCCGACGGCCCCCACAGCACAGCGAAACAACCGACGGAGGCCCCAGGAACTGAGGTGGAGCTGGGTCAGCAGCTGGGGACTGTGCTGGGGACCCTGCTGTGGGGCATCAGGCACCCCCCGCCGTCCAGAGCCGACCTGCATCTGGCCGGCTTCCCGAAGGCGTGCGAACAGTAATCAGAGGTTAGTGTTTGACCAGCCCCGGGCTGTGCAGGCACTACAGCAGGGAGGAAGGCGGCGCGGAGCGCAGGCAGGCCCCGGGAGTCCTGGGCCAGCGGGGCGCGGACCACGACCACGACGGCGGCACACCGCGCCCCACACAAGCCTCCACGCAGGTCAGTTAAGCGACGTGAGCACAACAGATGCCAGAGGACCCACCTCAGTCCGCGATGGGACTTGCACCCAGTGAGTTGTAAGAACTCGTTTCCTGGGCCCTGGAGACTTTGGCAGTGCAGTTAACAGACAGTGAAGCCGGAAATAACCCAAACACCCATCAAGGGTCAAGTGCACACGCAGGACACACAGCGAGCTCATGTGACGGGAGCAGCACACACGCAGCAAGATAACTAAAGAAACCTCCCAGATGCAGCACACCGAGGACCAGGAGCGTGAACCCATGGAAAGTTCTAGAACAAGCCTGCCAGACAGAAGACACAGCAGGATGCTTCTGGGGAAGGGGTGTTCTGAGCAGGCCCGCGGGGGACGCGGACACCCTCCATCTCCAGCTGGGGGCTGGCTCCGCAGATGTGCAGCGTGAGAGCTGACCGGGTCGCACACTCGCCATGGCGGCTGCAACGGCAAACGTGCCTGTTTTCTCAAAAACAAGCAACAGGACGACCCCACGGTCCCTGTTAATTTTCAAAACCGCTTGCTCAGGGATGGCGGACGACGTCGGCATACAAGTTAGTCGAAAACAGGGACCAGCTAACTTCTGAAGGGCCCGAGTGATCAACAACCCAGCTTTTCGGGCCACACGGCCCCTGTGCTGACCACTCGGCTCCGTGCGGCGGGGGAGGCAGCCGCAGACGCACGGGCCTGGCCGCACCCGCAGAGCCTCAGCTACAAACACAGGCAGCAGGCCAGATTCAGCCCGGGGGCCGTTGTGTGTTGACCTCTGGTTGAAGAAAAAGACCTTGAGACCCGGACTCCACAGAGCAGGGAGGTGACACGGCTGAGTCAGAAGAACGGGCTCTGGGGCTACTCTCCCACACCCTGTCCCCCTGCCCCTGGCGGCCCCGAGCTTCCTCACGCCTCCATGTCCCCACCGAAAAAGTGGGGACATTTCACGGGGGTTCTGTGCCCACAGCAGCGTGTCTCCAGCTGCACTCAGGGCCCCTCAGGACTCACCTCCCCTCACACACGGTCCAGGAGCCCCACCAAACTTCTCTCGGAGTTTCACCAGGCCCTCCTGGTCCCGTCCCCTCCCTTCACGGCCACACGAAGGCTCGCCCAGACCCCTCACCTTTTCCCTGATTCTCAGCTGGACGGACAAACGCCACCCCATCCTTCACAACAGTCCCCCAACGGGCCCAGCAGAGAATCCACAGGAATGAGAACCCAATCCGGGGTCGTCGGTGGGGGCGTGAAAACAAGCCGGGGCATTTCCAGGGCTCAGAGATGAGCCCGGCCGGCGCAGGCCCCAGCGGGAGTCCGTGGGGCCGGGGGCTTCATGGGCCTCGTCCATGGCCACACACAGAGCAGGCCGTCAGCCGACACGGACGAGACGGCGGCAGGACTCTGCAGCACTGCTGAACCTCGCTCCAGCTCCCGCCAGCAGTCGGACCCTCCATGGAAGGGAGTCCACGGGCTGGTGTGAGCCATGCGGCGGGGAGCGGGGCCTGGCCGCCTGCCCCAGCCTGTGCCCACTGCCACTTCCTGACTCAAGGCGGGGGGGGGGGGGGGGGCCAGGCCCCNGGAAAAACCGCTCACTGAGCGCTGCCCGAAGACACGGTCCCCCTAACCATAGCCTGCAGTCTTATCTGTTCCCTGCATGAGGACCCGTGCATGCGTCACCACGGTCCAGCAAGGATTCCTGTGGAGAGCGTTCTGTCCACGTTTATCAGAATGACAAGTGCATGTGCCCCTCGACCCAGAAATCCCAGTTCTAGACGACGGCAAACACACAAGGCTACTAGTGGCAGGCTTCTTAACAAAAGCAAAACATCACAGATCACTTAAACTACAGCACCAAGTAGCTAACAGTTGTTTAAAAAAAGGGAAGGAAATAAGGGCAGAAGAAAGGAAGGAAGGAAGGAAAGAAGATGACCGATCTGTACTTTGATGAGAAACGACCCCTCAGATACAGCCTCATCTTCCTTTCAAAGCTGAGGTGCAGCTCAGCCATGATAAGAGTCACGAGTCCTGGGCGCCAGGGTGGCTCAGTGGGTTAAAGCCTCTGCCTTCGGCTCATGTCATGATCTCAGGGTCCTGGGATCGAGGCCCGCGTCGGGCTCCCTGCTCAGCGGGGAGCCTGCTTCCTCCTCTCTCTCTGCCTGCCTCTCTGCCAACTTGTGATCTTATCTCTCTCTGTCAAATAAATAAATAAAATCTTAAAAAAAAAAAAAAGTCACGAGTCCTCACGTGCAGCCCTGAGTTCTGCTGAGTGCCCGTGGCCACACTGCCATTGCTGACCCCAAGCAGCGGTTCCGTGGTGCCCAAGGGCGTCCACAAGCACCAGGAGGAGCACAGACGCCGGGGACACCGGCTGCCTCGGAGAGGGAACAGGGCTCCAGGGACACCGAGGGACAAACACAGGGCACCCGCTTCAGCCTTCTATACGGATGAGTCTCACGAATGTACCACGTTTTCAAAAAGAAGCTGAAGTCGTAAGACTCACGATCCTCCCCCCCGCCCCCCGTGTCACCTTGGTTAAACGAGCCGAGGGACGAAGGGAGAGCGACTGCACATCCAGATCGAGAACTCCAGCGCCCCCACAACACGGGGGAGGTGGGCCGGGCGGCACCGCCGCCGCTCGGAGCCCTGCACCCGCCCGCGCGGTCGCCTGCACGTGAGGGCCTGCTACAGGCCCAGGCACTGACCTTGTAGACGTGCCTCCAGTTCTTGCCATGGTCGTTGAGCCGCTTCCAGATCATGCTCATGATCTCGGAGAAGGCGACCACGTTGTAGGTGAGGTCAGCGATCTCGGACATTAGGGAGCTGGACGGGCCCCAGGGGTCGTTGCTCGTGGCTTCTCGGACCTTGATCTCGGCCTCTGAGTAGTTGTGGACTATGTTCTTCATCTGGCGCCGCAGCGACGAGGTCGACATAGTGGCAGGTGGCGGCGAGGGCGGTGGGCCCCCCAGGGTATGGCGAGACGGAGCGACTCGAGAAGATGACAGCAGCAGGAGCTGGTGGGTCACTGCATCTGAGAAGGAAAGGCCCTTTGGAAACACAAGCGGGACCCGGGGCTGCATGGCCGGCACGCACACCCTCGTGGGGCTCCCCACTGCCCCGGAGGCCTGGAAGGCTCTGGCCCTCGTTAACCCCCACCTTAGTCAGCCGGTCCCTCTTTCAGTTCCTCAAGCGTGCCCAGCTCCTTCCTGCTTGGGGGCCCTGCTCAGTGGGGCAGGGAGGCAGAGTGTGCAGTGGGGGAATCAGAAGCAGGGGCACCTCCGTGCAGCAGGTCCTGGCCAGGTGCCCCGGTGGGGATCGGGAACTCCTGCACCTCAGTTTTCCCCTCTAAGAAGTGGGGTTTCATTCCGTAACCCTGGAAGCTGAGAGAACCTGGTGCGTGGGAAGTGCGCTATGAACACGGGCGGTCATGAGGTGGTCACCCCGCTCGTCCTCTCCCTCACCACCCAGATCATACCCACTCACCCTGAGAACTCTGTTTAAGCTTCCCAGATTCTACACACCCGAACACCGTGGTCACTGTTCCCCAGGGCCCCGTGGGTAGACGGAGGCACCCTCATGATTTTATACTCGTCGGTCTGCCTCTGTGGCTAAGGCCGACCCACGAGCCCCATGGGGACAGAAACCACGTCTGTACAGACGTGAATTTTCCCACCAGTGCAGCTGCCCCAGAAGAGCCACTCAAAAAGCCGCTGGAAGGAAGGGAAGGCGGGAGGACAAGAGAGACCTTTGGAGCGGGAGTAGACCGGAAGAACCTGACGCAGAAACACGGACACACGGGGAGACCATAAAGGGAACAGAGAGGCAGGCAAGAGACGGGCAATGCCAGAGGAACAAGGCGGCCCGAGGGTGGGGGAGCGGGAGGCTCAGGGAAGGGGAGATAAGCGCGAGCAGAGCGGGGCCTGGGTCCCAGCCACGTGCCAGGCGCTCTGGGACCAGGAGATGCCCAGCATCTCATCCAACGATACCAAGAGCATCCTAACTGACGAGAAGGCAGCGGCTCGTGGGGGCTAAACGATTCCACCAAGGTCGCACACCAAGCACGGCAGCACAGACTGCACCTCTGGCTGCTCGTACGCCAAAACTTACACTTTTAAATTAACCTGTGCTGAGAGGAAGGTGATGGGAAGAAACAAAAGGACAGGAACCAGGCAGAGGGTGACGATCACAGCAATCAGCGACACGGCCCTTACCCTGTGCCAGGCGTTCTTTCCCATGCTTTACACACAGTGACTCAATAAGTCCTCCCAACTCCATGATTCACAGCACCTCACACGGGAGGAAGCTGAGGCACAGCAAGAACCACTCCCCTGCCCTGGCTCCAGAGGGGACGCGGACCGACCGCCACAGTCCACAGCCACGCCAACGAGCCCTCCCGCAACCTACCTCAGTCCTGGGACAGGCAGCGGGCCCCAGCTCTGAACTCGGGCTGGAGAGCCGGGCACTTGGAGACACACGTGAACAGCGGAAAGACCGGGTCAGGGGGCCGAGCAGGCCAGCCAGACACACTGAGAGGAAGAGCTGATGGGACCGACACAGAGGACACCGAGGGACGGGAATGAGACAAATGAGGAAAGAAAGAGGCGCTAAGAAACCCGGGCGGAGGAGCTGCCCAGAGACTCGGTGAGCAGAAGTCACAGGAGGCAGAGACAGAAACGCGGTGGACAGTGAGGCAGACGACAAAGAGGAAAGACTAAGACCCCGAACGAAGAGACAACAACCTGACGCTACAAATTTACAGAAGAAAAATCAAGACAGGACAGAGAACACATGAAACTTGGGCCCAAATCCTGGCCAAGAGCTACCAACAGGGCAACCTCCTTGAGATTCAGTTTGCAAGACTGTGACACGAAGGAAAGAACTCCTACCGGGCAGGCCTGGTGATTAAATCAGATGGGTACATACAGTGCTTGGCGCCCTGCCCCACAGATAGTAGGAGCTCCGTAAGGCTGCCCGCCCCTTCTTATCAGAAGCAAAGAGCATTGCCCACAGGGTGGTATTGGATGACGGCTTTCACGCGGTGGAGCTCTACCTACTGCGCCCTAGAGAACAGTCAACAGGGCACCAAAGCTGAAATTCCCGGTTCGGCTTAGAATGGGACCAAGTGTGTCCAAACGGCCGGACTCGAACAGAAGCATCAGGTTAAACAGAGGACGACGACAGGGCAAACCCCCGAGGGAGGGCGCTGGAGGACGGACGGCGCACGGCGTGGAAGGGGAAGCCTGGCAGTGGTGATGGATCCGGGGCTGCCGGCAGCTGACCGCAGCGCCAGCCGGCGCCGGGCGTCTCACCGGTAGCACCTCCACGAGAGCACGCACCGCCCTGCCTCGAGAAGCCGCCCGAGGAGCACGCCGGGCCGGCCCGCAGCGGGCCTGCCCGCGGAGCCGGGCCCCGGACCACCGCACCGCCCTGCCCCACGTCCCAGGCCGAGCCACCACGCACGCGCGCGGGGGGCCCCGGGCTCGCGGGGACGTGCGCGGGGACGCCAATGAATGAGAAG
>LNAC01000763.1:147687-163357 GCA_002007465.1 Ailurus styani
GCCGTCGCCCCCGCCGCCCCCGCCGCCCCCGCCGGCCGCGCAGGACGAGGAAGGGCTCCCGCTGCCCGTCGCACACATCAAAGAAGAGCCACCCTCCCCGGGGACCCCAGCCCAGTCGCCGCCGCCGGCTCCGCCCGTCTTCCTCAGCGCCTCCTGTTTCGACAGCCAAGACCACTCGGCCTTCGAGATGGAGGAAGACGAGATCGACAGCAAGGCCCACCTGCGCGGATTGGGAGGCCTGGCCTCCTGACCTTCACACCCACGCCTGGCCCCTCCATTTGGCCCCTGGTTTGCAACACGGAGGAGGGAAGTCGAAGTAGAGGCGCCTCCTGTCTACCTACCCTTCCCCTTCCAGCCCTCGACACTAAGGGGGGGGGCCTGGACCGCCCCCCTCCCCATCGCCCACCCCCAGGACCCCTAACGCTGGCTAGGAACCGCTTGTCCCAACAGGCCTCAGAAGGCAGGATGACTTGGGAAAGGAGGCGGAGAATATTGGCCAGAGAGATGGAGACTGGGGGCGGGGGGGTCCCCTGCCGGGCTGTCTCCCATTATTCACACTGGACACCATCACCTCTTTGGAACTGCCAGACCCTGGGGGTCCCCAGTGAGCAAAGGTCCATCCCTGTCCTTTTGTCTGTCTGTGAATAAATGTGAGTTCGTGAAACAGGAGAGAGTGAGGCTGTCTGTGGGGGCTGCCAGAGGGGGGGTCCAGGAGCCGGGATCCGGCCAGCAGGCTCTGGGCTTGCGTTCCAAGCAGGAAGGATCCGATTCCCACACCAGGGAATGGGAGGCAGGTGCTCAGCCAGCAAGTAACTCAGGGAAGAATCAGGTGGGCCAGCACTGCTTACCACCTGTCCAGGCATCTTCGGGGCGCCCGTGGCCCCCGCGCGGTCTCTGCACGCATTCTCTCGGCAAACATTTACCAGGCACAGCGCTGGGCCCTGGGGATGCCGGAGAGGAGACACGCACTGTCCCCCGTGAGGAGCCGGAATCCTAGACCCGCACTGCCCAGCACAGTCTAGCCACTGCCACGCGTGGCTGCTTCCATTTAGACTTAGAATTGAGTAGATCAATTTAAAATAATTAAAAACGTTCAGTTCCTCGGTCACACAGTTTCCAAGGGTCAACAGCCCCATGCGGCTGGTGGCTACCCTGCTGGACAGCACAGCTCTAGAACATTCCATCATTGCAAGAAGTTCTTTTGGACAGGGCTGCCGTAGATGGTAAACCATCTGCAACAGACCACGGGGGAATCAAAAGGGCCACTGAGAACACTGGCCGGGAGGGAGGTCCCTCGGGTGACCTTTGACCTGAACGAAGAACCCAGTGGAGGGAAGCGGGAAGCCCAGGGACAAAGGCCGCGAGGTGGGTTGGTGCTGCATGTTTGAGAAACCACAAGAAATTGGGGGTGGGTGGAAAGGGTCATTTTCTGCAAACCTTCTAATGGTTTTTTTCTTCACCCATCTATTTGGGCCTTAAGGAGTAGAGAGGGAAAGATGTGTTCAAGCCATCTTCCTTAAACCCCTTCTCTTGCCTTCTGTTGTCACCCTGCCTTCCCCCAGCGCCTTCAATGGCTCTCTTTTTCCTATGCAAATAATGCCACCCACCACTTAGGTATCTTCATGCCTGTAAGGCCAGGGAAGAAGGGGTGAGGTCATCCCAGTTTTCTAGGGCAACAAACTGAGGCTTTGGGAGGGAGGATCATTCCCTAGTGGGATGAAAACACCAGGCAGGGGCAGGGACGGAGGGAAGGAAGCCAGGGACGTGGAGGTTGAGGGCCTAGGAAGGGAGGTGATGGACTATCCAGAGCTTTGCAGAATTCTCCCTGTCAAAGACTCAACACACCTTGGCTGAGCCCTGGGAACAGTGCCCGGCACATAGTAGGCATTCAGTCCACGTCAGCCTGCTTGATTATCACCGTGTCACTCACGGCTGGATACGGGGGTGGAGTGATGAGTGAGACCACCTGGGCACCAGCCCCCATGGAGCTTACAGACCGGCGGTGGAGGTGCACAGTGATCAAATATGGGCACAAATACATTAAAGCTTCCAAAAGAGACCAGTTCTCCCACAAACTGGCCCCGAACAGCCTCAGGTGTGGGGAGCTGGGGAGCTGGGCTGTGCTTCCATGACGTCAAAGCTACCTCCCTCCCCAGGAACCTTCAGCAGCTCCCTATTACCATATCCAAACATGCGCCACCATTTAGGGAGCACCTACCATGACCAGACACATTTTCACCACAATCTCATTGATTAAAATCATTGAGGGAGGGGATTACATAGCCCAATTTACAGAAGGGGCAAACAGGGTTAATGTTAAGTCATTTGTCCTGCTTTGGAAATCGCTACCATGAATTGAGCTCTTTGTCTTCAAGAGGTACTTTGTGGAGAGGGCTGAAAACAGTGGTTGGCACCTGCGAGGGAGTCATTGCTGTTGTTGCTTTGTTATGATTATCTTCCCAGGCTGGTGTAGACCTGAGCTCGGAATCCTCACCACCCCACTGGGGATTAGGAAATATCCTCATCACTTTCTAGGGGCAAGACGGCACTCAGAGAGGGAGTCCCTTGTCCAAAATCTCATAGCTAGGAATTGACGACGTGGAATTTGAACCCAGGCGGGACCAACTCCATACCCTGCACACCCTTAGCCAGGCCAATCGAATGATCTAATGCTTAGATCAGCCCCCTCCTTACCTGGGTCCCCGTCACCAAGCCCCGAGGCACCATGCCCCACCTCTCCTCCGCTTTGCCCACCACCTGCCCCCTCCCTGCCAGCTTACTCTGCCTCGAGGTTCCCCTGCATCTGGAGAGCAATGTCCTAGAACAAAACACAGAACTTAGGGTGAGAAAAGGTCCCAAGGATGGACCCCAGTTCTCCCGTTTTGCAGATGAGAACACTGAGCCCTAAACACGTGGGACAGACACAAGACATGATAAAACACCCAACAGTCACTATTACTGGGAAGCAATGCTACTGGTGTTCACGAATCAAACCTTGTAGCTTGTCTTGCCCTGTGCTGAGCATTTTATATACATGACCTCAACCACATGTTCATAATCACATCAAACACATTTCTCGAGTACTTAGCCTAGGCTCCTTCTAAGGGGATTGCGTGGATTAGCTTACCTACTCTTCACAAGATCAATAGATAGATACTGTCATGGCTCCATTTGTTTGTCTTAAACAGCTTGAGATATCATTTGCATACCATAGAATTCACTTATTTAAAAGGCACTCAGTGCCTTTTAGTGACCTTACAGGATTGCGCAACTATCACCCATAGGAAATGTTAGGACCCGTCCACCCCAAAGATCTCTTGTACCCGCTAAGAGTCACTTCCCATCTCTACCCCCAGCTCCAAGCAACCCATGTACTTTCTGTCTCAACAGATCTGCCTCTTCTGGACAGTTCCTACAAAAGCATCGTACGATGTGTCGCCTTCGGCATCTGGCTTCTTTTGCTCCACATGTTGCCCTTAAGGCTCATCCGCGTTGTGAGTTTTATGAGCACTTTGTCCCTTTTTATGGCTGAGTAACATTCCATTGTGCGGAGAGACTGCGTTTCGTGTACCTGCTCACCTGATGGTGGCCGTGTGGGCTGTGTCCTCTCTTCGGCTGCTGGCAACAGTGCTGCTGTGCACACGCACCTGGACACAGATTTTATCCTCTGGGGCAGATGCTCAGGTAAGCTGAGGGAGCAGCTCATGATACACTTTAAGAAATTGCCAGACAGTTTCTCAGAGTGGTTGCACTGTCTATGGTCCCTTCAGGGAGAGGTGAGGGTGCAGGTTCCCTGTGGGGGCTCCATTTTTGGGAGAAGGAAGCTCACGCCGTGAGCTGACACGTCTCCTGGCTGGTGAGTAGCAGATCTGGTTATGTGTGCAGGCATTGTGATTCCAACACCTGTGTTCTTAACCCTTATACAGACATTCATTCTTCCCCTGTTATTCATTCATTCATTCATTCATTCATTCATTCATTCATTCATCCTAAAACCATGGAGTCCTTGGCTTTGTGCAAAGCACTCCGCTGGTTGTGGGGAAAACACCAGAGGACAAAGAGACAAGGTTTCATTTTGGCAGGAGACACAGATAGACAAATAGACTGAGGACACAGATTCCACAAGTATTTATTGAGCCTCACTATGTGCTGGGCCCCATCTCAGGTGCCGACCACCCACTGGTTTATAAAACGAATGCAAATCCCTGCCTGCACCCTGAAAAAAAATGTTTTAAAGTAAACTCTACACCCAACACGGGGCTCCAACTCAGGAACCCGAGATCAAGCGTGGCGTGCTCCACCGACTGAGCCTGCCAGGTTTGAAATTTTTACAACACACAGCGAATGGAAAGAATTAGAGACTAAATGCATACCCTCAGCCCCCATGGTCTACAGCGAGCATTCTGCTCTATTTGATCATAATGAACCTGGGTATCTGTCTATCCTGTAATTTACCCATGCATCAGCCTACCCACCACTCATCTTTTAAAAATTTAATAAACTTTCCTTTTTTTAAGCAGTTTTACATTCACGGAAAGATCGAGTGGAAATTGTGGACGGTTCCCATGTATCTATCTTTAAAAAAAAAATTCACTTCAAAGCAATTTGCAAATATTAGGCCACATCCCCCCTAAACACTTCAGCATGCATATCAGAACAAGGTAGCAAATATTTATTTAAGTGTCTTGTCCTTGGTAAAATTTAAATACAATGAAAGGCATGCATCCTACATGGTATCAGTTGAGACAGTTTGAGAAATGCACACTCCTGAACAGCAGAGACTCCTGTCCTGGTTTAACAGATTCCCTCTGGCTTCCGTTTGGAGAATCAGTTTGGGGGGGTGTGTGCACGTCTCCAGGTGACTCACCCCTGACGCTGCCCCCAATCACCAGGCTGGCGATGACCCCTCCCCTTTCCCGCTCGGGGCCGTCACTGAGCGCAGCCCACATGGTGGGGACAGGGAAACATCCAGATACACTTTTGAAGATTCTTGGTCCCCTCCCCTTCCCCCTGTTTATTCACTTATGCAATTGTTTATTTGTGTCGATATGGACTCACAATGCTTCTTTTGTCCTTTGGGTGACAGTCCCCTACGACATTATTTCTTTCATGGAAGTCCCCTAGCTTTAAAGCCGGTGCCAGCAAGAGAGAATAGTGCTAACGGAGAAGCTGGGGCTTCCGGCGGGGGCTGTGACTTCAGTCAGGTGGTCCTGGAGGGCTTCTGGGAAGGGGTAATTTGAGACTTGATCCAGATGGGCTAGGGAACTGAGGATGCCCTCCCTTTCCGGAGGGGCTCTGAGGCTCCGAGGGGCAGCCACCCGCCCCCAGACATCCAGCCAGGGCGAGCTATGCCTCCCTCTGGGCGCCAGGCCCACAGTGGGCGGTTTCCACTGCCTGCTCCTGGCCTCCTGGGGGACTGTTTGGAATTCAGCCCCAGAGGCCAAGTCCCGCGCCTCCTGGGCCCCTTATCTCCCCACGCCCAGCACTGTGCCTGGCACAGACCCGCGCTGCGTAAATATTTGCTGCCACTCACCCAGCTGCCCGAGCCCCAGCCGCCCTCCTTTCCCACCGCGGGGGCTTTGCCCACGTCCAGCCCTCCCCCTGCATCAGCTGGTTTGTCTCCAGGAGGGAAGGGCATTGCTGGCATCAGGTGTAGAGCCCGGGAGAGGGAAGGGACCCACACAAGGTCACTGGGAGAGAGGGGCCAGAGAGAGAAAGAGAGTCCTTCCAGACTGGGGGCCTCCAGACTTCTAATGTCAGGACACTAACTGTAGCAGCTTCTCTTCGCCATCCCGCCCCGTGCCCAGGGGCCGCAGGCCACACGCATCGGTGGGAGGTTCCCAGCACCTGCCAGGCTCCGTCCCCTCCCAGCCTCAGCCGGCAGTTCCTCTGCCTGGAACGGCTCCCCTGTCTGCCCCTTCAAGGCTCCTCTACGAGGCCCTCCCGGCCCCCCGCCCCCCTTCTCTCTCAATCTCTTGTCGTAGGCAGAATCCTCAGCTGGATCACAGGGTTCCTGCTCGGCTGGTGCTCAGGCACCTCCTCCCCAAGCCGGGGGCGATCTAGGAGCCACTGGGAAAGGACTGCGCGCATGGCACGAGGATCCCAAATGCACACGGCCCTAGGATTCCAAGTCAGACAACTCGGATGGAGCAAGAGGGCATCACGCTAAGTGAAGTGAGTCAGACAGAGAAGGATAAATACCATACGATTTCACTCATATGTGGAATGTAAAAAACAAACAAAACAGAAACAGACTCACAAATACGGAGAACAAACTAGTGATTGCCAGAGGGGAGGCGGGTGGACCATGGGGAAAATAGATAAAAGAGATTAAGAGGTACAAGCTTCCAGCTATGAGAAAAAAGTCCCAGAGGTGAGGGGCGCCCGGGTGACTCAGTCCGTTAAGTGGCAGACTCTTGATTTTGGCTCAGGTCATGATCTCAGGGTCGTGGGATCAAGTGCTCAGCACAGAGTCTGCTTAAGGTTCTCTCTCCCTCCCCCTGTTGCTCCTCCCCCTGCTCCCGTGCGCATTCCCTCCCTCCTCTCGCTCTCTCTCTCTCTCAAATAAATAAATCTTTAAAAAAGAAAGTCAGGGCACCTGGGTGGCTCAGTGGGCTAAAGCCTCTGCCTTCGGCTCAGGTCATGATCTCAGGGTCCTGGGATCGAGGCCCGCATCGGGCTCTCTGCTCAGCGGGGAGCCTGCTTCCTCCTCTCTCTCTGCCTACTTGTAATCTCTCTCTCTCTGTCAAATAAATAAATAAAATCTTTTAAAAAAAAGAATACTCAATGGAGTAAAAACTCTCTTTAAAAAAACAAATAAAAAAAGTAAAAAAGAAAGCCACAGAGAGGAAAAAGAACAGCATGGGGAATAATATTCAATAATAACGTGATGTCAGCATTGGTGGCATAGCGGTGAGCATGGCTGCCTTCCAATAATAACGTGATAGCGTTTTATGGTGGCAGGTGTGGCTACGCTTCTTGTGATGAGCTTTGTGAAATGTATAGAATTGTCAAGTCACTATGCTGTGCCCCTGAGACAAATATCATATTTCATGTCATTATACTTCAATACAATTAAAAAAAAAAAGATTCCAAATCAGTTGATTTAAGCTATGGAGGTGATCTTTGGTGGGCCTGGCCTAGTCAGGTGACTCTCTAAAAGGGACAGGGTGCTTTCTGGAGCTTGAGGGGGATTCAACAAGAGGGAGACCCTCTGTTCCTAGCTTTGAAGGAGGAGGGGACCCCACCACAGGGGATACAGACAGCCTCTGAAAACAGTGGATTCTGCCCAACAAGCAGCAAGGAAATGGGAATCTCTGAGTCTTCCTGGAAGCAGAGAACCCCGTCATTCTTTCGTTTGGGCCCAGGCTTCTGACTCACAGAAACTGAGCTAATAAGAGGGTGCTCTTCTGAGTTGCTTGCATTTGTGGTCGTCTGTTATGTCGCACAGAAAACACATGCAATTTGTAACCTGCCTTGTTTCCTTCATGGTGCTCCTTATCAGAAGTTAGTTGGTTTCTTTGATTGTTTCCAATATGTCCATCCACCTGTATTAGTTTGCTGGGGCTTCTGTAACAAGGGATCACAAGCCAGGGGCCTTCAGACAACAGAAGTGTGTCATCTCACAGTTCTGAAGGTTAGAAGTGGAAGGTCTCAGGGCCATGCTCCCTCTGAAATCCGCAGGGATCCTTCCTTGCCTCCGCCTAGCTTCTGGGGGTTTGTCCGCCATCTTTGGCTTGTAGATGAATCATTTCCTTCTCCACCTTCATCTTCTCACGTAGGTGGCCTCGGCTGGCTGGCTTTCCACCCCTTCCTGTGGGAGAATCACATAGGAACACACCTTCTTCCAAGACGACCTCCTCTTAACTAATTTCATCTGCAGCGATGCTATTTCCGAGTAAGGTCACATCCTGAGTTCCTGGGGATTCAGCAGATCTTTTGGGGTGGGGGCACAATTTAACCCACAGCACCGTCCCTATCCGCACGTGCAGTCCGCCGGGGTGCAAATCTTGCTTGGTGTCACTGGATTCCTAGAGCCTCGAGTATTGCCTGGCACAATGTAGACACTTAAAAAGACTCTGTTTTTGCTAAATCATCTGGTGAATTATGTCTGAGAGCCTCTTTCCGCATCTTTCGGGTGAGGATAAAGCCAAAGTCCTCACTGTTTCCTTCTCGTTTGCTAATTTGTTTGGTTTACAAATTGGCCGCCGACCACCCCTCACTAGAACGGAAAGGTGCCTGGGTGTCTCGTCCCTGTGTCCCCAGAGCCCAGTACAGTGCCTGACACACAGTAGATGCACAACAAATAACTGTCCAACAAATAAATGAGGTTATAATCTATCCCACCCCCACTTGACAGAGGAGGAGACTGAGGCTTACTTAGAAGGATGAAATGAGTTGCTCCGGGCCACTGTCACTGCTCCCCGCTTCTGATCACTTCCCGATGCCTCCCATTGCCTGAACCTGAACAGAAGCCAGGTGCAGCTCAGGTGACGCAGTCGGAAAGGGTGACCTGGACAGAGAGGAGAAAGATGGACAAAGGGAAGGTAGTCAGCACACTTGGATTGCCTCCTGTGGAAAATCTCTCCGGGTCAAATACACCCAGAAGAGGAATCTTCAGACGGTGGGGGGGTTGGGGGGTGTTCCTGCTTTCACTGAGGTCTTCCACCTCGCTCACGCTGACCAGGAGGCTGTACCAGCCTACACACTCGCCACCAAAGCCCCAGGGCCCTCTTACCCCACGTGCTCGATGACTTCCTAACTTCTGCCCATCCAGGGAATCTGCCCCCAGTGGTGTGCCAGTCGGGGCGACGGTGGGAGCAGCTTGCCCTGGATGCAGGCAACAGGCAGACCAGCCACAGAGGAAGTAAAAACAAGAAGAAAACCAAACGAAACGTTTGGCCCACTTTCCACTGATGTCATGGCCCCGCGATCGGAACCCGTGTCCGTGATACACACCCCTCCCTGAAAAATAAAACAAGACAAAATGGGAGAGGGAGACAAACCACGAGAGGCTCTTAACTCTGGGAAACAAAGAGAGTTGCTGGAGGGGACAGGCGTGGGGGGCTGGGGTCACTGGGGGATGGGCATTAAGGAGGGCGCGGGATGCGACAAGCGCTAGGTTTTCCTTCAACTGATGAGTCACTGACCTCTCCCTCCGAAACCAAGAATGCACTGTATGTTAATTCACTGAATTTAAATTAAAAAATACATTTAAAGAAAAAAGGAACCCGGGGCACCTGAGTGGGTCAGTCCTTAAGTGTCTGCCTTCGGCTCAGGTCATGATCCCAGGTCTTGGGATCGAGCCCCACATCTGGCTCCCTGCTTTGCAAGAAGCCTGCTTCTCTGTCTCCCACTCCCGTTTGTGTGCCCTCTCTGTGTCTCTCTCTTTCTCCAATAAATAAAATCTTTTAAAAAGAAAAAGGAAGAAAGAAAGAAAGGAGGAAAGAAAGAAAGAAAGGAAAAAAGAAAGAAAGGAAGAAAGGAAGGAAGGAAGGAAGAAAAGAAAGAAAGAACCCGGGCGCCTGGGTGGCTCAGTGGGTTAAAGCCTCTGCCTTCGGCTCAGGTCATGATCTCAGGGTCCTGGGATCGAAGCCCGCATCGGGCNAGATTCTCTCTCTCTCCCCCTCCGCTCCTCCCCACCCACTCTTGTGTTCTCTTGCTCTCTCTTTATCTTTAAATAAATAAAATCTTAAAAAAAAAAAAAAAAAAATTTTGGCTGGACGGCCAAGGGGGATGTACGGGACAGCAGATAAAATCTTTTAAAAAAAAAAAAAAAAAAAAAAAAGAAAGAAAGAACCCATCCCTGTGAAACAGCTTTATTGGTCTAAGTTCCGAATGTTTGCTGCAGGTGTTACTGTGGAGCTTTAAATATATGACATATATACACATATATTAAACATGTACGTGTGTGTATGTACATAGATTACACATGGACATGTATATATATGCAATGTGTATAGATTCATGTATATAATTAGCATGTTTTATTACTTCATTCCCCATCCTTTTTTAAAAAATTTTATTTATTCATTTGAGAGAGAAAGAGCACAAGCAGGGGGAGCAGGAGAGGCAGAGGGAGAGGGAGAAGCAGACTCCCCACCGAGCAGGGAGCCCAATGCGGGACTCGATCCCAGGACCCTGGGATCATGACCTGAGCCGAAGACAGACGCTTAACTGACTGAGCCACCCGGGCACCCCCATCTGTCTTAACTTGAATCCCAGATAGGACAGGCCTCTGCTTGGGGGCCTCTTTCTCCCCCCGCCCAATTATCTCATCAGGCCCTTTCAGAGTCACCTCTGGGCCCCTCTCTGTCACCCCCACTACACGGGTGGCATCTTGCCTTGTGATTGCTTGCTTCCTTGTTTGTGGCACCTTCTAGACCTCTCCCAGCCGGGACAGAACCTCTCTGCTTGTCTTTGCTCCAGCACAGGCCCCAGGAAATGTGTGTTGAATTGGACTGGAAACAAGAGAAGTTGGCAACCTTGACACACGTCTGTCCCTAGCTCCTGGCCTGCACATGTCTGCCCACACCAGAGAGGCCGGGGGAGGGGGTGTGTGAAATGCCGAGTCCAACTGTGCCGTTGACCCCTAGCGGGACATAGAGCAAGAGATTTAATCTCTGCGCGTCTCCCTTCCCTCAACTATAAAACGGAGCTAATAATAGGACCTACCTTTCCCGGCTGCTGTGAGGATTAGCACAGGGGCTGGTAATACACAGGGTTCAGTAAATGCTAGCTATAATTATCATTAATCACGCGGGATTTACGAAGCCATTGCAGATGCGCTCCGGCCATCCGTCAGTCTCGTCCCACACACATTTCCTGAGGAGAGGGAGAGAGAGTCCCGTGTGCTCCAGGGAACTGTGAGTCCTTCCGTGTGACTGGGGTGTCGGGTGAGATAGGGCGGGGCGGCAGATAAGATGAGGCAAGCGCCACCTCCAGAAGGGCTCAGGGGCCAGGCTGGGGAGCTCGAACTCTATCCCAAGGGTAATAGGGAGCCATGGGAGGCTCTTGAGAGGGACACGCGTTGCCTCTGAGTGTTAGATGCTCTCAGGGTAGTGGGTGGGACACTCTACGGGGAGACGCCGGAGGCCAGGAGGAAGGTGGGGTTATGAGCCACTAAGGCAAGGGGCCGTGGCCAACAGCCCGCAGGACGTGGGCGAGGCAGTGGTTCTTAACCCGCGGTCCCTAGACTTGGAGAGAGATCCAGCAGGGTCCGCACCCTGGATACCGTCTGCCAAATAGTGTTTCCATTTCTCCCAAAGTCGAAAAGAAACAAGGTGAAGATACCTGTGATGTTTTCTTTGGTTCAGCACAGGGTGTCTTCCATATTCCAGTCTCTCCGTACCCTTGAGTCTCCTTATTCGTGGGGGTTATGGTCTCTCCGGTCATTGCGAGCGCCGATCAGCGAAAATGGAAGCATTGCCCCTGCGGGAAGGACGGGGTTGGGTCCCTGTGAACCGTGGTCACAGTATTCTCATTAACTGGTCGGTATGTGACCTTGTTTCACGTGTTCTGCTTAAAGACAACTTAAATACTGTTGACTCGCTCACACGGAGCTCACGGCCAATGGTGCCGGTAACGCGTGCCCGAAGGAAGCTTCCCGAACACGGCTCTTTCTCTGTAACACCCATCGCAGCCCTCCTGCGCCTGGGACCACCAGACAGCCCTTCCGCGCTGTGCTTGGGGGCCGCTTTCAACCGCGAAGTCACCAACAAGAAAGCACGGTAGGCTGCCGGGGGGAGGCTTGTGTAGAGGGTGACAGGCGGAACAAGGAGGCAGGGGGTCCCCGCGTGCAACCACAGCAGGCTCAAAGTCTCGCCGCCCCGAGTCTGCCCACCACAGGGCCGTGAGCTTGATCCGAGCACTGCGGGAAACTTAGTGGGTGGGCGAGTTTGGAGATCCGAAATCATGAATGATGCAAGTGACCGTATATCCAAAACCTTACCACGGCATCAAGGAATTGATATAAAAATCGTCAGTGAGAGAGCTGACATTGCCTTTGTCATGCTAAGTCTTTGAACCCCATGGTCTGTTTTGCACTCACAGCAGTTCTCAATTTGGACCGGCCACGTTTCAAGGGCTTAAGAGGCACACGTGGCTGGTGGCCTTCTGTACCACACGGTGCCAGTCTCAATGGCTTTCTTGATTCTCAGAGGGGCCTACGAACTCAAAAAAATGACGATAAAAGGTCAACGCCAGACAGAACCCCCTCGGAGAGCGTGCGACGTACCAAAGTGAGCCCCTTAGCACACGGCAGGGTGCGTGGGAATGTTCTCTGCATCTCTGCTTGTAAGAGGGCAGAATGGGAGAAACATGAAGGGTCCGTCATCAAAAGAACGGATCCCTAGAACAGGGCAGGTTCATAGGCTAGAATATGCAGCATCTCTGCCAAGGAAAGAGCCCGAGCTCCAGGTAACCACACAGATGAAGTTCACGAACACAGGGTTGAGCTTGTGAGGACAAAAGCCAGCTACAGAAGGTCACAGACATGATACTATTTATACAACATTGAACCACATGCGTGCTATGCGTTTATACGTATGTAGCAAATGCATTTATTTTTCATGAACAACAAATATCTCCTTAGTGATAGTGGTTACTTCAGGGAGGGGTGGGGTAAGGACAACACAGGTTCCAATTGCAGTAGAAACGTTCTCTTTCTTCAATGGACAGTTGTGGACATATAGGTGCTCCCAGGACCCTGAGATCATGAGCTGAGCCGAAGGCAGAGGCTTAACTGACTGAGCCATCCAGGCGCCCCTCATCTATTATTTTATGTAGTAATATTTATTCGATGTACATATGAGCCAAGGGGTACCACGGGGCACCAGAGAGAAAACAGAATTAGGTTCTCAAAAACAGGAGTGAAGGCAGCCCAGCCTTCATCATCGGACTGTCAACCGCATCATGACAACGATTAAAAGCCAAGATTTTGATTTACTAGTTTATTATCTTATTCCTTCTAGACAAAACAAATCAATTTGATGTTATCACTTTTTTTCTTTTTTTGTTGATTTTTTTTTTTAGGCTTAAGATTGGGGTAAGAGGGCAAGTGGGTTGTCAAGTGCACAGTCTCTGAAGTGTAACTCAATTTTTATATGATCTTTCCATATATATTTTATTCAGTAAAGTTATTTGGAAAAAAATTTAAGATATATAAATAATAGGGGTGCCCAGCTGGCTCAGTTGGTGGAGTGTGCAGCTCCAGATCTTTGGGTCATGAGTTTGAGCCCCACATGAGATGTAGAGATTACTTAAAAATCAAATCTTTAAAATACGTATGTAACTGGGGTGCCCGGGTGGCTCAGTCGGTTAAGCATCTGCCTTTGGCTCAGGTCATGATCCCAGGGTCCTGGGATTGAGCCCCGAACCGGGCTCCCTGCTCAGTGAGGAGTCTGCTTTTCCCTCTGCCCCTCCCCCTGGCTCGTGATCTCTCTCTCACACACAAATAAATTTAAGAATCTTAAAAAATAATAATAATTTAAAAATATACAAGATATATACACTACTATGTATGAGATGGTATCTATTATACATAATATAATTATTCCGCAAGGAAATGTAGGTTACATTATTATTCTATTCTATGCATTATGTAACATATTATAAATGTATCACATACTATAAGCGTTAAATGTTTCTTGGACCAGAACAATCTGCAATGACTCCCTTTTCAGAAGGAGGACGGTGAGGTCCGGGGGCGGCTGGACGCTTGCGGGAGAGCGCTGGCTGGGCCAGGAGGGACTGAGCTAGGACAGTCACTGCAAGAGCCCTTGGGGAGGGGCAGCGGGGACAGGCAGGAGGCCTAGAGGCCAAGTTTAATGAGGGGTGTGTGCACCCTGGGGCCAGGACTGGAGCCTCCCCTGCCCACACCTGCCTTCTCCAGGTCACTCCGGGTGACCCTGTGGGGTGGCGTTGCTAAATGGGGAGGTGCAAAGCTCCCCGGATCATCAGTGAGCCTCTCAGGGGGCCGGGGAGGGCCTGAGGCCTGCAGCATCCCCCCTCGCCCTCCTCCCCGTAGACCCAGGTGGCTGGGCAGCCTGACCTTCTGGCTCCAGCGGAACAGCTGCTCTGCGGTCCCTGTGGGCCCCCTGCGCTCACACATCCGGCCCCTAGTCCCCAGTGGAAGAATTGGGCTCTGGCGGCTCTGGTCGGACACCAGGTGGTCTGCCTCCCATGAGCTGCCGGGCCAGGGGACAGACCTGGTGGAGGCCTCTCTACTCTCACTATCTGTGGGCCACTGCCTCAGTTTCCCCACCAGTGAATTGGAAACCATCGTTCTACTGGTCTGAGGCTTATAGGGAGGATTCCACAAACTCTTAAATTAAAAAAATAATAATAATTCAAATAGTACGAAGGGCACAGCAATGGAAAGTTCCCCCGAAGCTGGGTGTTGACATCGATCACGACCCAACTACAGCATCAATAGAGGATTTATTTGGACAAATTGGGGTGCACAGAACAGATCTGGGTCTCAGCTGATTTTCCAGAATGACTGTTCAATGCCACTGGATGCGATCGATAAAAACATTGCAACTGACCTGGGAAAGATCCTCACTGTCCCAGAGATGCACACCCCCGTGGGGCAATGACTTCTCATGCTGTCTGTCGTGGATCTGACAACAGTTAGCTTTTTATGAGGAAAAACGTCCAGCAGAACCACAAATAAAGAGTGAAAGGAGTCCCCGCACTCGCACTTTGCAAGGGGACTGTTGCTCCAGGCGCAGCCTCCCCCCCCAACCCCCACCCGAGCGCATCTGTGGACGTTCTCTTGCGGGAGGATTTGAAAGCAAGCACCGGCCATAATACCGTCTCACCCCAAAAGAGGCTGTAATTTACTTTGAAATACTTCATTCCCCCCACAGAAAACAGAGATACAGCAGATACGGGAAAATGCCAACATGTGACGTCTGGTCAGCACACTGGAGGGTGGTCACAGTGGGGCTCTCTTGAGTTTTCTGCACATTTTCAGAGGTCTTCACCATCAAACGCCCCAAAATCAAAGAGCAAAGGAAGTTCTCTCTCTGCCACCCGCCCCACCCCCTGCCCAGGTTCCCCGGGGCAACGTTGTCGCCAGCTTCCCTGGGGATCCTTCCAGAGTCTGGGTAGTGTCGTTGCTGAGTTTTTATTAATAGCAGGGATGTAGTAGTAGTGAAACCAAGTTGGGCAGAACTCAGGGCTGTGAGTCACTGGGACCTGGCTCAGGTCCCGCCAGACACCTCCTCCCACCCTGACCTTGTGTAAAGCGGTCCCAGCTCCCAACCTCAGTTTCCTGCTCTGTAAACTGGGGATAAATCCCCACCCTTGCTGGACAGCTGGGAGGATCCAGGGTAAAGCCCTACCCCAGCCCCACCCAGAACCCCCGCTCAGGGCAGGTGCTAAGGACAGGAAAGACGTCCTTTCCCCCAGTGCATGCTGGGCTATTAGAGCTCCCGGGTCTGCGGGAGGAGGGGTCGGGGGGCTAGATCCCTGGGTCTGAGGGAGGAGGGGCTGGGGGTCTGGACTCCAGGGTCTGAGGGAGGAGGGGCTGGGGGCCTGGACTCCCGGGTCTGAGGGAGGAGGGGCTGGGGGTCTGGACTCCCAGGTCTGAGGGAGGAGGGGCTGGGGCCTGGACCCCTGGGTCTGAGGGAGGAGGGGGCTGGGGGCCAGGACTCCCGGGTCTGAG
>LNAC01000763.1:163881-184156 GCA_002007465.1 Ailurus styani
GGGTCTGAGGGAGGAGGGGGCTGGGGGTGGGGACTTGGTATTAAAGAACAGGGCTTTGGGAACAGTCTCCCTTGTTCTTGGAGGCCAGACTCCCATCCCATGGAGGAAGGCAGAAAGCATGGAACTCTGGGTCTCCCATCCCAAGTAAGGTATGTGAAGGGGCCCTGTCTCCCCTTTTCTCACTGCCATCAGGCCTGGCCCTTGGGGGTTCACAACACGTTTTGTCCCCTCTGTCCTGGGACCAGAGCCCAGAGTCCAAGCTGGTCTAAGTTTGGAAGGGGGAGGGAGGGGGGCAGCGGGTCAGAGGGGGTGAGGGAGGGGTGTGTGGGGGGGACAGGATGTCTCTGAGCTGTCACACACACCCCTGTCCCAGGCCCAGAGAAAGGGAGGGACAAAGGCTCTGAGAGAGAGTCAGGAACAAAGACGGGAGGAGGGAGACGGGGACACTGGGGAGAGCAGGCCAGAGCGCAGCCGAGTGGGAGAACAGAGGAGTGAAAGTGTGGGGTATCCTGAACGACAAGCAGGGGAGACAACAGTGGGGAGAGTGTGGGGGACGAGAGACAGGATAGGGAGACCCACCCGGAGAATCGAGAGCTGGGGTCGGGGCAAGACAGGGGCAGGGAGGCTGGTGAGAGAGAGACTGGGAGACAGATAATCACACAGAAGCAGAGACACTGTGGGGTCAGAGAGGGGAAGAAGGTGTGAGACGGAGCAGAGATCAGCAGGGTGGTACAGACGGACAAACAGACACCTGGGCTGACAAGGAGGCAGGAGTCTGGCTGAGGACAGCAGAGAAACCCTCTGACTCAGGCAGGCAGAGAGAGACCAAGGCAGACCCTTTCAGACGGGCTCTAGAGCTCAGCTCTGTGGGGTGCAGTGGGACGCGGGTGACCCAGACAAGGGGTGCTCACTCACACAAGGTCCAGCTGACGCCGGGGGTCTCTGAAATGGAGCTCAGGGAGCCCGAGAACCCTGAGGATGGGGACCCAGAGGTGAGAGATGGGAGGCAGGGAGAGAGAGAGACATGCTGAAAAACAGAGTCAGAGACAGACACGAAGACGGACATGGACAAACATGTAGACAGATGGAAGAGACAGGGAAACAGAGAAACAGAGAGACCCAGAATAACACAAACCCGAGGACACAAAGCAAGACTGAGACCCCCAGGGCAATGGACTCAGAAACAAAGAACGGGAAGCACAGGGAGAGGATGGAGAGACAGAGATGGGTGCAGTGGGGGTTGTATAAGCTGAGGATGAAGTCCCAGCTGGGGCTGGGGGCTTCTGGTGGTTCCCACTGATGGGCAGGGTCTCTGAGACAATCACCCCTAACTCTGCCAGGACACAAAAACAGGTGGCCCAAGGCCGGTGAGTCACTGTGACTCATCCTCCCTGGGGACAATGACCCCATTACCCTGGCACCCCACCCCAGCCCTGGGCTGGACCTCCAGTTTCCCCCACTGCTATCAGTGGGCCCCAGACTCACCCCCTCCCCACCTCTGTTCCTCTCTGACAGGAGGACACCGCTACAGCGCTGCAACGGCTCGTGGAGCTGACAGTCACCAAGGTGACCCTAGTGAGGAATCTGCGTGTCCCGTACCGCCTCATCCGAGAGCTCGGCTCTGGCTCCTATGGCCGCGTACTCCTTGCCCGGCCTCGCCAAGGAGGTGAGTTTGGCCACCAAGGGGCAGACTCTAGGACGTCCCCAGAATAGGGTTCTCAGAAGCCACGGAGACAAGGGACATCCCCAGGAGATGATGGGAACCCTGGATGGGGGAGCTCAGAAAGTTAAAAGCTCTTTGATCTTCCAATAAAAAGAGTTAACCCAAAGAAAGTTGACTCGCCTGAGGTCACCCAGCAAAGCAGGAGTGCGATTTGGGTTGGAGCCAAAGTCGCCATGTCCCCTTGATTCAAGACAAAACGGAGGCTCAGAGAGGGTAAAGCAGTCATGCAAGGCCACACAGCCAAATAGGGAGTCCTCAGGGAAGGTCACCTTCAACCCCTACTTCACACAAGGACAAACTAGAAGCAGACAGATGCCAGACACTATTCTCTGCCACTCTTGTTTTACACATGAAACATATGAGGTTCAGAGAGGTTAAGTAGGTTGCCTAGGGCCCCACAGCAAGATCAGAGCTCCTTGAGTTCCCTTCTGCACCTCTCTCCCTGGCAGGTCCTGCTGTGGCCCTGAAGATCCTTCGTCGGGACTCAGTCCTGAGGACCACCTTCCTGAGAGAGTTCTGTGTGGGACGCTGTGTCTCATCACACCCAGGCTTACTGCAGACCCTGGAAGGACCCCTGCAAACCCCCCGACACTTCGCCTTTGCTCAGGAGTACGCGCCATATGGGGACCTCACCGGGATGCTGAAGGAACGGGTGAGGAGGGTGGGGAACAAAGGTCAGAACTGCTTATCCCATGTACAACTCTATCCCTAACCCGTTTCTATCTCCAATCCTGAAACCCAAATCAGTGCTCAGCCTGGCTCTGCCCTACGCCCCAGATACCCTCCTTATTTCTAACTCTCGGTACAATCCCATACCTAACCCTAACCAATTCTACCCAACCATTCCAACGAGTTTGCGTGGGTGGGGGTTGGGGTTGGGTTGAGAATGAGATTAGGGATGGGATTTTAGTTAGCACTGGGATTGGGAGTGTGGGCATGGGTGAAGTTGTGTGGGTTGATTATAGATTGGTAACAGGCGTGGAAAGCATGGATGGGGTTGCAGAGGGAGACAGGGATGATTGAAGATACGTATACAGAATGAGTTGGAGATTGGCTCTAATGAGGTTCTCTCTGGTGAAGAGACCAGGCCAAGACTGAATCCATGAGGTTCTGGGGGTACATGAGTTTGAAGATAAGGGTGGAGCCAATTTTAGGAATAAATTTTGGATTTGAGATAGGGTTGGAAATAAGCAGAAGAAAATAAAGGAAGGAGAGAGACAGGTAGAGAAGTCCTTCCCTGAGGACTCCCTATTTGGCTGTGAGGCCTTGAGAAAGGGTAGAGAAGGTGAATGGGTAGAGAGATGGATGGATGGATGGATGGATGGATGGATGGATGGATGGATGGATG
Source organism: Ailurus styani (assembly GCA_002007465.1). Lineage (NCBI taxonomy): Eukaryota > Metazoa > Chordata > Mammalia > Carnivora > Ailuridae > Ailurus > Ailurus styani. The sequence goes on from LNAC01000763.1 coordinate 166,953, forward strand.
GATGGGTGGGTGGATGGAAAGACAGGTGCATGGATGAAAAGATGGGTGGATTGGTGGGTTGATGGGTCGGTGGATGGAAGGAAAGATGGATGGATGGTGGATGGATGAAAAGATGGATGGATTGATGGATGGTAGATAAGTGGAAGGAAGCAAGGAAGAATGAATGGATGGATTTTGGATAGCAAATAATTGAATACATTATTGGATTGCTGACTGGCTGGTGGAATGGAAGTTAAGCAGAAACGCTGCTGTGTAGACTGTTGAATGGATGAGTGGTTTGGTGGATGGATTGCTGGCTACCTGGATGGATAGATTTATCATCCAATGATGAAGTAAACTGACTTTAGAATGGTGTCGGACCTAGAGACACCATCTAAATTAGTAGGAATTAAGATTAGGATGAAGTCTGAGATTCGGGTTCCCATTGGAGATCTGGGTGATCTGGCTAGAGGAGATAAGAAATGCAAGGAGTGGGTTTGAGTGTTAGGGTTAGGAGAAAGCTTGGTGGAAGTTAAAAGAGCTTCTGGTTCAGTCTGGGGTTCCAGTGATGACATACTGGGGGTTGGAGTACAGAGGCTGTAGCAGGGGGTGGCTGAGAATAACCTGAAGAAGGTGTTGGAGGACACTCGAGGTAGCCACTGGTCTGAGGTTCTGAATTCTTGAACTCCAAGAAACCAAATGAAGAAGGAGCCAAGTCACCCTGACCTTCATCTCTCCTTGACCCCAGGGCCTCCCAGAGCTGCTGGTGAAGCGGGTGATGGCCCAGCTGGCCGGAGCCCTGGACTTCCTCCATGGTCGGGGGCTGGTCCATGCGGATGTCAAACCAGACAACGTGCTGGTCTTTGACCCCGTCTGCAGCCGCGTGGCCCTAGGTGACTTGGGTCTGACCCGGCCTGAGGGCAGTCCAACCCCTGCCCCACCGGGGCCACTGCCCTCCGCCCCTCCTGAACTCTGCCTCCTGCTGCCACCTGACACCCTGCCCTTGCGACCAACGATGGACTCCTGGGGCCTGGGGGTGCTTCTCTTCTGCACCGCCACCGCCTGCTTCCCTTGGGACGTGGCACTGGCCCCTGACCCTGAGTTTGAGGCCTTTGCTGGCTGGATGACCACCAGGCCCCAACCCCCTCGGCCACCCCCCCCTTGGGACCAGTTTGCACCCCCAGCTCTGGCATTGTTCCAGGGGCTCCTAGACCTGGATCCCGACACTAGGAGTCCCCCCCTGGTTGTTCTGGACTTCTTGGGGGATGACTGGGGGTTAGAGAGGAACAGAGAGGGACCTGGGGGCTTGGGGGGCATGTCCAGTGAAGATGGGGAGGAGGAGGAAGAGGGTGGAGCAAGCCTGGAGGAGGGCACAGATGAGGAGGAGGAGGAGGAGGACAAAGATGGCAAGAGGATGGGGACAGATGGGGGAGCTCCCTGACCAGGTGACTGAGACAGGTGGTCAGAGCCTGGGCCAAAGGCCCCTCCCCCCACACCCCTCCTCCCCGCCCTGGCCACCTGGATGGAGACAGCTGCTCCCGGGAGGACAGAGATGGAACACACTGCATCTCTCCCTGCTGAGGGCCGGACTGGAAAGCACAATTCCCCTCTCAGCTGAGGACCTGGGAGTCCACGATCCAGCCCCTCCTCCCTCAGACCGGGAGTCCAGGCCCCCAGCCCCCTCCTCTCTCCAGGACCCTTCCTCTTCCTTCCATCCTGAATGTGTCTCCTTGAAGGAAGGCACTGCTCTCCTGCAGACACATTTCTGCAGCGCAGGGACCTACCGAGAGCCTCGCATGCGGCTCTGACTGGGCCACTCATCCCCACTGAGACCCGGTGGTTGACTTGCTGCCCGTGGTACTGTCCGAGCTCTCAAGATCCAACACCGTGCAAACTGCCTCTTCCACTTCCTGGACTCCGGTGACACTGGGGCAGTTGCTCATCCTGTCTGGACCTAAATCCTTGCACACACGCAGGCACACACACGCACACAAGCACTTTCTTGCCATGGGCCCCCTGCACACGCTGCGTCCTCCCCCGAGAACGCCTTTCTCACGGCTCAGTGCCTTCAAGCCCTCTCCAGCCTCGCCGGCAGGAAACACCCAGGCCATCTCTGTGTCCCGCCATCTTCGGCCTCACCTGTTGGGCTCTCCAAGATGGACTTGGTTTTTCTCCTTTCGACATCCTTACAGTCCTGCCCCGGCTGGAGGAGGGATTCTGCCCCTCCCCCCACCCCGTGCCAGCTCCCCACCAGCACGGAGCAGCGAGGTGTGGGGCTGTCCCCGCTTCCTGGGCTTCCAAGTCCGCGGACAGCCCGGCCGCTTGGGATGAGCTCGCTGTCACCTGGGCCAGCCCGCGGCCCGTGCGCCCTGCCTACCTGCAGCGCGTGCCTGATGCCTGAGGCTTCCCACCTGCGGGGCAGCCCACGCCCTGTCCCGGGGGCTCTGTCCTGCGTGCTTTCTAGACTCAAAAGAGTGGGTTCACCAAGTGCGGCGTGGTGTCCTGGATCGGACTCCGGGACAGAAGGTGGTTGGCGGAAGCGCTGCAGAGACAGGCAGGGTCTAGCGTCAGACTAATCTCTTTGCTTGGACAAATGTGCCCTTGGCTGTGTGAGATACCAACCTGGCGAGGAGCTGGGGACAGCCCGGCAGTTCTCCGCACAATCCTTCCAGCTGTTCTGGAAATCGAAAATTATTCCAAAATAAAAGATTTGTTTAAAAAAATGAAGGGAGTTCACAGTGGTCATCTTGTTGCAAACCAAGAGGAGGATGTGAATCCCAGGCCCCCAGCCCCTCCTCCATCAAGCCCAGGAGTGCCTGCCTGGCCCCCCCACCAACTTTGGAGTCTGCAGACTCAGAACCAGGACCTCCCCCTCCCCGCCCCTCCCACTTGCTCAGCCACCTGCTTCCCCTCTGCCCCAAGTCTGACATCATCTCTCACTGCATCGTTCTGGAATCTGGTTGTCTCATCCTTTCCCCAAACAGGACCCCAGTGTCCGATCCCCTGAACACCCCTCACCAAACACTTGTGTCTGACCTGTCAATGGGGCATTGATGGGGCAGCTGGGTGGGGTCATGGCAGGACCAAACTAGAGAAATGATTTCATCCTCCACAGGGGCTTGGACTCCTGGTCTGAGGGAGGAGGGGGTTGGGGGTCTGGACTCCTGGGTGTGAAGGAGGAGGGGGCTGAGGGTCTGGACCCCTGGGTCTGAGGGAGGAAGGGCTGGGGGCCTGGACTCCTGGGTCTGAGGAAGGGGAATCTGGGGCCTGGTCTCCTGGGTCTGAGGGAGGAGGGGCTGGGGGCCTGGACTCCTGGGTCTGAGGGAGGAGAGAGCTGGGGGTATGGACTCCTAGGTGTGAGAGTGGAAGAGGCTCTGGGCCTGGGTCTGGGACAGATTTCTGGCGGCAGCCAGTTCTAGGAGTCAACACACGATGTCGCTCTGGCCCTAGTGGGGTAGAAGAGGCGGGTCCAGGGGCGGAGCTTACGACCCCCTAGGTGGGGGCGGGGTCTGCTCCTGGGCAGGCCTCTGCTGGCATGGGCTCTAGAGCCGGGCACTGACCACAGCGGGCAGCGAAGGGTCAGGCAAGCTGGGAGAAGGTGAGGTTTGGAGGCCGGAGCACAGGTCAGGAGGAGGCAAGGGTTAAACAGTCTGAGGTGGGCAGCACCTGATAGTGAAACCGCACAGCTGGCCAAAGTCCTGGGTCCCTCAGAGGGTCAGGGGCTGAACTTTGAGGCTGTAGAGTGGTTCAGTGTTAGGGAAACAGAATCTGGGAGTCATAAGATGTGTGAGTTGTATAAGGTTCCAGGAGAGGGGCGGGCTGGGGGTCCAGACTCCTCGTCTGATGGAGGAGGAACTAGGGGCCTGGACTCCCGGGTCTGAGGGAGAAGGGGGCTGGGGTCTGGACTCCTGTGTCTGAGGGAGGAGGGGCTGGGGGCCTGGGCTCCTGGGTCTGAGGGAGGGGCTGGGGGTCTGGAGTCCTTGTCTGAGGGAGGAGGGGGCTCGGGCCTGGGTCTGAGGGAGGAAGGGTTGGGGACCTGGACTCCTGAGTCTGAGGGAGGAGGGGCTGGGGGTCTGGACTCCTGGGTCTGAGGGAGGAGGGGCTGGGGGCCTGGACTNGAGGAGGGGCTGGAGGTCTGGGTCTGAGGGAGGAAGGGTTGGGGACCTGGACTCCTGGGTCTGAGGGAGGAGGGGCTGGGGGCCTGGACTTACGGGTCTGAGGGAGAAGGAACTAGGGGCCTGGACCCTGGGTCTGAGGGAGGAGGGACTGGGGGTCCGGACCCCTGGGTCTGAAGGAGGGGCTGAGGGTGTAAGAGTTAGATCCCAGGTGTCTGGAGGATTTGGTGCTTCCAAGTGCTTGCTCCCATCCAGGTCCCAGCTGTCCCCCAAGGCCCTGGTGTGCGCAGCCGCCCTCTCCAGCCCCTGGAGGCGGAGAGCACCTGTTTGCTCTTAGGAGAAAGAGGCTACTCTTCCACTCCCAGGGCCCAAGTCTGTTTGCTTTGGAAACAAGGTGGGGGGTGTCTCGAGTTATCTGGTTCATCTTTCACCCTTGGGCCATTGGGTGGCGCCAGGATGTGGGGGCGGGGGCGAGAGACTGCAACCTTAGGCTTGACCTTACTCCAACCAGCAACTGGTCTCCCCACTCCTCAGATGCCTCTAATGAAGAGGGAGACTGAGTCACAATGGAAAGTGCCACTGAGCCCCCAGCTCCCTCCTCCCTCAGACCCAGGAGTTCAGACCCCCAGCCCCTCCTCCCTCAGACCCAGGAGTCCAGACCCCCCGCCCNGGGTCCAGGCCCCTAGTTCCTTCTCCCTCAGACCCGTAAGTCCAGGCCCCCAGCCCCTCCTCCCTCAGACCCAGGAGTCCAGGTCCCCAACCCTTCCTCCCTCAGACCCAGACCTCCAGCCCCTCCTCCCTCAGACCCAGGAGTCCAGACCCCCAGCCCCTCCTCCCTCAGACCCAGGAGTCCAGGCCCCCAGCCCCATCCTCCCTCAGACCCAGGTCTAACAGGCCCTGGGCCCTGGGTCACTGTCTCTACTCTGCCCCGCAGAGATGCCCGGCAAACAGTCAGATGAGGAACAGGTGGAGGCAGGGGCTGCCGAAAACGTAGCTGAGGAGGACCTAGGGGGCCTCACTGCAGAGGAGCTCCGGCAGGGCCAGGAGGCAGCCCTGGAGCTAGAGGACATGATGGCGCTAAGTGCCCAGACCCTGGTCCAAGCCGAGGTGGATGAGCTTTACCAGCAAGTGCGTCCCCTGGGCCAGGGCCGCTTTGGCCGGGTCCTGCTGGTCACCCATCGTCAGAAAGGTACCAGGGCCTGGAGACAGATGCAGGAGGGTCAGGGGTGGTGGAATGCGCCAAGACAGGTGCCAGCCGAGGCTGGGGACTCTGTAAACAGGTACTGAGTGTTGCCTCTGCCCCTCCCAGGCTGGGTGTTCTTGGAACCCTCCCCTCCCATCTTGGAGCTTCAGCCTCCTCCTTCGAGAATGTGGGTGACTGAGCATATGTCCATGGCTCTAGTGCCAGAGAGAAAGGGGAGCAGACAGAACCCTCTCCTGTGGCCCTCCCCCCGGGGCTGGCTTAGCGGTCACCATGGGGATGATTCGGCACCATGCCGTGTGCCAGACCTTCAGCACAACCAGACCACCACGCAGGGGATGTGCAGCACCCCTACTCTGGAACTTTGTGACCGGGTGTACACATATCCTCTGTTGGTCCCCTGAGCCAGGCACCGGGTGGATGGAACTCAGAGTCAGCATCAATGCAGGGCACGCCTAGCAAGGCCACCTGGGGGGCTGGGCCCTGTCCTCAGTGCTTGGTGCTTGGAACCCAGAGCTGAGTCCATGAGGCCTGCCTTCACAGCGGAGCTCTGGCCTGCAGAGGGAGAGAGCGTGTGAGTGTGCCCGGCCAGCCAGAGCAAAGCACTGCACCCTGGGGTTGGGGTGGGGGTGGAGGTGGGGCTTACACAGCAGAAGTTCATCTTCTCACACTCCTGGAGCTAAAGTCCCCATCCAGGTGTGGGTGGGGCTGCGCTCCTTCCTGTGTGTCTGCACCTGTGTGTCTGCGTCCGTTTCCTCCTTCTCTCAGGACACCGGTCACAGTGGACTGGGGTCCACCCCAGGGACCACGCTTTACCTCTTTCCAGATTGTCTCCAGATCTGGTTCTATTCTGTGAAACCGGCTGTGAGGACCTCTTCCACCTCTGGATTCGGGGAGGGAGGCCATGGTTCAGCCCACATCAGAGACCGATGCAAAGAGCAAGAGGTCCAGACGTGGGTCCTCCCCGACCATGGAGGCACAAGGCCTAATGGGGGGCCCGGGGGCCGTGCTCTGTTGCACCTTCTGGATGCCAGCCCCTGGACTGGGAGGGGCCGGGGCCGAGGGCTCTCAGGACACCATCAAAATAGACAGTGGCATGTGCCATCATGGCAGGGGCCCAGGGCATCCCTGATGCTGAGAGAAGGGCGCTGCGGCATCCAGCTGGGGGACAGAAGGAGAGTGCAGCATGTGAGGCGAGAAGGTGACCTTTGTCCATCACTTGCGGGCCCTCTGTGAGGGAGCTGGGGCCTGGCTACGGGTGACTCTGCAGGTGAAGAAGCCAGAGTTCCTGCCTGCAGGGGACTTACACTCCTGGACGGTTCCTCGATGGGATGGAGTCCCCAGGGCAGAGCATATCACTTCCGCATTCCCTGTGGCTTTTGGGCACGGGTTCGCTGGAACCAGGAGCCAAACGAGGTCATCTGAAGTTCCGAGTCCAGTTTCCCAGGGGCCCCCTCCATCTGCTCCAATGCAGCAGAGCAGAAACTCACCAAATGCTGCGTTATTGTTATTATGAATTACCATGGACGGTGTTTTGGTGGCCACACGGTGTTCACGCTGGCGTGGCAGGGAGGCGGGGTTTGGAGGAGGTGGCAATGGCTCGTGGGAGGGAGTCCAGGCCAGGGAGCGGGGGCAGCCAGGGTGACCCTCGGCTCCCACACTCCCTCCACTCCTGTCCCTGCTGCCCCCAGGCACGACCCTGGCGCTGAAGCAACTCCCAAAGGCCTCCACTTCTCTCCGCGGCTTCCTGTACGAGTTCTGCGTGGGCCTCTCGCTGGGCACGCACCCGGCCATAGTCACGGCCTACGGCATTGGCATTGAGTCGACCGACTCCTACAGCTTCCTGACAGAGCCCGTCCTGTATGGGGACCTCATCACCTTCATCCAGCCCAAGGTGGGTAGGTGGGCCGCTCCTGGGGCCCCTCTGGAGCTCACGGCCTCCACGGAACCAACACTGTACCCTAGCGAGAGCCACCTGCCCCAGTGGGCTCACCCTGGGCCCCCAGGGGGTCACGTTAGACCTCCCCAGGGCTCACAGTGCCTCACGGGGTCACGCTGGGCCTCCCCGTGGCAAGTCTGTTGGAGGTCCTTCCTTGCCCCGGGCCCCCCCGGGACTGAGGAGCAGCTGCACGGCCTCGGCCCCAGGCTGGCTGTCCGGAGGGGAGGGGCAGGAGGCCCTGACGCCCGTCCCCCGCAGGTGGGCCTCCCGCAGCCGGCGGTGCAGCGCTGTGCGGCCCAGCTGGCCTCGGCCCTGGAGCACATCCACTCCCGCGGCCTGGTGTACCGTGACATCAAGCCCGAGAACGTGCTGGTGTGCGACCCAGCCTGCCAGCGGGTCAAGCTGACCGACTTCGGCCACACGAGGCCGCGTGGGACGCTGCTGCGCCTGGCGGGGCCGCCCATCCCTTACACGGCGCCCGAGCTCTGCTGCCCCCCGCCCCTGCCCGAGGGCCTGCCCATCCAACCTGCCCTGGATGCCTGGGCGCTGGGGGTCTTGCTCTTCTGCCTTCTCACCGGCTACTTCCCCTGGGACCAACCCCTGGCCGAGGCCGACCCCTTCTACGAGGACTTCCTCATCTGGCAGGCGTCTGGCCAGCCCGAGGACCGTCCTCAGCCCTGGTTAGGCCTGACGCCCGTGGCCGACAGTCTCCTGTGGGGGCTGCTGGACCCTCAGCCCCGGAAGAGGAGCCCCGTGAGCTCCGTCCGGGACTACCTGGGGCGTCCCTGGAGGCAGCAGGAGGGGGGCACTGAAGAGGTGGAGGAGGGGGCAGGCGAGGAGGATGGAGAGTGAGGGGGCAGCCCGAGCCCACAGAGGCTCGGAAGGGGAACCAGGTGGGCCCCACTACCTGAGGCTGCCTCCACCTTCTTGTGCTGGCTTTTGGCTTCTCCTTGGCCCGTTTCCCCCTTTCTGCCTTCCTTACTTCCCACATGGCCATTCTGTGTGCCTCCTGTGGCCTAGCGGGGCCCCTGAGACAGCTGCATGTCTGTTCCGCCGTCGCCGTCTTCCCCGGGGCTTCGGCACCTGCTGGCCCCCCTGCCCGTGGTCCTGTGGCCCCTTTCCTCGCCTCCCGCACACGCGGGGTGCTCGGCTGCCCTGCTCAGTGGGGCCTGCCCTCGGCGCCGTGGTCCCCCCGCCGCCCTCTCCTCTGCTCCCTGCCCTCTGGGACACTCACCCCCTCCCAGCTGTGCGCGTAGGTCCGTGGGGTTCTTCTGTGTGTCCTGCGAGGGCAGGGGTCGCCTGCGTGCTGTGAGGGGCCCCACGGAGCTGCGCGGTCCTGGCCCGACGGCAGGGGCCCGCAGATGTTTGCTCAATAAACGCAGTCGTCTGGTTGTGTGTGGCCGCCTCCGTGTCCCTGTCTTCCGGCCCTGTCTCTCCTCCGTGGCCGGGTCTCACCCACTCCGGCAGCCCTGCGTCTTCCGCTCACAGGCTGGGCTGTCCCTGTCTTCTCTCACCTGGCTTCGTCCCGGGCTGAGGTCTCCGTGATGCTGCTGGTCTGTCCCTGTGGGGAAGACTGCACAGCGTGTTGTCAGGGAGAGGCCCACAGAGGCAGAACACGGTCCCGCAGGGTGGCCGTGACTCGTGCCAGAGGCTGGCCGCGGGTGAGCCTGTCAGGACGGCCAGAGCCTGTCTGTGCGCGGCCTGTGTGTGAGCAGCGGCCCGTGGATGGGCGCTGCGGCTGGACGGGGCAGCGATTTCTGCAGATGTGCAGATGTGTCCTTGAGCCTCTGGGCCAGGGGTGTGCACAAGTCACGGTGTGTGTGGGGGACACGGGGGGGGTGCACTGTGTCCCACCCTGTGTGGGTGACATGACTGTGTGTTTCATGGGTCTGTTTGAGCCTGTGTATGAGGGGACAGGATGAAGTTTGTGTGCACCTGGCCCTGTGTGGACATCAGGGCCGTGTTTGTGTGTCCACGAGACCTTGAGCCTGCGTGTGCCTAGCAGGAGGAGTCACCCAGGCGTGGCTGCCAGTCACCAGCTGGGCCCCTCTTTCCTTCACACCTTCCCCCCCCTCGCCCCGGCCCCTTCTTGGCAGCTGCCCTGTTTGCAAACACTCTGTCTTCCTCTCCTCGCCTTCTTTGGCCACCCGCCCAGAGCAAGGCTACAACTCAGAGCTGGATTGTGTGTCACTCTCTCCCAGGCCCCCACCCCCCCAGGGCCCCTGCTGTGGCCTCCTAGGTGTTGGACTGGGGAGGGAGGTGTTAACAGCGCCTGTGGAGTGACCCCAAAGACCCTTGAATCTACTTTCAATCCAGAGGACTAGGGACACCCATCCCCTGTCCTGAGCAATCCAGGTGGGCTTCCTGGAGTAGGGGATCATTGGAGAAAACAAGATAAGGAGGTACATAAGTGTGGCGGGAGGAAGCGTGATCAGGACCTTCTGCCATCTTATCCGTGAATGTGAAATAGCCCGAGCCATCAGGCCAAGAATGTGTCCCAAAAAAGCTGGAGGCCGCTGGGGCAGGGTGGAGCTCGGAAAGAAGGGAGTGGAGATGGGCAGGGGCAGGCAGGGGAGGCTGCACAGGGTGTTAATTGGTGGCAGCAGCTGAGGATTAACTGGGAGGTGATAATGACCCAGTGGGGGGCCCCAGGACAAGGCAGGAGGAAGAAATTCCTAGGCAGGGCCTGAAGGGGAGCTGGGCCAGTGCTAATTAGATATTAGTTACTTAATTAAGTAAGACTTCATGCTAATCATAATACTTAACACTGACAAAGCAGAGTGCTCCTCAGGCAGCCCCCCTGGCAGAAACACGGGCTCACCTGCTAGGATCCTCCTGCGAAGGTAGCACCTGAGCTCCTGCCGCTGTGGGTCAGGGGCAGGAGAAGAGCCAGGAGTCGAACCTAGACTGGGTCCTGCCCAGGGGCCATGGTCTTCAACGTCAGGGTGTCCCACTGCCATCAGTGGCTGAAGGGGTCCCACACGGGGGGGCTGGGGCACATGTGAGGGCGTGCATGTCGGTGTCCGTGTACGTTTGAATGTGCAAGGCTGAGTGGGCGTGGGGGGTTGTGAGGTGGCTGTCCCTCCCTGGGAGGACACGGGCATTGGGGCAGGTAAACCATGGGGACAGAAGGGGGGGGTCACAGAAGCCTCCAGACCCACTGACACGTGCTAGTGAGGACGTGGAGAGGCTAGAACTGCGGTGCGGAGGGAGTGTAAGAAATGGTGCAGCCACCGTGGGAGACAGGCCAGCGTTTGTCAGCTCGTTAGACACAGAATTACCATATGGTCCAGCAATTCCGCTCCAAGGTTTGTGCCCACAGGTGACGGAAAGCGTGCATCCACATGGATATTCATAATGACACTACCCCTAGTAGCCAAACCGCGGAGACAACCCAAAAGTCCGTCAGCAGCCGAGCAAACACAAGGTGGTCCATCCAGACTCTGCACTACCCTTGGCCACGTAAAGGAACAAAGCCCTTACCCATGTCACATCACGGGGGCATATCACAAACACCAGGGGAAAGAGAGTGGCCAGCTGTGGAAGATGAGCCACTGCAGGACTCCTTTCTGAAAATGTCCACAACAGGCAAATCCACAGAGGAGGGAAGACTGCCGGCTGCCAGGGGTGGGCCTGTCGGGGGGAGACGGGGAATGGCTGCTAAGGGGCGCAGGTTTTCTTCTCGGGGGGGCCATGGTGGTGGAATCGTTCTAAAATTAGATTGTGGCGAGTGTTGCACAACTCTGAATATATTAAAAACCACTGAATTGTACACGGGAAAAGGGTGAATTTCATGGCATGTAGATTTCATCTCAACGAGGCTAAAAAACCACAAAAGAAGCATTTCCAAGTTTCTCATGCCTTGATCAGTTTCTTTCCTTCTCCAGCCTCTGAATTCCCATCAAAGAGAAAAGAGAAAACTCTGCCCTCCTTCTCATAGCTGAGTGACTCACAAACCAAGGCCTTAAACACAGAACACACTCACTCTTCCCTCTGTTTTACAGAAAAGACCACCGAGGCCCCAACGGGGAGGAACCTACTTTCCAAAGACCAGCAAGTCTAAATGTGAAAGAGCCTGAATTCAAACCCAGCTCTGGCCTGATTCCAGAGTCTTTGTTCTTCACCCCAATCCAGCACCTCTAAAGTGTACCCGAGCTTTTCGTGCCAAGGAAGCTCTGCTTCCCCAGCTGGGGGACCTCAAGCTTGTAAGCAGGACCATGTGGGTTCAGTGTAAAGTGAAAATGTGGGGTTTCTTGCTTCAAAGTTTTCCCTTCTCCTCTCCCTTGCTCTCTGCCATTTGCTAGATGCCACGCCCTCACCCTGCCTGGGGCACGGAGCTACTCGCTGGGGATGGGGCCAGGCATCCAGCGACCAGAACCCATCAGGGAAGTGACTCTGCATGAGCCCGGGCTCCTGTCCCATCAATTTCACTTAGAAAACACGGGATCAAAAATCACAAAGAATGTCGGCAGAGCATTAAACCAACCCTGCTGCACCCCACCTGCACCCCACTTGCAGCAGGAAAGAGCCAGTGGGGCCCAGCTTGACAAGGCCTCTGTGAACAAGCTCTGAGGCAGGAGTCCCTGCGGTTTGCTGCAGGGACACAGATAATGCAAATGGCTTGAGTAGCACTTCTTAGACGTGAACAGCCGCCAGCCACGAATCACCTGCCACCTTGCTAACCCTCGGACTCTGATCAGGGGTCTGAGGCAGTACCGGTGAGGCCCGTGCTCCCAGGGCACAGGCCGCACTTGCTGGTACAAGGCACACAATTTTAGGCCGCACTTGCTGGTACAAGGCACACAATTTTAGGCCGCACTTGCTGGTACAAGGACACAATTTTAGGCCGCACTTGCTGGTACAAGGCACACAATTTTAGGTCGCACTTGCTGGTACAAGGACACAATTTTAGGTCGCACTTGCTGGTACAAGGCACACAATTTTAGGCCGCACTTGCTGGCACAAGGACACAATTTTAGGCCGCACTTGCTGGCACAAGGACACAATTTTAGGCCGCACTTGCTGGCACAAGCACACAATTTTAGACCGCACTTGCTGGCACAAGGACACAATTTTAGGTCGCACTTGCTGGCACAAGGACACAATTTTAGGCCGCACTTGCTGGCACAAGGACACAATTTTAGGCCGCACTTGCTGGCACAAGGACACAATTTTAGGCCGCACTTGCTGGCACAAGGACACAATTTTAGGCCGCACTTGCTGGCACAAGGACACAATTTTAGGCCGCACTTGCTGGCACAAGGACACAATTTTAGGCCGCACTTGCTGGCACAAGGACACAATTTTAGGCCGCACTTGCTGGCACAAGGACACAATTTTAGGCCGCACTTGCTGGCACAAGGACACAATTTTAGGCCGCACTTGCTGGCACAAGGACACAATTTTAGGCCGCACTTGCTGGCACAAGGACACAATTTTAGGCCGCACTTGCTGGCACAAGGACACAATTTTAGGCCGCACTTGCTGGCACAAGGACACAATTTTAGGCCGCACTTGCTGGCACAAGGACACAATTTTAGAGTACTGATCTTGCGTCCTCGCTAAACTCTTATTTACACTGACCGTTTGTCTGCTGGAGGGTTTGGGGTTTTCTACAGGGACAGTCATAACGCCCACGGGAAAGGACAGATCTGTGTCTCTTTCCGCACTTCCTGGGATTAAGGAAGCCCCCTCTGCTCCCGCTCTGCTAAGAGTATGTGTGTGTGCATGCGTATGTGTGTCCACCGTGAATGGGTGTTGAATTTTGTCAAATGTTTTTTTTTCTGCATCAGTCAAGCTTGCTAGGCCCCTGCTACTGTTCTGGGCTTGTTGCAAGCTGGCAGGCACAGGATAGGGCTCAGCTGTCCCATGGGAGCTGTCCAGGTCAGGGCCAGCAGTAGGTGGGGGCTGGCTACCCACCCTGGCCCTGGGCCCTGGGGCCAGATGTTTGGGCTTAGCTGCCTGGCCAAGCAGGGATAGAGTGACCGGATAATTAAGCACCCGCTTCTTCGGGGCTGGCAGAAGGCGGCAGAGGGTGGAGGGACCTGGGGCCAGAGTGCCCAACAGCCACCCCCCCAAGTCTGGCTCATAGACGGGGGCCTGGCCTAAACTCCTAGTGGGGCCCTCAGGGGGGACCCAGATTTGGGGTGCACCTGCTCCCAACTGCAAGTGGGAAAGCAGAGCCTTTGCCTCCGGGTTGGTGTGCTGTCCTCTGAGCCCCTGACTGCCCAGGAGGGCAAGGGGCAGGCAGGCAGGGGCCCCCTCAGCCCTCCCTGTTTACTAGTCAGCAGTTATTTAAGTCTGGGGCTTAATGAGACCCAGGGAACAGAATTCTCTGAGTGCTCCTTCGCCCATTGGCGGGGGCAGACAGTCCATCTATCAGGACCCCCAGACATTATCCCTCCCCACCCCCAACACGTAACTGGACCCTGCTGGCCTTTGCAGGACTGCGGGGGCGCCAGCTCCATGACCTTCTAGGACCTCTGAGCCAGGCTCCAGACTGGGGAGAGGAGGAGGGAACGGTCTCCTGTCCGAGGCTATAGAAACCAGAATCAGAGCTTCTTTCGGTCTTTTGAGGTGGTCCCCAATTTACAAGTGGAGACTCAGACAGGGGAAGGGGCTCATCCAAGGTCGTCAGAGAGGAGCCGTCATGGGAGTCCTAACCTGGAACCCCAGGCCAAGGTCAAAGCAGGGGAATTTGCATCGTGTTATTCTGGATTTGAGTTCCCACTCTGCTGTGTGGCCTTAAGCAAGGCACTTGCCCTCTCTGAGCCTCGGTGTCCTTTCTGAAATGGGGATCAAGGACCTCTGTCAAAGGGCTGTGGTAAGGATGGGCTGTAGTGGGTTAAGAAGCCACACTGGGTCAGGCGCAGAGCAGCACAGTCAGGAAGGGATCACGAACATTCTTAACTGAGCACGTGATATGCCGAGCTCCGTCCTTGCCCAGGCTATACCTCATCTAAGCCTCACCACCCCCCCCCCCAGAGGCAGGTGCTATTAGTATTCCCATGTACCAATGACGAGACTGAGGTTCAGAGAAAGGAAATAAACCCCCAGAGTCCTACTGCATGGATGTGCTCTGGAGTCCAGGATAGTCTGACTTATGAGCAAGGACCCTGGGTCAGACAGGCCTGCGTACCAATTATGGCTCCACTACATCTTCCCTGAGAGACCTGGGACCTCAGTGGCCTGATCTGTAAAATGGGGACAAATACAACAACAGCTGGCACAGAACAAGGACTTATCGAGTGTCAGGCCCTGTGCTAAGCACTCTAATGTATGCATTAATTTATCAGTTAATCAGCACAGCAACCCAGGAGGTGTGTACTTATTATTCCGCTTTTAAGGCTGGAAGAACTCAGACCAAGAAGTTAGGTAACTGGCTCAGGTTCATGCCCACAAGCAAACTCAGGCATTCGGGCTCCAAAGCTCACCCTTTCTCTGCTGAGTTGTGGTAACAGTACCCTCCTCAGCAGGTGTTCATGAAGATAAAGTGACGTTATGCGCATAAAGCCCTTAAAACAGAGTCTGATCCAGAAGAAGTACTCAACAAATATTAGTCATTATTACTATTATCATGTACTCATTCATTCAAAAGATATTTAAGGCGTGTGCACTCTGCGTCAGGCTCTGTTCTAAGAGCTGGGCATGTATCTGTGAATGAGACAAAGATTTCTGCCATCGTGGGTCTTTGTCAGTGCTATGGTGGCATCATCTTCGCCACCCCCATCTCCATCATGATCTTCATCACTATGATCATCGCAATCATGCCCATGATCACCTTCATCATCATCACCACCACGATCATGGCCAACATCATTTTCATCACCATCATCGTTGTCACCATAGTCATTACCATCATCACAGCCATTATTAAGCTCACCGTCATCCTTCTCATTACCATAATCACCATGACCATCATGGTCATCACCCCTTATCACTACCACCATCACCATAAACATCACTGCCTCGCTTGGTGCCTCACATGGGATTCACAAATCAAGACCAATCTTGGGATTCCTTCTCTGTGGAGTTCCCCTAGATCCCCACAAATGTCACCGATATCTTGTTTTTAATTAGGTAGTTTGGTTTTCATTTTTTGGTTGGGTGTGCCTTAGCCCCTCAAATCCCACATTGGGGTCACACGTCTCCCCTCAGAGGCCTTTCTTCCTCCTCTGGAGTGGTGGTGGTTGGTGCAGGTGTGCTGGGAGGCCAGGCCCCCTCAGCCAGTCTTTTTACAACCTCACCCAGCTGCCCTAGGTTCCGGGTGGCCTCCACCAGCTGGGTCAGCCCCAGGCCCAGGGCTTGGCGCTGCTGCTGTTCCTGCTCCAGGACCTGGGTCAGCCGCCGCAGCTGGCCACCCACGTCCCTAACAGCAGCCACCAGCTCTACCAAGGCAGGTGGCTCGCAAGCCATGACCCTTACAGGTGGTGTTGGAGCCACACATGGGCCAAAGGGCTCTGGGCTCTGACCAGGGGTTGGCCTTGGGGTGAGATGGTCAGGGGGAGGTTGATCCAAGGGGTGGGCCATGGAGGACAGGTGGAGGTCAAAGGTCACTGTGGGGTCAGAGGCTGAGTGTGGAGTCTGGGTGGGTGGTGGGCTTGGTTTGGGGCTCTGGCTTCTCGGTGGTTTGAAGTCCTCAGTGGACAGTGTGTCCACGCTTGGAGCTGGAGAAGGCCTGGAGTGGCTGGACTCCGAGGCTGTAAAAGGCGCTAGGCTAGACATCTTGAATGTGGAGAGATGAGAGGACCCTGTGGAGGTCAACTGGGGGTGTAGGCTAGACTTGAATGTTGGTGCTGTTGTGGGAGAGAACAGTTCTGTTCCCGAGGAAGTTAGAATGGACTTTGTAGTGATCATAGGGGTTGAGGTAGGGTCAGCTGTCACGACGGGGTGAGTAGAGGCGGTAGAATGAAGGGTCATAGTGGGATGAGGGGTTGTGGCAGGGTAAGGGGTTGTGATAGGGTGAGGGGTTGTGGTGGGTGGAACGGCAGTGGACTGAGGGGCTGTTGGGGACTGAGGGGTCGTGGTGGGTTGAGGGGTTGTGGTGAGGTAAAGGGCTGTGGTAGGCTGAGGGGTTGTGGTGGGTTGAGGGGTTGTGGTGGGTTGAGGGGATGTGGCAAGTTGTGGGATTGTGGCAAGTTGTGGGGTCATGGTGAGTTGTGGGGTCATAGTGGAGTGAGGGGTAGTCGTGAGCTGAGAGGTCATGAAGGGGTGAGAGGTCAAGGTGGAGTGAGGGGTGCTGGTAGGGTGGGGGCTTGTGTAGGGGTCTGGAGATCTGGAAAGATCTGGAACTGTGTTGGCATATGGAGCTGTGTCCAACGTTGGGGTTGTGTCAGATTTTGGAGTCAACTCTGAGGTAGAAGAAAGGTGGGTTACTACTGCCGGTGCAGAGGGGTCAGAGGTCAGTTCTTTGGGCACGGTGGGTGGTGGGGTGGGTGAGAGATCAGGTGTCAGTGCTGGAGTCACAGCGGCCTCAGGGGTGGACAGAGTGAGGCCAGGGGTTGTCAAGGTGAGGTCACTGTTCATTTGCGAGGTCAGGTCTGGGCTGGGTGGTAAAGTGTCAGCAGGGTCAGAGGTCACTGCTCGCCTTGAAGCTGCCTCGAGAATGAACCGTGGCGCAGAGTCGGAGGTCACCGGTGGGCCAGGGGGCTCTGGCGAGGCCGACGGAGCTGGGGAAGCGGCAGGGGGCGCTGTCCGGGCCTCTGTGGGACGCTGCGGCCGACGCTCCAGCCACGGTTTCCTCAGGGAACCTGGAGGAGGAGGAAAGACAGATGGCCGAGGTCAGCTTGCCCCGCCCACCCCCTTGGCCTGCCCCGCCCCTCCACGGAGGAACCGACCAACGGGAGGGCGCAGAGCCTTGCAACGTCATTGTTCCCCAGCAGATTTCGCCCCGCCCCAGAACCCCCCCTCCCCGCCACCTGTGATGTCTCCAGACGCCACCTGGCGTCCTCCACTGCGGGCAAGGGAGCTC
>LNAC01000763.1:184363-200691 GCA_002007465.1 Ailurus styani
GTGGGGGGCAGGAGGGGGAGGCTGGAGGGGGTGTAGAAGCATGAAGGGAAATGCGGGAGTGTGCGGGATGTGGAGGCTCACCTGGGGATGCAGGAGGGGCTGAAGGGCAGAGGGGATGAGGGGGCACATGGGGGAGGAATGTCGGAGATGCCAGAAGGTGCAGAAGCATGACGGGGGATGCAAGACAGTTCTGATCATAATCTCGGTGGTCAAGATTTTAATGTCACGTTTTTAAACAAAATTATTGCAAAACAACCATTGTGAACAAAAAAGTCAAAATTTTACCGCGACAGGATCTGACTGGGCCAGGATTAGAGAAAGTCAAGTCAGGTAGATGGGATCCTGCCTCTGGTTAAATTTTTGATGTTTAGTTCACTGAGAATGTTTTACATTAATTTTCATTTTTAAAACTATAAAGATACTTACCTTGATAACTGCGTGTTTTGGCAGCCCCTTACATTTAGGGCCTGAGTAGAATGAGAAGTCTTATCCCCTTCCTGGCTCAGTTTCCAGATAAATGAGAATTTTATCCCTTTTTACAGATGAGGGGAGTCAGTACAAGAGGGTACGTAACTTGCCATGGGTCGTGCAGATACAGTTCGCAAATTATGGGGACAAGATTTGAAACAAAGTCCTTTGCATTCAGAGTCGGGGTCATTAAATATCACTTTCTCAGCTATGGGTATGATAACATGTGGCCACTTAGTACCTGAAATGTGGCTAGTTCAACTAAGGAAATGAAGGTTTCATTTTTCAAAAAAATTTTTTTGGTGGGCAGCAAAGCAAGGTTTATTGAACGATAGCAAATTGATAATATAAAGCTCCCAAGGAGGGAGGGGAGTCGAGGGGGTTGCCCTCATTTTTCACATTTTTGACTCATTTAAAGTAAAAAGCTACCATATGGAACGATACAGCTCTAGAGAATTCCAGTTTTCCTGCAGGATTTTGGACGTGCATCCTGTTCTTGCCATTTGTTTACAGCATCAGAGAAGTGGTTAAGTAAAGGAGTTGGCCTCCAGCCATGCTGTCTGGGCTTAAACCCCAGATCTGTCAATTCCTAACTAGGTGACCATGGACAAATTATTTGACTGCCTTGAATCTCAGTTTGTGGATGATCAACAGACCTCCCTTACAGAGCTGTGATGTTTCAGGAAGCTCCTATGTGTACAGAGACTTAGGACAGTGCCTAGCATGTAACAGGCACTCTCGTAGTTATTAATATTGTCACAGTCATTGATGTCCATACCTCAATTTCTCTCATCTGTGAAATGGGCATAATTGTAGCACCTACATCATAGAGCCCCTATAGATGTTATGAGGGCTAAAGGGTAATACATATAAAGTGCTTAGAATAGTACTCAACACATGGTATATTGCTCAGCAACTATTCACTGGTTTAGTTATTATTTCAAGAATCTCAGCTTGCGGGCGCCTGGGTGGCTCAGTGGGTTAAAGCCTCTGCCTTCGGCTCAGGTCATGATCTCAGGGTCCTGGGATCGAGGCCCGCATCGGGCTCTCTGCTCAGCAGGGAGCCTGCTTCCTCCTCTCTCTCTGCCTGCTTACTTGTGATCTCTCTCTCTCTGTCAAAATAAATAAATAAAATCTTAAAAAAAAAAGAATCTCAGCTTGCTTAAATGTTGTAGGGGTTCAGGTGCCTAGAGTGGTATTTTTAATTTTTCAGACCCAAGGTGCAGAGAGCTAAACTAATCATACTCCTCTGTACATTGTCATCAACAGTCTGGCAATGTCTCTGCTTTTTTCTCCTTTTTCTTCCCCGCTCTCCATCCCTCTCACTTTCTCCCATAGCTCCCTCCATTAATGTATTTGACACATGTCCTTAAAGATATGTCCTTACACAATATCTTATAAAATAAAAAAAGCACATATGGGGGCGCTTGGGTGGCTCAGTGGGTTAAGCCTCTGCCTTCAGCTCAGGTCATGATCTCAGGGTCCCGGGATCAAGCCCTGCATCTGGCTCTCTGCTCAGTGGAGAGCCTGCTTCCCTTTCTCTCTCTGCCTGCCTCTCTGCCTACTTGCGATCTGTCAAATAAATAAATAAATTTTTTTTTAAAAAGAGGCACATATGTATACATGTTAATATATTAAGTGTATGTGTATTTTTGTGTTTGTGCTTTTTAGTTTTTGCAAATTGCTGGCAATTTCATTCTGCTCTCTTTCTCCATATTAAGTTGTCCATACCACCCATGTTGCTGTGTGTGCAGCTGGTCAGTGCTTTAGCTACTGCATGGGATTCCACCGGGTGGACCCACTGCATTTCTCTTGTTACCTACTGCTGGACACGTAACCTGCCTCAACTCCCTGATATCACAAAATTTGAAAGAAAACCCTCATACAGGTTTCCCTTAGAAGCCTGTTCAAGAACTTCTCTGGAATACAGGAAGAGGATTTCTGGGTCACAATGTACAATCATACCTAATTTCACTAAATTGTCTTTATCAGATATCCTATATCCAGTGGGGATGTCTGATTTCCTACATCTTCAACCATAATTGCTATTACCTACCTTTTAAATTTTGTCCATGCTTGTCATCATTTTAATTTTCCTGATTTCCTTATGAGTGTGAATGTTTCTACATATACTTGTTGGCCATTTGGGCTTCCCCTTCTGTGAATCACCTGTTCATATCTGTTACCCATTCTCTTATAAGGCTTCCTGTCATTTCTTTATTGATTTGTCAGAGTGAATTGCAAGTATAGGTTACGGTTTCCCCAACTGGGCATTGTTGATATTTGGAGCTGGATGACTCTCTGTCACGGGGGACTGCCCTGTACATAGTAGGATATGTTACAATACCCATGGCCTCTACCGATTAGGTTCTAGTAGCCTCCCTACTCTTAGTCATGACAATTCCAAACATCTTCATATATTGCCAGTTATTCCCAGTTGAGGGCCACTGATATATATAATAACTGCTTGTATCAGGATATATTTCTGTTGGGTCTCTGGGGTGAGAGTGGGGTCACCACTGGGGAATTCGGAGTCCATCTCTCTACCCCACAACACAAACAACCTGGTTGCCACAGCTACATGCCTCACCTGTGTCTCCACGGATCCTTGGAGCTGGAGAGGGATGGCCTGGGCTCCGGGTGGTAGCAGTGGTAAGAGTGGATCCAGGTCTGCCTGCGGTGGGCATCCTCTTGGGCAGAGCCCCTCCGGAAGGTGTATCCCACGTCTGGGAAGCCTCATAACTATCCTCGTCACCTTGAGAGATACAGGGAGAACTGAGTCTCACTTCCCTTGATCATGACCCTCTGTTCCTCTTGGACCCCAACTCAGGCCTCATCCTGTCTCAACTGGACCACGACCCCAATCTCCTCCCTGACCTCACAGCCACCCTGGTGACTCAGTTGAGATGCTCTGGACTACTAAGAACATAAACTGGGACTAAACCAGCTTATAAAATAAGAATGGTTCTTTTTTCAATGTCCTGATGTCCCTGCCCCTACTCATTCTTTATTTTATTTTTATTTTATTATTATTATTTTTTAAAGATTTTATTTATTTATTTCACAGAGGGAGAGAGATCACAAGGAGGCAGAGAGGCAGGCAGAGAGAGAGAGGGGGAAGCAGGCTCCCTACTGAGCAGGGAGCCCGATGCGGGCCTCGATCCCAGGACCCTGAGATCATGACCTGAGCCGAAAGCAGAGGCCTCAACCCACTGAGCCACCCAGGCGCCCTCATTCTTTATTTTTTGCTCGGGGGGAAAAAAAACAACTATAATACCTTTACTAATGAACAACCAGGAACATTTCCATACTATTTTCCATATGTTTTTTTAGATGAATACACGTGGATAATCTCTATATGACAACAACTTTATGTAACATATAAATGTATAATATACAGTGACCCTCGAATACCACAGGTTTGAACTATGCAGAACCACTTGTATGTGGACTTTCCCCATAAATACAGTACAGTACTATACTGTACTTATGATTTTAGTAACTTTGTTCTCTAGCTTTATTATAAAAACACAGTGTATAATATATATAACATACAAAATATGTTAATTATTTATGTTATCAATAAGGTTTCCAGTCAACAGTAGGCTCAGTAGTTAAGTTCTGAGGGAGTCAAACTCTCTCATCTGTACGTAGATTTTTGACTGCATGGGGGTCTGTGCCCCTAACCCCCGTGTTGTTCAATGGTCAGCTGTGTAATATAAAAATTTACCATTTTATAAATATAATGTAAAATATAACGTAAGATACACCATTTTATATAGGGAGAATTGAAAGATTGAATTCAGTCTTCCAGCTTGGTGGATCAAAAAACTTATTTTGACAATAGCTTTGTTGGGCGTCTGGGTGGCTCAGTCACGTTGTGATCTCAGGGTTGTGAGATCCAGCCCCACGTGGGGCTCTGAGCTCAGTGAGTCTGCCAGAGATTCTCCCCTTCCCCCTCTGCCCCACCCCTTCACTTGCATGCAAATGTGCACGCTCTCTCTCTCTCTCAGGTAAATAAATAAATCGTTAAAAAAAACACAACAGCTTTGTTGAGATATAATTCACATACCTTAACGTGTACAATTCGGTGGGTTTGAGTGTATTCACCATGTTGTGCAACCATAGAGTCCATGTTCCTCATCTCCCTTCATTAACTCCCTCTGCCTATCTCTCCGACACCCCCTCTTACCATGCCGCCTTGCACACGGTGTTGCTGCTCACTCTGGACCCCAAACCTTGAGGTGTTCCCATCTAGCCTCAGTGCACCTCTGACCCTTTGCCTGTGCTATTACCTCCACCTGAAATTCCCTTCTCCACCATAGACAATGTCCCACTCTGCACGTGAAACCAGGCAGAAGGTGGTGTCTGACACACTAGGCGTGTTTGTCCTGGTCACTTTGAGCTCTGTGCTGTCCCAGTTGCAGAAATCCCTGGCTCTGTCACCTGCTAATACATTACACGTGAATAGAACATGGGTCAATTTTCACCCTGATGCCCAGCATTGCAAATACCTCTGTCATGTCTCCCTATTATTAACTGTTCTTAATTAAATACCTTCCCCATGCCTGTCAAGTATCTTAAGAGGATAACTATGAAATCCTACTTGATGGTCATACTCATTAGGAATTTTAAGAACCATTAGCTGTACTATTAATTAAAAAGTTAAAAATGGAACAAAGCTTAGAGAAAAAAACCTGTTAACAGTGAAGATTTCTTTTCAAGGTGCTGGGTTTTAGGAGAACTTCACTGAGAACACAAATTGAACTCTTAAACTTTAAAATGTCAGCCCACCAACTTCAGGCATACTCCTTGGGTCTCTGTGTTCTTGACATGTGCTCTAAGATATGGCCACCTGCTGGATGTCCATTAGCATGGGATCGATTTGATTTTCTTCATTAAAATATGCATTTTTAATTTAAGAAGCAGCATTGCAGAGTTACACCCTTTGTGAGGCCCAATCACATCCCTTCCCCAAAGGATTCTCTGAGGCCATATTGTTTCTCCATGCATTAGCTTCCTAAGTTGAAGACCTTGCCCATCTACATATATACTGCATACATCCTTTTGCAGCTTGGTTTGTGGGTTGTGTCCCTTCCTAGGTAGGTGAGGAAGTCACTGAACTTCTCCATGACTCAGTTTCCTCACTTGTAAAATGGGTACCATGATGGTCTACTCCGTGGGGTCACAAAGCCTGGCATGTGATAAGCTTATTCTTTGAATTAAATTCATCTATCTCCAGCTCCTTCTTTTTAACCTTCATTTAATATTCTGTCATATGAAGACAAAACTGTTGATTAATCTGTGCCCCTGCTGACAGGCGGTTAGGCTGTGGCCAATGTTTTGCTGTTACAAATACGGCTGCAGTGAATTCCTTAGATCTGTGACCTTGGGCTCACAAGTGAGAACTCCTCAACACCTAACTGTATAACTGCTGTGTGGAAGGCAGATGCATGGCCCTAGATATTGTTAAACTGCCATCCTAATGAGGCGCAGATTCTCATGCCCACCTTTATCCCACATCCTTTGTGCTGTCAGACATTTTAATTTTTGGCAATCTCATGGGGAGAGGGTGGGTGGAGAAGGTGCTGTTTTGCTACAGATGACCAAACTGAAGCTCAGAAAAGGAAATGAACTTTCCCAAAGTCACACAGCCAAGGGGCAGGGTCAGGCTTCAGACCCACGCGGGCCTACATGGTCCTAAATGGAGACCTCTTTCCCTTGGGGTGCAGATCTACTGAGTCTCGCCCCACTCCTCCCCTGGTGAGCTTTTATTCATCCTTCAAGATTTTATTCAAAGGCCACTCCCCCTCCCCCCTCAACGAAGTCATGCCCTGCTTTATGCTTCCTGGGTTCTTCAGAGCTAATTCTGTCATGTGCTCCTTCCCTGTCTCCACGACTATAGTAGTTAAGAGTGTAAATCCTGGAGTTAGAATCTAAGCTCTGCCCTTTGCTGTACTGGCTTCTTTGTACCTCAGTTTCCTTATCTGCAGAATGGTGTTAAGGATAGTACTGATCTCATAAGTTTCCTGGGGGAAGGAAGTGAGTTAAGTCATATGATGCTGGTAGATGGTTCCTGACACATGGACAACAGTCAGTGAATACCAGCTATGATTGTTAATATTATCATCCAACCCCTGAATTTAATCCTGCCTTTACTCTTACATTCCCTCTCCTCTGCATGACCTCATGCGACCATAACATACAGCAACAGCCCAATCCGTGAGTCATCCCACCTTCCAAGCTGGGTATGGGAGGTCCATCCGACACGGCTATCTGTCTGCACAGCCGCATCCACTCCCACAGCTTCAGATTCCATCCTGTCAATGTATATCTTCAGCCCAGGCACTCCGCAGAGCTCCAGGATTATGTATCTAATGTCTCCACCTGGGTGTGTCAAACGCATCACCAATACATCTAATATTCCCATTGTGGATCCTGTGTATCCAGCTGCAGTGTTCCCTGATCTAGTAAAAGGTGGGTCCCCATCTCTCACCTCCCTCTTCTCACACCCCACCCAACCCATCACTCAAATTCATCAGCTCAACTCCCAGAATATAGCTTACATAATCCACTTCTCTCCTAGTCTCCCCTGCTACCCTGGCAGAGACCACTGTCACCTTTTCAGAGACCTCTCGGTCTCCCTGTATGCACTCTAGCTGCTTCATCCATTTCCCACGCAGCATCCTGAGTGACTGCTTTGAAAATGCACACATGACCACGTCCTTCCTAGCTCAAAATGCTCCACCAAGGGCTTCTCACTGCATGTAGAATAAAACTCAGAGTCTAGCCCTCTCCTATCACTCTTACCCTGCCTGGCTTACTCTGCTTCAGCCATGCTGGCATCCTTGCTGTTCTCTCAAGGTCTCACCACAGGGCCTTTGCATGTGCTGCTCCCTCTGCCTAGAATGCAACTTTAGCTCCCTCGGGGCTCCCCACTGCAGATCTCACCTCCTGCCATCATTCCCATCAACCACTCCATTTCAGCCCATTTCTTGAGGCCGTTTCTTGAACCAGCTAAGCGCCATTCCACCTCAAAGCCTTCGCATGCACTGTTCCCTCTGCATAAAACACTCTCCAACCAGATATCTGTATGGCTTTCCCCCTCTCCTCCTGAAGGTCGTCACTTAAAAGGCGCTTTTTCAGTAAGACATCTCTCAGCCATGCTATTCTAAATTGCAAATCTCAGCCTCCGTTTCCCTTGCTCATCACTGCTATGTTCTCAGGGGTTAGTATTCACGCCTGCCACACAGCAGGTATTTGACACACGAGCTAATGTCTGCATCTCCAAATTCTGAGAAGCCTCAAGAAATGTTATTTCAATGAACTAGAAAGTGAAAATTCAACCTTTTAAGCCTCTAGCTTCAGCTGTTAACATTCACTCTACAAATGTATAAGTCTCTCCTGAGTCTCTACAGCAGAGATTCGGTGGTAGATGGAATAATGCTCCCCCAAACATGCCTGTACCCTAATCCCCAGAACCTCTGAATAGGTTACCTTATGTGGCAAAGGGATATTGTAGATGTGATTAAAGGTCCAGACCTTGAGATGAAGAGATTATCCTGCATCAATCCAAGTAGGCCCAATCCAATCACACAAATCCTTAAAATTAGGACAGAGAAAGATGTGAAGACAGAAGAAAAGTCAGAGAGGTGCAATAGTGCTGGCTCTGAACATGGAGGAAGGGGCCACAAGCCAAGGAACACGGGGACCTCTAGAAGCTGGAAAAGGTACAGGAACAGATTTCCCCTAGAGCCTCCAGAAGGAACACATCCCTGGTGGACTTCTGACCTACAGAACTGCAAAGTGAGCGTGTGCTGCTTCAAGGCAGAACATGTGTGCTTATGTTATGGTAGCAACAGAAACTGATACAGTTAAACGCACAATGGAACTAAGGGTCCAGGGAGATGACAACGTCCTATGGGCGATGCCTTTTCTCAACCCCAGCCTTTGCTCCTCTGCGAATCCCCTTCCTCCCGGTGTCCGCCGCTGGATAATACCATGTCCTCTGCAAGGTTTTTCGTGATTGCTCTACTAGAAATAACAACTCTGTCCCTGGGATCCTGCAGCTGTTGTTCATTTACGGTAAATCAGTCCAACCACCAACGTTCTGTGGTTTTAAACTATTTCACACACATTTTGTTCATGGGATTGGGACCCGAGGTCGCCCAGCTAGTTCTAATCTTGGTGCAGCCACAAGAGCTGGACTAAGCAACTCGCTGATAATCAGCTCAGTAATCTTTCTCAATCCAAAGAACAAAACGTGTGTGAAATCGCGTAAGACGGACCTTAATAGCGGCTCCTGAGTTTAAGTTCTGAGTCAAATTCTTTCCCCACCTGAAACACGGTTGTTCACAGCAGGACCTAGGTCTCGCCATTGTTGGAATCATGCGAGCCCAGCACGGAGTTAGCTCGGCCGGGCTGTTTATCCAGAGGAAGAAACAGGCTCAGAGCGTGGAGTCATTTTTTTCCAGAGTGACCTTGCACTGAGGAGGGGAACTCACGTGTGTCCTTCCTCCCACTCGGGCCTCCCTATTACCGGGTCTGGGACTACCCGCAATGCCGCACTCCTCCGAGCTCCCGTCATCGCCTCGCCCGCTAGCCCCGCACCCCGAGAAGGAACGCCATGGCCCGCGGCTGACCGTCTCCGCCACGAGGGGGCGCCAGAGGACAGCCAGGGTTGGAGCAAAGGCTCTAGAACCCCGGCCGCCCTGCACCCAGGAGCAGCACCTCAGACAACTGGGCACCACGGCCCGACCTCACAACTCCGGTCCCCCGCCCTAAAGCGCGGCGGCCCCTCAGCCTGCTCCTCCCCTCCGTTTCCCCTCACAGCCAGCCCAACCTCGCAGACAGGTCACCGCTCTGGAAACCCGGAAAGCGCGTCCCCCCGGCTTTTATTACCGCGGACGTGGGTCAGCCGGCCAATCAGGAGGCGCAGCGTGCCTGTGACGTCACAAGGCGCGAGGCAGATCGGGCCCACTCCTCCTCCCCAGGAAAGCGCGTGCGTGCTGAGCACCAGAAAAAGGCGGGAAAATGTCCGCGGGACAGGGCGCCCCTTTCCTGAGGCGACGAGTACCTCAGGAAAAGACAAGCTCAGGGGCGCGGGGGCGACAGGCAGGACGGGACCTTCGGGGGGTGGGAGAGCACACGGAGAAGGAGGGAGAGGGCAGCGAGGGCTGAAGCGGGTGCAGCAGGCTGGGTGGGGTGGAAAAGGCGGGGCCGGGGCAGGAGAAGACAGCCGTGAGCGGAAGGCGGAGTCCGCGTGCGGGGCACGGAGGGGCGGCCAGGGGCACGAGTGGCCGGGGAGGAGGGCAGGCAGAGACCAGGGCACGCAGGAGGCCCAGACGGTCGGAGGCCCGGAGGAGGCGGAGGCAGAGAGAGTGAGAACAGAGGAGGATGGAGGCGTCGACTGTGGGAGAACAGGAAGACGACACGATGGTGACAGACAAGCGGACCACGAGAAGAGTAGAGCGACAGAGACGCGGAGTGGGGGAGTGAAAGAGAGCGAGTAGGCCGGGCGGCAGAGGGCTGAAGAGCCGCGGACGCGCGTGCGCACATGTGCACACGCACATGCGCAGGGAAGCGAGGCCTGTAGAGCCTGCGAAGCCCGCGAGAGCGCACGCGCAGAGACGCGGGGCCGGGAGACGCCGCGGAGAAACCCGGGAGAGCGCATGCGCAGGGACGCAGGGCGGGGTAGTCACCGGGAGAAACAGGGCCCCCGGGGAGACGCCGCGGAGAAACCCGGGAGAGCGCATGCGCAGGGACGCAGGGCGGGGTAGTCACCGCGGAGAAACAGGGCCCCGGGGAGACGCCGCGGAGAAACCCGGGAGAGCGCATGCGCAGGGACGCAGGGCGGGGTAGTCACCGGGAGAAACAGGGCCGCAGGAGGGGGTAGACGCCGGGGGTAGGGCCCGGGAGACGCCGCGGAGAAACCCGGAGAGCACGTGCACATGCGCAGGGACGCACGCTGGCAGGGGCGCCAGTGGGCGGGCTCCGGTGCAGCCGCAGGGGTGGAGGGACACTCGGGTCTCACGGGCCAAGCTCTAGGGGCTGGGGGAGGGCGTGGTGACCTCGGCTCGTTGGAAAGTCCCGGGGCTTGGGGTGGAGGGGCCCAGCTTCAGGTGTGTCACTGTCACAGCAGGTTTGTGGGAGGACCGTGGGCTCGGGCCGTGCTGTGCCTGGTCTGATTCCCAGAGACACGTGGGGTCTACTCTTCAAGGCTCTCGAGGGCAGCCCAAGGAAGGAACGTTTTAGGGTCTCTGGGGCCGCGGAGAACCTGTCCGCGATCTCCGACACCCAGGCCAGCTCCCTCCGGGGTCTCTCAGGAAGCCCTGCCGAGAGGAGCACACGGGTGGATGGGGGCCCCATCCGCACCCTGGCCGTGCACCTCACCTGTGTCCGGAAGACGCCTTGTCGCCGGGGAGGGGGCCCCTGGGCTCTTGGTGGTGCCCCAGGAGAGCGTGTGTCCAGGTAGCCCTGCAGCGGTGGTCAGCTTGGCCAGGTCCTCTCCTGAAGTGGGGTCCCACGTCCAGGGGGGATAATCATCCTCATCGGCGTAACCTTGGGAGAAAGTGGGGCATGGGTTGAGCCCCGCCCTGCCTCAGGTCCTTGCTGCTGCTCCAGATACCCTTCCAGAACTTCCTGGCGTGACTCTGGGCCCCCCACCCCATCCCCAGTACCAGTGCAGGCGAGCCCCACGTCTTCCTCGTGGTCACAGTTGTGCTGGCCCCACGGCCCAGCAGGGCAGTCACTCAGCGAGGCCTCGATTCCCTTGCAGCCCACGTCATCCAGCCAGATGGGACCGGTCCCGGGGCCGTAGTGGGTTCTGCCCACTCGGGACCGGACCCTTCCACAGCCCAGCTCCCAGCAGGCCACGGTACTGTCCCGCAGGTCCCAGCCGTCATCGCACACTGTGCCCCAGCGCCCAGCATGCCACACTTCCAGCCGGCCAGCACACCGGTTGGGCCCGTCGGCCAGACGCACCCGGAACGGGCCTGCTGGTAGAAGACCCCAAGTCAGGAGGGGTCAACAGGGGTCCGCCTCACCTCTTCATGTTCCTCCACTCACCTGATCCCCCAGTGGTGCTCCCAGTGGGGGAGGGGGCTGGGTCTCTGGAAGACTCTGGAGAACCTTGTGCTGGGGTCTCAGCGGATGGCTCCGTGGAAGCCAGAGGCGTTTGCTCCACCGTGGCCTCGGGGGTCATTTCTCGGGGGCTTTGAGTGGTTGGTGTTGCCACGGTCTTGGCAGTCCGTTCTCGGGGGGCCCGGGGAGTCCGCGTTGCAGCAGTATGTGACGTCATCCTGTGGGGGATCTCCGTGCTCAACTTGGCGGTAGACTCAGAAACTGTTCTTCGGGAGGCCTCGGTGGTCAGGGTTGTGGTGGTCCGTGAGGTCAGTTCAGGGGGCCTCTGGGTGCCCAGGGCCCTGGAGTGTTTAGTGGTTGGCATCGCGGGGGGCTGAGTGGTCGGTCTCCTTGCATTTTTGGTCACCCACTTCTTAGTACTCTTGGGCGTTTTCCCTGGGGCCTTGGTGGTGGTTTTCTCGGGAACACTGGGGGTCAGCTTCGCAGGGGGCTTGGTGGCCAGCTCTCCAGGGAGCCAGGCATCCGGATCTCTACCCAGACCAGGGATCCAGCTCCAGCTGAAGGGGTCTGAGATGGAGTCCAGGCCAGGGGTGTCTGGAAGGTGGGAGGAGAGGACAGGGAAGGTGGCGGACACCATAATGACAAGGTTGTCTTTTCGATCCCTCCTCCTCCCTCATTTCTTTGTTCATTATTCATTCACTCCTGCAAGTCATTTATCGGGCATCTTCTATGACCCAGGCACTGTGCCAGACTCTGGGGATACAAACCTGCTGGCCAGACACACGGCCCCCTGCTCCTTGGCTTTTCCAGTTGGGACCCTCTCTGCCCTTCCCACATCATCATCCTGTCCTCTTCATCTCGCTGGCCACCCATGGCATCACTTCCCATAACTTCTGACAGTCTCCCTTTCTCCCTGTCCAGCTCTCACCAGTTACCAGAGTGGTACCAGGTCTGGTGAGTCAGTCCCCAGCTGAAAACCCTTCTGTGGCTCTTGCGGCCTCGGGAAGAGAGGAAAAGGGCTTTAGCTTCTGTGACACCATCGTGTGGGCCATCACTGTTGTCACATCTCTCTGATTAGCACCTGTGTGCAGTAAAGTGTCACCTGGGCCCAAGGAAAGCTTTGGCCCCTGGCTCCTGGGGCTACCCAGAGAGTCGGTGCCAACACTGTGACTCACAGGGAGGCAGCCGTAGGTCGTAGCCGAGCTCCTATAAAAACTCTGCACCCCGAGGCTGGGGGAGCGTCTCTTCTCGGCGGTACTGCACGTGTGTGGTCACCCCAGCTGGGCGAGCTACGTGCTCTCTGCGTCGCTCCCTGGGGAGGAAGTCTGGGAGCTCCCTGCATCTCTCTCTGCGCCTCTCCCCTCGACTGGTTTTTATGATAACTTTTCGAACTTTTGGGGGAGTCCTTCTAGAAGATCATAGAACCTGAGGTTGATGTCGGGGCCCTCCTGAATGATAACATGTCACACAGGTTTGCAGTGATGTGTTGGTGCGTCTCTTTCTGTCAGTGAGCTGTGAGCGTCCCAAAGCCCGGGACTGCTCCTTGTATCCAGAGGCCCCAGCACCCAGCTCAGTGCCTGGCACCCCGTAAATGTTAGCAAATGAACGACAGCCTTGCACGTACTGCAGCCGGCCCTCACTTTGGCCTCTCTCCAGCTCCAGGTGTCCCTGTCTTCACTCCCTTTATCTTGGGGAGGATGAACGGGAGGAGGAGAAAGAATCCCAACTCTGTCACTTAGTTGCTGTGTGACCTTGGGCAAGTTACTGAACCTCTCTGCCTCGGCTTCCTCAGTAAAAGGAGCATCACATCCACCAGCTTGTACTTATTGTGAGGCGTCACATGTGTGGGAACACCCAGCCCAGGGCTGGGGCTTAGGAGACATGCACTCAGTAGATGTTAGTGCAGATGTGAGTTCCCATTCCCTCTTCCAGGAAGCCCTCCAGGAGCCAGCAGGTGGTCAGGGCCTCCTTACCAGTGCAGGTGACTCCAACATCTTCATTGTGAGCACAGTTGTGCTTCCCCCAGGGCGAAGCGGGGCAGTCTGAGAGTGAGGCCTCGGTCCCCAAGCACCCCACGTCGTCCAGCCAGATGGGGCCAGCCCCCCAGCCGAAGCGGCCAGCCGCAGGGTCCTGCTGCCGAGCTCTGCCACAGCCCAGCTCCCGGCAGACCACGGCCGAGTCCCGGAGGTCCCAGCTGTCATCACACACTGTCCCCCAGAGCCCATTGTGCCACACCTCCAGCCGGCCCGAACACCTGCTGGGCCCTGCCACCAGGCGCAGCTGGGGGGACCCTAGGGTGGAAGAGACCCAAAGAATTAGACAGGAAGCCATCCAGCTCTCTGAGTCCCTCTGCCTGCCTTGCATCCATGCACCCATCTATCCATCTGGGCTTCCCCACATCCATCCATCGTGGTGGCAGGCACAAGGGAGGGAGTCAGGCACGGTCTGGGCTCCTCGAAAAGCTGAACGCAGAATTCCTATATGATCCAGAAATCCCACTCCTCCGATCTACTGCCAATAAAGGGAAGATGACTATTCAGACAGACACTTGCACCCAAGTGTTCACCGCACTGTTCGCAGTAGCCAAAGGGTGGACACAGCCTGAGTGTCTGTCCCTGGATGGAGGGGTAGCAGAGTGAGGCCTATGCACAAAATGGAATGGGATTCACCCTTTCTAAGGAAGGAAATTCGGCCACCTGCCCCACGGATGAAGCCAGAGGGCATCCGCGCTGATACTGGGTTCCCTGACACCTGGTAACCCTGATACGTAGGGTTCAATGTGCACCAGGTCCCCAGAGGAGTCCAGTTCAGAGACAGGAGAAGGGCGGGCACCTGGGGCGGGGGCGGGGGATGGGGAGTCCGCGTTTCATCTGTCTGGGGTGTCTGGAGTGGTGACAAAGACCCCTGGCTGGATGGTGGTGGCTGCCCGACCTTGTGAATGGGTTTCAGGCCACTGAACTCACACTTAAAAACAGCTAAAGTGGTCAATTTTATGTTACGTACAGTTGACTGCAATGAACCAAAAAGAGAATGTGGGCTCTGGAACGACTTCAGCCGTGTTTTAGCCACGTGGCCTCCTCTGTAACACGGACACCACGCAGCACCCACGGCCCGCGCGGCCGGGAGCGTCACCTGATAGAGACGTGGAGTGTGCCTGCAACAGCACTGGTCACACACAAGCCCATGAGTGCTGAGTGACTCAGAAGACGGGGGGGAAGAGGTCTCCAGCAAGAACACATTTCCACCCTAGAGGAGTCAGCTGTGCTAAGCAGGCCTTCTTGTCTGCGTTTCCTTCCTTCCTTCCTTCCTTCCTTCCTTCCTTCCTTCCTTCCTTCCTTCCTTCCTTCCTTCCTTCCTTCCTCCCTCTCTCCCTCCCTCCCTTCCCTCCCTTCCTTCCCTCCCTTCCTTCCTTCCCTCTTTTTCTCTCTCTCTCTCTCTTTTTCTCTCTTTCTTTCTCTTCTCATTTTATTTGTTTATGGGGGACGGGGAGAAGCACCAGAAGGGTCCGAGGGAGAAGCAGACTCCGCGCTGAGCAGGGAGCCCGCCCGATACGGGACTCAATCCCAGGACCCCAGGATCACAACCCGAGCTGAAGGCAGATGCCCAACCAACTAAGCCACCCAGGTGCCCTACAGTCTGTGTCCTGACACCCTGGCCTCTGGCCTTGCTGACCTGGAGGGACTGCCCCTGGAGGACTAGCTAACTCCGAGAGACGGGAAACCAGCGGAGCGTGCCTCCTGCCTGCACACCAGCCGACCCGGAGCCCACCCCGACTGGCTCCGGGGCGGGGGCTCTCACGCTCTGGGCCACCGTCCCCCCGCCTGGCGCCCCACAACCAGGGGCAGCCCCGGTGCCCCCCGGCTCGTGGGAACCATCCAAGCGAGCCGACCCTGGCCCTGCTTCCTCGGCCTCGTCTGCTCCTTCCCACAGAAGCCACGGTCAAGGCTCTGGCTGCGTGTCCCCCTCGCTCCCCCTGCCTCCTGGCCGCGCCGCTCCTGCCCTGCATGGCCCTGGGGCTAGAAACCCACTATCTTTCCAAGGGCAGTCCTGTCTTGGTCTGCTGGCCGCACCGCACGTGAATTTACAAATGACAATGACCGGACCCAGTCCTCTCAGTATCTGTATGGAGACCGCCTCCCCAGAATTACGCATTTCAAGATGGCAACAGCAGAGCATTCAGCCAAGCACAGAGCCATCTGGGCGCAGGGCTCTGTTCCCTCCTCCACCCTTGTCCTTGCCCCCGAGGAGACCATCTCTGAGCAGGGAGGGAGGCCCCCGGGGGGCTGACTCCGGGGGAGGAAGCAGTCGGTATGAGCCTGTCTTCTCCGGGAGCAGAATGGACTCACCAGCTTCGGGTCCAGGCTCCCGAGGGACCGTCGGGGAGGCAGGAGGTGAGATGTCCGCCGTGCCCGGGGCCGGGCTCCCTGTGGGGGCCGGGGGCCTGGACGCTGCCTCCCTGGGCAAAGAGCGGTTGCCGTCCGCCGCCGCCGGGGCCGGGGCCGTGGGAGGGACATACCCCAGAGGCATGCCTGGGGCAGGGGAAGAGGCCATCAGCACCACGGGGACACGGGGACACGAGGACGCCGGGCGCTTCCCCACCCGCCCATCCCAGAACCACGGATGCAGAGTGACGGTTCATGGGCGAGGACAGGAGACGGGCGCGTGGGGTGACGTTCCAACCCCCCCCGAGCCCCCCACTGCCTGCGCCTCCGCTTGAGGCTCCCCCACCCCCGGCCTCTCCGTGTGCTCCTCACCATCACACACGGCCCCGGCGTCCT
>LNAC01000763.1:211426-234014 GCA_002007465.1 Ailurus styani
GGCGGCGGCGGCGGCGGCGGCGGCCGAGTGCGTGCGTTGGTGCAGCAGCAGGTTGGACGAGTGCGTGAAGGTCTTGGGGCAGAGCGGGCAGCGGAAGGGCCGCTCGCCCGTGTGCACGCGCTGGTGCTGCCGCAGGTTGGTGCTCTGGGTGAAGCTCTTGCCGCACACGCCGCAGCTGTAGGGCCGCTCGCCCGTGTGTACGTGCCGGTGGCGCCGCAGGCTGGACGAGTTCTTGAAG
The DNA here is from genome assembly GCA_002007465.1 of Ailurus styani. Taxonomy (NCBI): domain Eukaryota; kingdom Metazoa; phylum Chordata; class Mammalia; order Carnivora; family Ailuridae; genus Ailurus; species Ailurus styani. The sequence goes on from LNAC01000763.1 coordinate 211,665, forward strand.
GCCTTGGGGCAGTCGGGGCACGGGTAGGGCCGCTCGCCCGTGTGCTGCCGCAGGTGGTACTGGTAGTGCGAGGACCACTTGAAGGCCAGGCCGCACTGGCCGCACGTGAAGGCCCGCAGGCCCGTGTGCACGCTGCGGTGTATCTGCAGCAGCGAGGAGCGCTTGAAGGCCTTGGGGCAGTCGGGGCACTGGTAGGGCCGCTCGCCCGTGTGGCCCCGCTGGTGGTAGAGCAGGGCGGACGAGCCCTTGAAGGCCTTGGGGCAGTCAGGGCACTTGTAGGGCCGCTCGCCCGTGTGCGTGCGCTGGTGGTGGAGGAGCCGGGACGACCACCGGAACGACTTGCCACACTCCCCACACTCATACTGGGCCGTCGGGGCGGGGGCCGCGGGGCCGGGCTTCTCCCCGGGCCCCTCGGAGGTAGACGCGGGCGCCATGTCTGCGTGGGAGCCGACCATCGCACCTGGCGGGGGATTCCAGGTCAGGGGAAGGCGGGAGCTCTCCCCACCTCCACCCGAACGCCCCATCTTCTCAACCCGGACATACACCTTTGCCCTGCAGAGGCAGAGGGGACCTCCCCAGCCCCCCAGCCACAGGATAGGGAGACTCCCTTAAGATCAGGGCCCCCAGTGGTCCAGGTCTGCCCCAGTGCAAGGCTTTAGGTGCTGAAACAGAAAGTTCTGGCAAATTGGGACGAGTGCTCACCAGCCATAGGATGCTAGCCATCCCCTCCAGGAGGCTGGACAAGTCTGAGAAGGCTGGGAGTGGCCTTCAGGAGGCCCAGCACTTCCCTTAGGACTAAGCTCCTTCCCTCTTCACATAAGGCACTGTCCTTGAAGAAGCCTGAGGTCCCTCTAGCACCCTGGCTTCTGATACTTGACCCTTCTCCCTCTAAAACCTCATCTTCCACTCTGCCTCAACACCAGTTCCCACCAGTTCCCACCTCCACTGTAACTAAAGCCCTGTGTGCATTCCACTCTCCACCACCCCCCATCCTGCTTGCCTGCTCCCTCTTGTGTATTAATCAAAGATCCCTAACCTCCCCCAGACCTACAATGTCTCTGCACCCTCCGCCCCATCCACATCCTCACTTCCTGCCTGGCTGCAGTCTCCCTTTTTAAAAAATTTTTATTTTAAGATTTTATTTTTCTTAAAGATGTATTTATTTATTTGAGAGAGAGAGAGCGCACACAAGCAGGAGGGGCAGAGAGAGGGAGAGAGAATCTCAAGCAGATTCCTCGCTGAGCATGGAGCCTGATGTGGGGCTCGATCCCATGACCCTGAGATCACGACCTTAGCCGAAACCAGGAGTCGGTTGCTCAACCAACTGTGCCACCCAGGTGCCCCAAGATTTTATTTTTAGGTAATCCCCACACCCATGTGGGGCTTGAACTCACAACTCCATGATCAAGAGTCGAGCACTCTACTGACTGAGCCAGCCCGGCACCCTTGGCTTCAGCCTCCCTCTGCACTCATGCCTGTGCATCTCAAAGTTCCCGGCGTAGCTCATACTGCACTTCCCTAGTCCACTGACCACACACACACTCCCACCCAACAGGTGGTACTAGACATGTTTCTGTTCCCCTCAAACCTCTCTCCTTTTCCCTCCCCCTCTTAGCAGGTGACCTTGCCACTGATCTTGTCACTGAGAACATAAAAGCAATCCGAAGAGAAGGTTCCCATGTTCCACCCACAATAGCAGTGATGCTCAGCCAGAGCAATGGACTCTCCCATCACAGGGGACATCTGGCAGTGCCTGGAGACTGTTAAGCTGTCCACTGGAGGGGCCGGTGCTCCTGGCATCTGGTGAGGGGAGACCAGGGATGCTGCTGGATACCCTCCAGTGCACAGGACCGCCCCCCACAGCACCAAATGATCCAGTCCCAAGCACCACTAGTGCTGAGGCTGAGAATTCCGGCACAGCCCGCCCCCCCCCCCCCCCCCCCGNACCTACAACTTTTCCTTATCTCCCGGACAGTTGTAGTGTACCCACAAGCTGCATCTCCCATCTTTAAAAAAACAAACGACAAAACCCTTCACCCCACCGCCCCCTCCAGCAATGGCCTTATATCTCTACCCCCTCTGCAGCAAAGAACTCAAAGTGCTGTCCATACACGCTTTTTCCTGGGGTGCCCGGGTGGCTCAGTCAGTTAAGTGACTGACTTCAGCTCCGGTCATGATCTCAGAGTCCTGGGATTGAGCCCTGCGTTGGGCTCTCTGCTCAGCAGGGAGTCAGCTTCTCCCTTTCACTCTCCCTCTGCGTGCTCTCTCTCTCTCTCTCTCAAATTAAAACAAAACAAAACATGCTTCTTCCCATCTCAAACCCCATGACTCAGATCCTCCTCCCCTGACTCCGCTCTTGGCCTCCCTGGTGCTAAGCTGCATGGTCTCTGCTCAATCCCCAAGGGGTCCCTCCCTCCTTAAGCCACTCTCCTCACCTTGGGGCACTAGTTCCTTTTCGTCTCCCTGGCTTGTGAATTTAGGACAGCCCAGGGCTCTGCCGATCCTTGGTCCTCTTCCTCATCCACAACCTCCCCCAGGGAGCCGCCACTCATTCTCAGGATCTCAGTCTATAAATGGGATGGCTCCAAACTGTATCTCTGTTTGACACACTCTCCTCTGAACTCTAACCCCCCTGCTACAGTATGCCATCTGGACGCCTAACAGACCACGCAAACTTAACACGCCCCAAATCTAACTTGGTGGGGGTTTTTTCACTCCTGCTCGCTTCCTTCTTCACCCACAATCTCCATCCCCGAAAACCACTGGGTCCTTCCCCAGGCATCGCCTCTTTCTCTCACCACCTATGCCCAATCCATCAGCGGGTTCTCCTGTCCCAGCAGGAGCATAGCTGGAATGTGGCCACTTCTCTCCGAGTCCCCCACGGCCACCTTTGTCCAGGGCCTTCCTCCTGGGCAGCTGCAGCAGCCTCCTAAAACAAATCTGCAGGTTTCCACCCCTACTCTTTCTATCCCCAGTATGCCCGCAACAGAGAGGCTGCGGGGAACGTGCCAAAGGCCTCTACAGCTCCCATTTCAGAGAAGACAAGTCTCTCGCAGGAGCCTACAGACTTCCCATTCCCATGGCCTCCTCCCCTCCCTGACCTCCCGCTAGCCTCTCAGACTCTCACACGGCCCAGTCACCACCTCGAGCTCTCACACAGGCCCCTGCCAGGGACCATCCCCTTCCTGCCAGTGTGGCTGCTGACAGGTCACTTCGGGGAGGCTTTCCCTGTGCCGGACCTAGATTTGCAACCCCTTCCAACACTCCCCGTGCTCTATAGTACTTATCACCTCCTAACCTGCTTCTAATCAGGGTTTCCCAACTCAGCACTGCTGAGATGTGGGGCTGACCAGTGCCGAGGGGCCGTCCCGAGGGCTGTGGGGCGTTCAGCAGCATCCCGAGCCCTCTACCCACTAAATCGAGTGGCATCTTAAATACTGTCGCACTCCAGCGCCTCAAACAACGTCTGGCACAGAGCGAGCACTGAGAAGACATGTCCTGAATGAAAAAAGGCCGGGCACCCCCTTTGGACGGGCTATAAAGATTCCCTTTAATAAGATGAGCGTCCTCCTTAAAACGTTAAGCAAGTCCTTTTACGAGAAGCTGCATGTGCCTCTCGGCAGGCCGAGCAGGCCTTAAACGAGAGACGTCCGCCCTCTGCCAAAGCCGGACCCATCTTGCCCAGTGAAGAGCACCCGCTTCCAAAGGCCGGACCACACCCTTCCATCGGGCCCGACTTCCCCTTTAAGAGGCCGCTCCCACTGCCCACCAATCTCCACCTTTGTTGAGCTAAGCTAGTGTCTGCTTGGAAGCCGCCAGGGCTCAGAAGTTATCCCGTCGATGTCTGGGACACTGTCCGTGACCTTTCACAAGATGGTCCATCCTTAGAGGATAAAAAGCGGGAAGCCGCGAGGAACCGCAGAACCTGACCCGCCCCTCTAAAAGCAGTCCCTTGCCCTTTAAGAGGGCGGAGCCGGCCTAGAGGACAGAAGTCGGCGGTGACGTAGCGCCCTTCCCTTTAAGGCATCCCTTCCGGTTTCACGCTCGCCGTTTCCCCAACGTCTCCGCCCTCCGGTCCCTCCCCCCACCCCCACCCCTCCGGTCTCTCACCTGCGGCCCCGACCGGGGAATGAGCGGGGGAGACCTAGGGCCTTCCCGCGGGGGCCGACGGGAAGACAGGGCCCCGGCAGCGGCGGGACAGGAGTGGGGGCCTGGGAGGGGGGCGGGGGCGCGCTCCCTCCCAACAGCCCCCGGCGCGAGGCACCCAACCTTTATCGGCGGCCTCTCGCGCACACAAACCCCGACGTCGCCGTTGGCGCGTCACGACGCCACGTGCGCCGAGGCCCCGCCCCGCCCCACCCGTTGGCCTGCGGCGGTCGCTCCTTCCCTAGCGTAAGCGGCGCGCGGCATTGTGGGACTTGTAGTTCTTGCCGGGGCCCCGACTGCCTGGTCGTTTCGGAAGTGAGCCCAAGGCTCCAGAGGCCGGGCCCGGACGTGGAGTGGCCTGTTTCCCTTTTTGACTATCGATTTTCCCTCTCTGTCATGGACTCCCTCTAGAGCAGCGCGGTTTCCGAACGGCCGCGCCAGGGCTGTGGTCCTTTCTGGCCTGGCCCCCCACGCCCTGGTCTCTAATTGCCCTGTCGGGGAAACTGAGGCCCGCGAAGCTTCCTGCCCCCAAGAGGTCCCAGGCGCTCGCGGCTCCCGGGCGTCCGCTGTCTGCCCGCGTGTGTGGTTGTGCAGGAACCTGGGCCCGGCTATGCCTTCTCTCCTTCGGGGCCTGGGGGCTTAGGGAGCCACTGAGCTGTCCCGGGTGTCCGTCCTCTCTGCGGCAGCCCAGGACAGCTTCAGCCTTTGAGCCATACTGGCGAATGCGGGTCATCCAGCCCAGTTTCTCAGCCATGGCACTAGTATCATCCGCGCCAGGCCGTTCCTTGTTGTGGGCCATCCTGTGCCTTCCTTGTAGGGGCGTCGGCAAACTCCCTGTGCCTGGCCTCCACCTTCTCCAGACCCCACACGTCCCCTCCCCTCGTTAAGAACCGCTGCTCCAGGGCCATCCCCCGCCCCCAAACAGACTCAGGGCTGTTTCTCGGACCAAAAGGCCCTTCGGCTCCTTCCCCACACCTCCTCAACTCCTTCGGGAAAACCGGCCATGCTAGGTGGGGTCCCATTAGAGGCCCAGCAGCACTCAGTCACGGTTCACCCAAGTGTCCGCAACAACCAGCAAGGGGCCTGATCAGAAGCAAGCGCTACTCTTTGTTGAATGAGCCTCCAAGGCCGTTTCCCAAGGCCGCCCCCAGGCGGGCCCAAACTCGGGTGTGATCTGAGCGGATGTGGACCTGTCCCGGGCTTACAGCGTCGTCTTTGCAGTCTCCAGTGAATTCATCCACGGAAATCCTAGGATTCCAGCTCAGCTCGACCTCGCCTTCCACTACAGCTTTCACCTCCCCTGCCAGAAAGGAAGCTGCCCAGGGACTGGCAGGGACACATGAGCAGAACTCTGAGCTACCGAGGAATACAGAGGGGCAGGCGAGGGGAAGGAGAGAGTTGCAGGCACCAGGGCAGAGTTAGGAGGCCCTGCCCGGGCCGCGGGTGGGGTGGGGGGTCGGTCGCCACCTGCTTCTACAGCTCCCCAACCCGCTAAGGTTGCTCCCAGATGGAGGGAGGATTCCACACTGGGTCAAGGTGTGGACGTGGAACGTACGGCCCAGCTGGCCGTGCAGAGAAGCCAGGCCTCGCTGCTTCACCTCAGGCCATGGCGGTCCCTGCGATAGTGACGGGCGCTCTCCGTGCCAACAGAACCCCAGCCAGCCCCCCTCCACCTGCCAGTCGGGAGGTACCACAAGAGAGGTGAGAGACCGGACCCCCAGCACCCGCGCTTGTCAGCCATCCCCTACTCTGCAGCCAGAAAATAAACAAAGGTTTTGAACCTTTGGCCTCAAGCAACTGGCCGTGAAGATTTAAGTGGCTTTTTCCAAATAGGAGTAGCTGGACACCCCATGTGGAATCCTCTGCAAGGGACCTCATGGGACCCTCATACAGACAAGCAAACTGGGAGTCCAGGCATCCGAGACACTTGTCCTCGGAGCCGGGGACACAGCAGTAGGGTCCACAAAAGTCCTGTCCCGGTGAGTTTATAAAATCTACAAGGGTGAGGATGGCAATAAATAAGTCATAGATAAGCAAGTGATAAATAAGGAGTGTCCCATTCTTCATGCTGCTAAGAAAAGTAAAGCAGGAGAGGTGGCTATGAACTAGTGAAGACCTCTGGGTGTTGAAACGTGGAACCTAGCAAACACCGCTTCAGGCCCCTGCATTCTTGTTTCTGGCCAACGACACCCTGCCCCAGGTGCTTTTGGGGGAGACTAACCCCCTCAACTAGATCGGGCATCTCATCCAGCCCCAGGCCCCCACCTTGCCAGCCAGATGAACCATTCATCCCAAAGGTCAGAGCTGGGTGTGGGGACTGCAGGCTTTGAAGGTACCCGAGACCCACCTGACCCTTCCCAGGGACCTCGGCTGTTCCTCATGTTCCAAAGGCCCTGTGTGCGCGTGGGCTTGTCCTCTGTGTCTACCACCGTCGCAAAGCTGTCAGCCAAAAAAGGGATGGCAAGGGTCTGCACCCCACCCACCCCCGATTCCACCCTCACAGGTGGTCACAGGAGAAGAGAGACCCTGGCAGGAATTTACCTCTTCCTCACACTCCCCCCTCCCTTCCCCGCCAGCCACACTGTGGGTGCTGGCAAATGTGTCCTGGGCTTCTGGAACAGTCTTGGCTCCAAGGCGACCCAGCCAGGACCAGAGTCTGGGCCTGCCCTCTTCGATCACAGGGCAGTGCCCCCACCAGTGCTCCTGGCCCCCACATGCTCAAGCCCTCCAATCCACATCCCTTCCCTCCGGAAGGAGGGGGCGTGTGATGTCGGGCTGCGCGGAATTCGATTCTGGTAGCCCGCTGTCTTCATAATGGCACCACCTGTGCTCCCCAGAGAGGAGAGGAGTCGGGCTGGGGTAAGAGGTGTCCCTCGAGCGCCTGCTCCCCTACACACACAGCAGGAGGTATGGGGACCCAAGACAGGACTCCCAGGGCCAGAGGCTAAAAATAAAATAAGTCTTTTCACCTGAGTGCAGGAAAGAGCGCAGAGATGCACTTTAAGCAAGGTGTGGGGCGGGGGGTGGTCATGAGCCCAGGGGGGCTGGCCTACACCTCCCACAGACTAAGGGTGCTCCTTTCTGACATCTCTTGGGGCTCCCGTGGGGTGTCCAGCCGGCCCTCCCTGCATGGGCCTGTCTCAGGGAAGGACTGTCATCCCCCTTTGACTGGGGGGTAAGTAGAGGTCGGCACAGAACCAGGAAGGGACGAGACATCCTGAACCAGGAAGTGACTCCTGTAACCTGGAAGTGATGTGACCGGGGGTGTCAGCCCCAGAGTCCGCCCCCACCCAAGGCCCATCTGGCAGGTGGGGACTCCCCAGAGGAGACTCCCCGGCCGGTCACCCTGAGTCACGCAGTCCCTTCTGTGCAGGGAAAACACATCCCTCTGTTTTAAGTACAAAAATGTGGACAGGGACAGATACACACCCAATGCCCGCCCCAGGAGTGGCCGCCACTTTCCATGCTGATCCCCAATGACCTGTGCCCTTGTTCACCAAGTGCCTTTTCTTCAAGCGGCCAGTGGATATGACGGATGTCACTCCTGTGATAGGTTATGTGATATGGTGAAGGTAAAGGGATTTGGGCAGGTGCAGTCAAGGCTCCCATCAGTTGATGTTAATCAAAAGGAAATGTCAAAGCTGATTTTATGTGTCCACCTGACTGAGCCACAGGAAGCCCAGGTATCTATCTGGTTAAACTCGATTTCTGAGCGTGTCTGTGAAGATGTTTCCGGAAGAGAGAAGCATTTGCATCAGGAGACCGAGTAAAGCCCTCCCCACCGTGGGTGGCCATCACCCAATCCGCCGGAAGGCCTGTCTAGCACAAAAAGGTGCAGGAAGGCTGGATTCTCTCTCTACCTGACTGAGCTGGAAAGTTATCTTTGCCTGCCCTCGGTGCTCCTGGTTCTCAGGCCCTCAGACCCAGACTGGAATCCACACCATCGGCTCTCTGGTTCTTAGGCCTTGGAAATACACCACTGGCTTTCCCGGCCTCCGACATGCAGATGACAGATCACGGACTTCCTCCGTGATTGCGCGAGCCAACACCATACAGTAGAGCTCTTTATATGTAAAATGCAAGATACATAACATCTCTCTCTCTCTGTCTCAATATACAGATAGAATAGACACAGATGTAGATCCTACTGGTTCTGTTTCCCTGAAGAACCCTAATACAGACAGGTTGTCCTGGGTGGGCCTGATATAATCAGGCAAGGTCTTTGACACTGGGGCCAGAGGTCAGTGATTCTCCCGCTGGCCTTGAAGCCACCTGCTTCCGTAAGTTCTACAGATGAAAGGGAATGAGTTCTTCCACGTGAACCCGGAAGGGGACCCCGACCTCAGACGAGACTGCAGCCCTAGCCTACACCTTGACTGCAGCCTCATGAGGCCGCCACCAGAGGACCCGGTAAGCTCTGGGGCCTGGACTCCCGACCCATGGGACTGTGAGAAAATCAGAGGACATGATTTTAAGCCGTGGTACCTGTGGTTTTTTGTGACACAACATAGACAACTAACATACTTCTTGTGTTCATTTGCTGGGGCTGCCCTAACAAGGTCCCACAGGCTGGGTGGCTTAAACAACAGAAATTTATTTTCTTATATTTGAGACCAGAAGTCCAAGATCAAGGTGTTGGCAGGGTTGGTTTCTTCTGAGGCCTGTCTCCATAGCTTGTCTTCTCCCTGTGTCTTCACATGGTCTTCCCTGTACTTGTCTGTGTCCAAATTTCCTCTTCTTACGAGGATACCAGACATATCGGATTGGGCACAGACATAGGACTTGAGTTAAACTTAATTACCCCTTTAAAGACCTTTAAAGTCACATTTTGAGGTATGGGGGTTAGGACTTCAATGGATGAGTTTGGGAAGATACAATTTAGCCCATACCATGGTGTGAAACAAATATGACAGGGTTGGCCTCTGAGTTCTTGGCTGGGAAGAGCAGGAAACTGCCACCTGTAAATTTTCACCATAAATTTTAAGGGCAACAAAGTCCCTCTGGGAGTAGGTAGAGAGCTTGCCCATGAGCAGGTTGGAGGCAAGGAGGGACAGGATTTGTCTGGGCTCCTGGCCTGATCCCGACACCTCAGTTTCCCTCCTCCCTGTATGAGAAGGGGATTCGGGAGCGGAGTCTCCACATTCCAGGTGCAGCGAGGACAGGAAAGGAGGCTTGGGACAGGGCCCTGAGGTCTAGGCAGAACCTCTGCTTCAAACCCTGCATAGCTCATCACTCTTGCCTTCATAACCCAACTCCTACCTAGCCTACAAAGCCCTGGGGCTTCTGTCCACTTCCGTGACTTTACCTCTTCCTCTTGTTCCCTTTGCCTGGGAAGCTCCCGGCTGCCCTCTCTTCCACTCAGGCTGCAGGACAATTGTCACCTTCTCAGAGAGGGCTTCTCCACCTCCCTCCCTCTCCACCCCTCCCCCATCCAACCTCCAACATCCTGGACTGGTCTTGTTTGTGGGTGTCTGCCTCCCCGACTCCTCCAGGGACAGACGGTGTTTGTCTTGCTCATTCCCACATCTTCGGTCTACTGCAGGTGCTCAATGAATGTTGATTAAATAACTAAATGTCCCCCCCTCACCCTCCCGCCCCCAGTGACGAGGCTGGGATGGGGGAAGGGAGCCTCGGAGGACCTTCTAATACCGGGAACGGCGGTCCTCAATGAACCTCAAGAAAGCCAGCCCCCAGCTGTGGGTGTCGCTTACCCATGAGCAGGCAGGAGGAGAGGGGCCCAAAGGTGAGGGTGCGGCCTCTCCGCCCGGCCTCCCAGCACTGCCCGGGGTGTGGGCGCCCCCTGGTGGCGCATCCCTAGGCCAGAGCCGTAGGGCTGGCGGCCCTCCTGCGGTCCTGAGCCGAGCCGGCTAGCAGATGCCTCCTTGGGTCCCGGTGGCCTGGGTACAGGCCCGCTCCTGGAGCGGGGCCAGCAAAGGCCACACCCTGGCCATGCAGCGGCCGTCCTTGGGCCTGAGCCCTGAGCTCCAGAGGGTCCACTCCCCCACGGCCCCTTGCCAAGGGACCCTGCAGAGTCCCCTGTGGGCCTGAAAGTCGCAGGACAGGAAAACCTCCAGGCTGCCGCACAACATCACGTGCACGCCCGAGATGGGCGCAGACACAGGGGAGCATGCGCACCCGCGACTTGCGCCAAGAGACCGGGGCACAGACTCTGAGAGACACTGCAGAGCAAAGCGGCCAGAGAAGCCGAGAAGCACAGCCATGGCGGGCGCCGCGGTCAGAGACAATGAGGAGAGGACAGGAGACACAGGGAGGGACAGGTCACGGAGGGGTCTGGAGACCCTTGGAGGTGCCCAAGGCGGACGCTCAGGGCCCGCTGCTGTCCCCGTCCCGAGCCCAGGGCCCGGCCTCTGCTACTGTACTTGCGCGGCCGCCCCTGTGCAGACCCTGCCCGCAGGGCGTCCTGTCGGGGCCTCTGCTGCCTCGAGTTCAAGTCCCAGCCGGGCCACTTACTTGCAGTGTGAGCTTGGAGACGTCGCGGTGGCTCTGGAGACTGGAAAACGCTCGGGGGACGGCTTCTCCCCTGGAGCCTCCAGAAGGAATGCCTCGCCTTCAGCTCAGAAGACCCATCTTGGACTTGTGACCCCCAGAACTGCAAGAGAGTAAATGTACGTGGTTTTTGTTTTGTTTTGTTTTTTGTTTTTGTTTTGTTTTTTTCAGAATGGTCTTTTTTAAAAGATTTTATTTATTTATTTGACAGAATGAGAGAGGCAGCGAAAGAGAGGGAACACCAGCAGGGGGAGTGGGAGAGGGAGAAGCAGGCTCCCCGCTGAGCAGGAAGCCTGATGCGGGGCTCGATCCCAGGACCCTGGGATCATGACCTGAGCCGAAGGCAGACGCTTAACGACTGAGCCACCCAGGCGCCCAATGTACATGGTTTTAAGGCACTAGGGTTGTGGTAATGCACACCCCCAGGACGCTCACACACCCCCAATGCAAACCTTGGACGCGGCCCCCCCAGAGCAAACACGTAGACGCCTCTCTCCTGCCCCAGCCCAGACCACGGTCCCCCACTCCGTCCAACGCCCTCCCAGAAACAAGAGGACCCCACCTGCACCCCAGGAGCCAGCCTCTCCACCCGCCACGTCCCAGCCTGTTCTCTACCTCTCCCAAACACCACGGGCCCCTCAGTCCCTCAGTAAGATGCCTTGGGGGAAACCACACCCGTGTTTTCTCTTCCCCTCCCACGGCCGCAGGCAGGCTGTGCCAGAAACAGTCCCTCCTGTCACCCACCTAAGCAACCGGGCCAGCCGGCACGTGGCCTCCTGCCCCCTCCCTTGCTCACTGCTGCTCTGGCAGAAATGCAGGGTTTGGGGCTCAACCCCCTCACACAGAAGCCAGCCCCTCCCGCTGGCTGGAGGCTTTGGGCAGCCTGTTTGCCCAGGATGCTGGGCCCGGGGCCAAGGGAGGCGCGCGGGGGGCGGGGGGGGGGACGTCTGCAGGTGGGGGGCAGATGTCAGGGGTCCCGCGCAGCTGGAGGCTCCCAGCAGCCCTCCCAGGGAGCCGTGTCCCCTCCCTCCCAGCCTGCACCCCAGCCTGCCACCGCCCCCTCCCCTCAACTCCCATTAAGGGTCCTCAACGCTAATCGTGGCGGTTGACTCAGCCCCTGGCCTCGCCTCCCTAATGAGGCCTTTGTGGCGGTAATTGGCTATCTCCAGGCGCTTTTCTCTGCTCCCCCACACGCTGCCCTGTCCCATATCCCAGGCCCAACTATGTGCTAATTGGGCCCCCGGGGGGCGCACATAAAGCCCCCCTCGCCTTCCTGTATCAGCCCCCACCCACGGGTTTCTCGAAGCTCAGCATCCAGCCTCCAGGACGTAGGGATAGGGCATAGGAGGGAGGCCTGGTCCTAATTCCCTGGACCCTGCCTCCTCCAACCAGAGCCCTGCCTCCCCCCAGAGTCGGCCTGCCCCTCCCAAAGGCCCCCTCTTCTCCCGTCTGCTGTCTGCCTCCCCAGCCCTGAGCACCCAGCCCCTCTCTCGGATTTGGGAGCTGCTTTCAGACCAGCAGCAATACTGTGGAGAAGCTACCCTAACACCCCAGCCATGCACCCCGGGGCCCCTACAGCGTCTGCAGTCTCTGAGCCCAGCCCCCGGGAACTGTGTGCCTTCGTGAGCGGGGCCGCCACCCACATGCTGCGTGCCTTGCACCCTCGGCGGACCCGGCCCCCCAAAAGGAGGCCCAACCACAGGAGGTTTCTGCACAACCAGATCTGCAGGTGAGGGGGTAGAGGAAGGGAGGCGGGGAGAGGGGCTGGGGAGGGAACCAGATCTGCAGGTGAGGGGGTAGAGGAAGGGAGGTGGGGAGAGGGGCTGGGGAGGAGCCGGACAGTTCGGAGTGGGGGAGACCGGGCCCAGAGAGAACAGAGAGAAGGGGACCCCAGGATGCAATCAACACTCAAGATGCATCTGTTGAGCACTAACTGTGTACCGGGCCCCCGAGATCCATCCATGCAAGGCAGACAGAAGCCCCTGCCTTCATAGAGCTTGGGTTCCAGCGGGAAGGCGGCCGGTCAGGGGCAGGAGATAAAGTGAGCGGTACGTGGATGGACCTTGAGAACACGAAGCCGAATGAAAGAAGCCAGACAGAGAAGGCCACGTATCGCCTGCTGCCATTTGTGTGAAACGTCCAGAACAGGCAGAGCCGGAAAGCAGGGGAGCAGTGCCGGCGGAGGGGCTTGGGGTTGCTTTCTGGGGTGATGAAAAGTTCTGGAACAAATTAGAGGCGGTAGTTGCACATTGTAAGAGTACGAAATGCCATTGAATTGCACACTTTAAAGTGGCCCGTTTTAAGTTATGTGAGTTTTATCTCCATTTTTAAAAATTATATGGCATGCTATGAGGTGATAAGGGCTACGGATGGCATGCTGGGGGAGGACCGGCCTTTTAGGTAAGCTGTCAGGGAAGGCTTTACGGAGAAGGTGACAACTGAGCCAAGACCTGAATGAAGCCAGGGAACAAGACTGTGGATGTCTGAGGGAAGAATATTCCCCACAAGGGACAGCCAGTGCAAAGGCCCTGAGGCCAGGAACATCCCTGGAATGTTTGAGAACCAGTGCGGCTGGAGCAGAGTGAAAGAGGGGAGGGAATTAGGTTCTAAAGAAACAGGCAATCCCCATTTAGCACTATACCATTCAGCCTCTGGGCCTTTGCACATCCTTTTCCCTTTGTGGGGCAATGTCCTTCCCTGTCTCTGGGAATGTAGATGGGGACCTGAGCTCCTTCAGGTCTATGCTCACGCCTGTCCCTCTCACACCCCACCCAGCCCCGCCCCACCTTGCTCTGTGCTCTCCCCTCACTCTGTGACAGTAACCAGTTTTAGAGCACTTGCTGTGGGCCAGGCATATGATACTAAGGGTTTGACATACGATACATCACTTAACACTCCCAGTAAACCTGCGCACTAGGTTGTCTTTGTCCCTACATTACAGACGAGGAGGCTCAGAGAAATTCGATAACTTATCCAAACTACACAGCTAAAGAATGGATTCAACCCAGGTCCTGTGAGTCCAGAGCCCATGCTCTGTACCACTTTACTGTCCTGCCTGGATCCAGACTCTCAGGGACCTGGGACGATGATGATGATCACATGAAAATGATGATCATCACATGACAATGAGAGTGATGTGATGATGGTGATGATGGTGGTGATGGTGATGATAATGATGATGGTGGGGATGGTGGTGATGATGATGTGATGATGATGGTGATGATGGTGGTGATGGTGGTGGTAGTGGTGGTGATGGTGATGATGGTGAAGGTGGTGATGATGTGATGATAGTGGTGATGGTGATGATAATGGTGATGATAATGGTGATGGTGATAACGATAATAATGGTGGTGATGGTGATAATGGTGGTAATGGTGATTATGATGGTGATGACGATGATGGTGGTGGTGGTGGTGGTGATGGTGGTGATGATAATGGTGATGACGATGATAATGGTAATGATGATGACGATGATGATGGTAATGATGATGATGGTGATGATGGTGCTGATGACGGTGACGATGATGGTGATGATGGTGATGATGATGGTGGTGATGGTGGTGATGGTGATGACGATGATGACAGTGGAGATGGTGATGATGGTGGTGCTTGTTCTAAGCACTTTAGTATAAACTTAAAATATACACTCACAATGAATATGAACTCATTAATCCCCCATAATAACCCTTGGAGGTAGATGTTATAATCCTCATTTTTCAGATGAGGAAACTGAGGCACAGAGAGGTAAAGTGACTTGCCCAAGGACCTGCTTTTCTCAAAGTAGGTTGTTCCTCCCCGCCAGCCTAGAACCTTGCTCCAGGAGGTCTTGCAACCAAATCTGAGTAAATGGGAGCCTGGTCCAGCCTAACTCCTGCCTCCGCACGACAAGCCACCTTCCACCAGGATGCCCAGCCCCCGCCACGCCCAGAATGTTCACCGCCACCACCCTACCATTATCTCTTCAAACAGGGTGCAGCCCTATGTCCCAGAGCTAGCCTTCTCACTCCTCTTCAGCTCCCTCATCAACCACTTCAGGACCCCTTCCCTGTCTCCGACCCCCATCGGGTTCCCTGTCTACCTCCAGTCTGGACCCTGGGCTCACGCCAGCCTCTTACCTCCCAGGTTCCCCATCTACCCTCCCCCACTCAGCCTCCCTGCTCCGTCAGGGCCAACTTCTCTCCTGCAGCATCCCAGCCATTCCCACCCACATGCCTGGCTCTGCCACATGCTCCCTGGAGACCCAGGCCACCCACGAGTCGCCTCACGGGCAGCCCGGGGAAGCTCTGGAGCAATTCCCCTGGGCACCCAGCCTCAACCTGAGAAAATCCAGGCCAGGGGCAAACTACCCTTGGCACCTCGCCACCCACGTCCTCCTCCTCCCTCCAGGTCCCCTTAGGCCCTGCTCCCTCAGAGGCCCCCTATCGCCCATGTATCTGGATTTTTGACTTTTTATTGTGAAGAACTTCCAACCTACAAAAAAGTCAAGGCAGTGGTCTGATGCAGCAGTTCTCAAAAAGTGGTCCCCAGACGCGCAGCCTCAGCCCCTCAGCACAGCGTGGGGGTGTGCTAGAGATGCAGATTCATGGACGCCACCCCGGGCCTGCAGAACCCGAAGCTTGGGGGCCCAAGGAGCTGTGTTGCCACAAGCCCTCCAGGTATTCCGTTGTGCACTCAAGTTTGAGAACCGCTGGCCTAAAGATCACTTATGTACCATCACTCAGACTTCACTGCCCATAACATCTTGGCCTATTTCCTACACCTGTCTTCTTAAAATAGCTCAAGCAAATCACAAACGTCATGACTCTTCAGCCCTAAATGTCATTTATACCGAGTCTGTTCACGTGAACTCCCCCTCTCTCTCTTCCCACCCCCATCCTCTGCCATTTAACCTGACCTCCCATTTCTGAACATTTTTCCTGGGGACTCAGAGCAAAGCTATTCTCCTTGGCATCAAAGAGAGTTCTGGAGTGGCAGCTCTCACTAAGTTACTTATGAGCCTATTTTTCTGTGGTAAAATAGACATGACATGAAATTCACCATTTTGAATGTCTTAAAGTGTACAGTTCATTGGTATTTTGTACATGCATCATGTTTTGCAACCAATTACCTCTATCGGGTTCCAGAACATTTTCATCCCCCGCAAAGGAGATCCCGTATCTGCTGCTAGTCACTCCCCACCCCCGTCCCCAGCACTGACAGCCCCCAGTCCACTTCCTGTCTCCAGGGACTCGTCTATTCTGGACAGTTCATATAAACAGAACCATACAATATCAGCTACCTGTTTAAATAAAACCTCTGCTGGAAGTTTAACAACTACAAGGACTGCACATAGTATCGGCACAGAGCTTGACGAGTTTTCCCAAAGGGAACCCACTAGTGTAAGCAACACTCAGATCCAGGAACAGGGCCCTTTTTGCCCCCCGAGGTGCTCATGGGGCCTCCTTCCCATAAGCTGCCGTCCTGATTTCTCACGTTCTCAGGTACTGAGGGTTCAACCTTCAACATATGACTTTTAGGGGGACGTAACTGAGCCCATCATGGTTTATGAGATCCGTCCATACAGTTGTTGAGAGGTAGGAATGCTAGGGAGGAGGCCAGCGCAGTGGCTACTGTGGTCATCCGGATGGGAAATGATGGGGACTTCAACCAAGGATCGGTGCAGATGCGGAAGTGGGCAGATTCAAGAGCTCCGCAGGGAGCAGAAGCCACAGGGCATCACTGTTACACCCCCAGCCCACGGCACGGCTTCTGTGGAAGACACTTTCTAAGGCACCCTTTCCTTCAGACGGTTTTTACTTTTATACGTTGAGATGTGGCCATAGTAAGTCTTAATGTCAACAATGTGCTTTGTGCTGAACTGGAGGTGCCGCCTTGTGCAGTACACAGCCTCCACAGCTGTTCAGAGCTCCTCTGTGAACAGGGTTAGAAAAACTGAATCGTCAGACTCAAGAACGTGGACGCAGGCAGCACAGAGTAGAAAAATGGAGAGGAGGAGAGGGGAAAAGCCGGCCCCGGGATGGCAGACGGGGGAGAGCACTTCCCGGCTACCCGGTAATGCTTGTCTCTCTGCAGGCAGTCTGCCAAGATTGAAGCTGCCACCCAGCGCCTGGCCCTGTCTATCCTGTCCCAGGAGGCACCTTCCCAGAGACCTCCGCCCCGAAGGCCACCCCCGCCGCCTCCGTCCCCCTTCCTGGGGGTGGCCTGTGCTGTGGCCCCCACCGAGGCACCCTATGCCGGCCCCAGCCTGAGCCTTGCGGCCCTGGACGCCTCCATCCTCGACCTCTTTGATGCCATTGCACTCACCCCAGAGTGTCCCTCAGTGCCATCTGAGTTGTCCCACTGCGCTTGGGGCCAGCCAGACCTGAGGCAGGCTTCACATTTCTATAATCCACTCCCACCTCCCCCGAATGCCCTGGGGGGAGTGGATGGGCCCTGGGCTCCCGAGGGGGATTGGGTGGGCAGGTGGGAGGTACCCTGTGCCTGCCATTCTCAGGGAATCCCTGAGGGCTGGGGGACCTGCTCCCCATGACGTTCAACCACAACCCAACCCAGGCCCACCCCCCCAGACAAATCAGAGGCCACCTCATGATAGCTCAGCAGCTGCCCCCAGAAGCCCCCTGTCCTGTCCACTCCCGTCCTGGCAACTCCTGGGAACACCTGGACTCCTCCCACCTCAGACCACATCTTCTCCCGGTCCAGGTCCCCCACCTCTGCCTCTGCCAGCGGTGCCCCCTTATACTCTCCCTCCCCCACCTTCTCCCTCATTCTTCCCAGCCCCATCTCCTCAGTGTCTGCCGCTCCAGCCTCCTCTCACCTTGGCTCATTTCTGCCTAATGTCTGGTCTTGTCTCATTTATTCCCAAATATGTACCGAGCACCTACTATGTGTCAGGCCCCATCTAGGTGCTGAGGATTCAGCAGTGAGTAAACAGACAAGATGTGTGCATTTAAGGGGGAGGGGGACGGGTACAGGTGGGGGGGATTGACAATGAGGACATTTGTACATTTTTTAAACTCAAGATAAATTTCCAATTTTAGATTGGAATTAGTGCTGTGAAGAAAATAAAAGAGAGACTTGATTGAGCGACCGTTTGACATCAGCTGGTCAGGGAAAGCCCTGAATGACAAGGAGCGGTCTAAGCAAAGGTCTGGAGCTCCAGGCTGAGGAAACAGCATGTGCAAAGGCCCTGAGGTGGCTGGAGCAGTGTGAGCAGGGCAAGTGGTAAGAGATGAGGTCAGAGAGGTTGACAAAGGCAAACATGAATTGGGAGTAGTTTGGATTTTCTTCCAAGACTGATGGGGAAATTCTCTCCCTGACTCTTAGCCCCATTTCCAAGCACAGAGTCTAAATATTACAAACACGACTGAAAACAACCAATCATCACCCTGGGAGGCAGGTGCTGTACAGATGGAGAAACTGAGGCTGAGCCGGGCTGGGAGGACTTAAGTCCCCTTCCCCGGAAAGTGCTTGGGTCTCTTGATAAGTTTCTGTCTCCAGCCACCCGCAAGGGGCAGCGTTCGAACCCCAGGCCTGCCTCTGCCCTGGGTACGTCCCTCCCTCCCTCTTCCTCGCCCCCCCGAGGTCTCGTATGGACAATGGGGGTGGCCACTACCCACCTGCCCCGCGGGAGTTCGCGGTCTCCGCACCCACGGCGCCGCTCCGCCCCAGGCCCGTCACTCACGCCCTTTCCGGCTCCCCATTGGTCGGAGGCGCTGCCTTCCCGCCACCGGCAGGCCAATCACGCTCCCAACATTGCCTGCATGCCCGGCACCGCCCCTCTACGGAGGGCGAAGCAGCCTCGCCAGCGGATTGGCCGGCCGCAAGGGCGGGGCAGAGCTCGGCGAGCGCCGATTGGGCGGGTCGGCCAGGAGGGGCGGGCGCGGAGGGCGCGGGGGCGGGCCACGTGTGGCGACCCAAAGAAAACGGTGACCCAGCCCTGGACCCGGGCAGGAGGAGCTGAGCGGCGTTCGAGAGGTGGGTGTCCCCCGGGCCTCTCCAGCCAAGGGGCGGGCCAGGCTGGAGCCCGGCGCCTTCCCGGTAAGCGCTTCCCCCCCCCCAGCGCTGCAGGGGGACCCATCTTCCCGCCTTGCAGGTGGGCAAACTGAGCCTTTGCCAGGCCTCCCCTGGGGAGGGGAGGGCGCCTGCCAGGCGTCCAGAATTGTCTGGCCAGGGACTCGAGCCCTGCACGGGTCGTGCCCGCCCTCTCTGCATCCCCGGCCGAGGTCTGCCTCCTCCCCGTGCGTGGGTGAGTCTGACCCCTATTTCCAGGCTCGGACAGAGCGTGAAACTTGCGGAGGGTCACACGCCCAGGAAATAAATCCCGGCTGCGGGGCTGCCCACCCCCCAGGCCACGTGGGGATCTAAGCAGCAGCCCCTCCCCTGCTGCTGCCCCTTCTCGTCCGGCCTTGGACTCCCTCAATCCGGAGCTCAGTTCTGTACCTTCTCGCCACTCCCCCGCGGCACCCCCAGATCGGTCTCCAGCCCCGGCCTCCCCACATGCGCTTGCACACGCATACACGCCCCACTCTCGATTTTTCTTCTTCTTCCCCAAACCAATTCCCCTCTCCAGGTCCCCAGTTAGGCCCTGGGACCTGCCACCCGGGAGCCAGAAACCCAAAGATCTTCCTCCTTCCCCCTTCCCCCACAGCCATTTGCACTTGCCCCCTGAATCTTTCTGTCCTCTGCTTGAACCAGAGCCCGCGCCTCACCCTTGCCCACCTGGACCCCAACCCTGGTTTTCTTCCTGACCCCCACCTCCAGTCTAGCCCCACAGAGGCCAGCGAGGCCTCCCCCATTTCATCTGGTATTTTGAGAACTTTTTATGGAGGTATACACTGCATCTGCAGGGAAACCGTACAGATTACAAATACATAGCAAACACCCTGGAGTAAACAACATCCGAAGCCAGCCAGAGGTAGAACATGCCCCACGTCCCAGAAGCCCCCCTCCCTTGAACCGCCTTCTTCACTGCCACCCAAGGATAACCATTCATTCATAACTTCACCACCACAGATAGGTTTTGCTGGGTTCTCACCTTGTGTAAAGATTTTATTGCATTTTTGTTACTACAGACCAACCGATCACACATTGTCCAGAATTCAAAAGGAACAGAACAGTACACAGTGAGAATAAAATCTCCTTCACCCCCGGTCCCTCAGTGACCTGCTCCCTGGCCTGAAGTATGTGGTCGGTACAGAGAGGGTGGGTACAGTGGCTTGTTCCCCCGACTGGGGCACAGATGGGAGCGTAGCTACACACACTGTCCTGCCTCATGGCACTGTTAACCTCTCTCGGACACTTCTCCCTGTTGTTTACATTAGATGCAGAGGCTTACATGGAGCTCTCTTCTTTTGCTCCGGGGGAGAGTCCCATAATGAGTAACCTAGGTCTGGTGGTGAATAACCTCGTGTCATCTCCCACATATGTCTGCAGGGCCAGCAGTAAGGAGCGTGTTTTCTGGGTTGCAGGGAAGAAAACCAGGGTTGGCGTCCAGGTGGGCCTGGGCTAATTGAGAAATGTGGCCCCACGTGCTTCCCTCGTGGTCGTTGCAGACCACACTCCTAGCGTGCAGGGGACATCCTGCTCCAGAGAACCCTGATCTGACCTTGACCCTCCCGGCCCCTGAAGACTCCAAGGAGTGGAAGTGAGAAGAGCACCCCAGCGGGAGGGAACCACGGGCGAGAGTCCTGGAGGGGCAGCACAGCTGGTCGAGGCTGGACGGGCCCTCAGCGCCTCGCAGGAGCAGGGCCACCTTCTAGGCCTGAGGACAGAAGCAGCCTCGCGGGAGGGCGGGGGCGGGACGGGAGTGACAAGAGTCTGCTTTGTGTTCTGGGATCGTTCTCCCTCCCTCTCCCTGGCCGCCTCCTCGGGGAGAATTTTGCACTCCGCCAAGGTAGGTCAGGTTTCCTAGAGATCCCAGCACTGATCACAGTTGGAATGAGATTAGTTCATTCAGTGCGGTTTTGTTTTTGTGGGAGATGCCGTGCCATTCTGTTCCTGGAGAAAATTCATCCAGCATAAAACTCCCCTTTGTAAGCATCCGTGGGCTTTTACGTTGTAGATAGGCTGCCCGTAGAAGACATTTCCTATGGTAGATGCGATCATTTGAGAGACTCCCCATACACGCCTGTGTGTACTCACCACCCAGTCTTCACACCTCTCCCCCGTGTCAACGCTCTGGCCTTCCACAGGGCCCGCGGGGACTCCCGTGTCCCAGATAAATCACCGAGTAAACGAATGAGCATGCAGAGGGGATGAGAGCCGCGTGCGGAAGCCAGGCTAGAACCCCCAGTTGTGCAGCAACTTGGGGACCCCAGGACTCAAGCCTCCTGGGGACATGGGCTGGGACATGCTGAGACTCGCAGACGCAGGGCCGCAGGTGCAGGAGACGGAGCCACTCTGACTGGGAGAATTGCTGTCCTCTAGTCCCGCAGGACCTCAGGCAAGTCAGGGACCCCTCTGGGTCTCAGTGGCCTCCCTAGAAGGGCTGCTGAGCGGACGGCTCCACCAGCCCCACCCCGTCTTTCTCTCTCTCTCTCTCAGTATGCATAATGAAATTTACCATTTTTAAGCGTAGCATGAATTGACCGTTAGGAACATGGATGACATTGCATAATCGGGGCTGCCACCTAGTTCCAGAATGTGTTCATCACCCCAGATGGAAACTCTGCACGCCTTAGGTGGTCAGTCCCTGTTTTCTTCCCCGCCAGCCCCCTCCAGCCCTTGGCAGCCACCAGTCTGCTTCCTGCCTCTGGGCTTGGTCCCTGTGGACAGTTCATAGACACGGGCTCACACAGTGGGGGCCTTCAGCAACTGGCCCCTGTCACTGAGCACAGCGATTCCGAGGTTCGTGCATGATGTCACATGGAGCAGCGCTCTGTTCCTTTCTACGGGGGGATAACATTCCCCTGAGAGGTACCCCCACCTTTCTGTCTAGGACCTGTAGGGACGTGCAGCCTGGGCATTGCACACACGGGTAAACTGAGTTTCAGAGGCTGAGTGGGAGGAGTCCAACCTCGAACTCAGCCACCAGGCTCTTTTATCCTCAGGAATCACATCAGCTCCCTTTTAGCTGTTGTGGGCCCTTGAGTGGGTCCCTTCCTGCCTCAGTTTCTCCCCCGAGAGCAGGGTGAGGATCGCAGTTGGAGCCTGCACTGTGGCAAGAAAGAGGGTGACGTTGAGAGACGAAAAGGCTACCCAGGGCCCTGGGAGAGTAAGGCTGGGAACACCAGGGTGCTCAAGGTCAGAGAAGGCTTCTCGGAACATGATCTCCCGGCTGAGTAGGGCACATTAAGAAAGGAATGGATTCCAGGCACCAGGGAACCGCACACACAAAGGCCTGCAGGAGGGAGGACGATGGTTTCCAGAGCACCGTGTCTGGAAGGATCTAAGTCCATGGACACTGGGTGTGCAGAGAAGCCCCTTGCCCAAGTGACGCTGCCCCCTCAGCACCTGTGCCCATCCCCAGGACATGGCGGCTGTGAAGCCCAGCCTGGGCCGAGTCCTCCCTGGATCATCCATCCTATTCCTGTGCGACATGCAGGAGAAGTTCCGCCACATTGCATACTTCCCCCAGATTGTCTCTGTGGCTGCTCGCATGCTCAAGGTACAGCCCCTCCTCCCGCAGACCCGGGAGTCCAGACCCCCAGCCCCTCCTCCCGCAGACCCGGGAGTCCAGACCCCCCAGCCCCTCCTCCC
>LNAC01000763.1:251205-263602 GCA_002007465.1 Ailurus styani
GCGCAGGCCGCCCTTCCAGCGCCAGGGCACGCTGGAGCAACTGCAGTTCATCCCCGGCCACCACCTGCCCCAGCACCTGCGCACCGCCAGCAAGAACGAGGTGACGGTCTGAGGCCAGGCCCGGGGGCCGGCGGGCTGCGGCCTCGCGGGACCCCCACCCCAGCCCGGATCCCCCAACACACTCGAGGGGCCTGGGACCCAGGATCAGCCTGTGCGCGGGGGTGGGCTGCCTCCGAGGACGCCGCTTTGGATGAACTCGTCACCGGAGACACAACCTCCTGGGATGTCATGGTAGTTGAGATCCCTCCTCCTATGTCAGTGTTTGAGGCGAGGCCTCTTTCCCATGACGTTATCACAGAGGAAGAGCCCTGTCTGTGAGGTCATCACTAGTGGAAAATGTCTGTGTTCCGTGATGTCATCACAGGGACAACACCTTCTCCCATGAATCCATCACAGATGCCCCTGAGGTCATCGCTAGAGGCCATGTCTCTGTTCCATGAAGTCATCGCAGACTTTCTCCCTGTGATGTCACACCAGAGACAATGCCTTGTCCTATGACATCATCCCTAGAGACAAAGATTCCTTTCTGTGAATGTCACTGCAGACACACATCTCACCCTGATGATGTCATCTCCGGCACCAAAAGGCCTCTTTTGACATCATCACTACCAGAAAAATATTTCCTTCCAGAGAAGATGTCTCTGTCTATGATGTTGTCACTACAGACAAAGCCATCTTCCTGGGACACATTGCAGAGGAAAGGCGTTGCCAACTGTGTCCTCCCTGTGCATAAGACCTCTCCAGGACACTGTCACAGGGACTCTGCCTCCTTCCTGTGATGCCATCTCCAGAGAAGGTGCCTTGCCCTATGACATGATCAAAGGGACTGTGCCTCTTCCCATGATGTCATCACCAGGGAGGACAGCCCGCCTCTGGGACACCTCCAGGATGAGGCCCCTTCCGCCATCTCACCTCTAGACTCTGCCTGTTCTGAGGTCATGCTCTGAGACACCTCCATGCCAGGTCAGGAGAAGGGAGGGCAGGCCCCGAATCCATGGCAATGTTGGGGTCACCAGAGAAAGTGCCCCGACCTGAGGAGTTGTCTGAGGGAATGTCCTCACGGGGGAGGCAACCCCAACTGCAGAAGTCTCCACCAAGATGATGACCTAACTGTAGGTTGGTTGGCAGCGGGCCCCCACTGAGGTTCTGTCCCAACGCTGTGATGTCATCAACAGAGACACTGCCTGCTCTGGAGGGCCGTCACTTGTGATGGTGTCACCAGAGTTTCTGCCTTGTCCTGCCATGACTTAACTTGGTCACTCCTTTCCCTGACATCAGGGACATGCCCTGCAGGATCTCTACCAGACCCTCCCTCTAAAGGGTGGTTGGGCCTCAGATCCCACCCCGTGCAGTGATGGCACCTCCTGTGTGACTCCTAGAGGACAGGACTCCCAGACTGGTTTCTGCTCCCAAGGAGGCCACTCTGGCCCACCAACCTCCAGAGTCCTGGGACTCATAATGGCCCAAAGGCCAGTGTCACCTCTTTCTGCCATGACTAGAGACGTCGTCACCTCTGTCAGCAAATTCCTGGCTTCCTGTCAGGGGTGAGGTGGGATGGGGTTGGTTGGAGTGTGCCCACTGTTGATCTTGCCGATGATACCATCAGTACCATAAGACTTCCACCACTCATGATGGCATTGTACCTGGGGTCAAATGCTAACCATGCCTGGTGATGATGATATCGTTTCCCAGGATTCCCTATGACCTATGGTGTCTTCATCTCCCAGGATCTACCACAACCATTGTATCATCACCTTCTAGGATCCACCATGACATGTTATGTCATTACCTTCCAGAATCCTCTATGGCTGATGGTAACATCCTCCACCAGGATCCACTAGTACTGATGATGCCACCATTTCCCATAGTCCCCCATAATTGTGTTGTCATCACCTCCCAGGATCCACTTCAACCATGGTGTCATCATCTCCCAGGATCCACTTCAACCATGATGTCATCATCTGCCTGGATCCACTTCAACCATGGTGTCATCACCTCCCAGGATCCACTTCAACCATGGTGTCATCACCTCCCAGGATCCACTTCAACCATGGTGTCATCACCTCCCAGGATCCACTTCAACCATGGTGTCATCACCTCCCAGGATCCACTTCAACCATGGTGTCATCACCTCCCAGGATCCACTTCAACCATGGTGTCATCACCTCCCAGGATCCACTTCAACCATGGTGTCATCACCTCCCAGGATCCACTTCAACCATGGTGTCATCACCTCCCAGGATCCACTTCAACCATGGTGTCATCACCTCCCAGGATCCACTTCAACCATGGTGTCATCACCTCCCAGGATCCACTTCAACCATGGTGTCATCACCTCCCAGGATCCACTTCAACCATGGTGTCATCACCTCCCAGGATCCACTTCAACCATGGTGTCATCGCCTCCCAGGATCCACTTCAACCATGATGTCATCGCCTCCCAGGATCCACTTCAGCCATGATGTCATCACCCCAGGATCCACTTCAGCCATGGTGTCACCACCTCCCAGGATCCATTTCAATCATGATGTCATTGCCTCCCAGGATCCACTTCAGCCATGATGTCATCACCCCAGGATCCACTTCAGCCATGATGTCATCACCCCAGGATCCACTTCAGCCATGATGTCATCACCTCCCAGGATCCACTTCAACCATGGTGTCATTACTTCCCAGGAACCATGAGAACCAATGGGGTCATCACCTCCCAGGATCCACTTCAACCATGCTGTCATCACGTACCAGGATCCACCACAGCATCATCATCTTGGATCCATGACACCAAAATATGTCATTTACTAGGATCCACTTCAGCCATGCATCATCATCTTCCAGGATCCATTATCTTAAGGGTCAAGTACTAAAATGGCTGTATTTCAATTGTTTTCTGGGGTCCCATGGCACCTATAACTGTTCCCTTAAAGGACACTAGCACAATACACACCATTTTTCCATTCAAAAATGGAATAGGGTGGGGGCCCCTCTGATGACATCATCCTTAGTCAGCCCCTTCTTAATGATGTCACTGCCTCCCCCGTGACTTGAGCTGATGCGTGCATCAACCCCAGCACAGACCTGGTCTTGGGCAGACCCCATCAACCCCCTGGTGAGGGCATCCAGGCCCCTCCTGATAATTCACAGCCCTTCACCCAACCATCTGATCGGTGACAGGGTCAACACAGAAAACTTTTGTCATCACAGGGGAAAAGGGGAATGGGCTTCATAGTCCTCAGGTATTGACCTGTTACCTGGACCCGCACCCAAAACAGCACTCCCTTGGCTTGGGCCAAACTCTCCTCAGAGACCCCATGCGCTGGGTGGACAGCTGCTGACCTCCCTGGGGCCTTCACTCATGTCTTCTGCTGGCCTGGTCCTGGAGCAGGCACATCTGGAGGGCCATGGCCACTGCCAAGGCCATGGGGAGGGGCACTCCGCTTCATCTCCAGATGGTGGAGAAGCAGCATTCTCTCCTAACTCCCCCTCACACACCAGGGAGCCTCCAGGGGTTTTGGGGATTCCTCAACACCCAATGCACAATTTGCCCCAATTCTCTTTGTATATAGCCATGTTGCGGGGGGCGGCCATTCCCCCACTCTTAAAGGGCTACATACCCCCTCCCCAGCCCCCAAGGCAAGGTGAGGGGGCCTCTTCTCCCTCCTCTGGGCCGCCCCCTCCCCCTTCTGTCTCCCCCAAATACAGCACCTCAGCTCGTTCCTTCTCACCAGGAGCCTGGGGCAGATAACCGGCCTCAGGTCCCAGCACCCTGGGGAACTGGAGCGCTACCCCAACCTACCTGGGCCCCCGTGTCCATGCTTCTAGCTGCTCCCGTGGGCTCCCCCAGTCCCACCCAGGGCCTCCCTATGCCCAATGCCCCTCAGGCAGACTGTGACTTCCCCCAGAAAGGAGCCAGCTTGAGCACCTGCCCCCTTTCACACCCCCTTCTCTCTGCTCACCATCCCCACTGAGCACTCAGCTTTCCCCGGCCCCCGGAATACAGGGGCTTGGGGCCTTTCAGCTTTTGTACACTCACCCCCCACCCCTACTGTCTCCTGGCCTGGACTCCAGGTATCTTGTTCCCCCTCCCTCCACTCACGGCCACAGGCTGCCTGACCTTGGGGCCTTGACCTCTGATCTCAAATAAGCCATAGTGGGGAGAGGTCTCAAGCAGGTGAGGAAGCGGGCTTGTCCTGCCTGATCCCCCTCCACGCTTCCAGAGCTGGGGTCTCGCCATCTGAGTCTTCCGCCCCCTGATAAGTGTGCATGCGTGCACTCACACACACCCCCCACTTTCTGGGGAGGGGCGGGGGAGGGGTGCAGAGAGAAGATACCCAGTTCTGGACCAGAAGACTCTCCACAGCTTCTTTATCCCTCCCTCTCTGTGCTCAACACCAGACTCTTCCCCCACTCCCTTGGTGAGGACAGCGGCCGAGTGGCAACTTGGTATTTTTTTGGAATAAAGAGATGTTTCCTGAGCCTGGGTCTCCAGGTTTACTGTTGGGAAGAGATGGGTTTCCACCTCTGCGTTTATGTCACTGGGGAGTCCCCTGCGTGGCCGAGGAGGGGCAGGGATCTAGGAGGTGGTCAGGGCTGCCCCCGAGTCTGCCACCAAGCCCAGAGGCAGGGATGGAGGGAGGCGTCTTTGCGTCCTTGGTGTTTTCCCAACGAAGCCTCTTCCCTTGGTGCACTTCGGCATTTGTTTGCGCCTCCTTCTCCGCCAGTTCTCTGGCCGAGGCTCACTGAAGTGGGGTGCTCCAGTCGTTTGCCGGGGCTGCTGTAACAAGCAGCAATGGGCCACCTGCCGGTTCCCTCCATGGTCGGGGGGGGGGAGAGCTGGTGCCGGGCCTCTCCCTCAGCTTTCGGGGCTCAGCTGGCACTGGCTGGGACCTCCGCACACACGTCGCCTTCCCTCTGTGTACAAATTCCCCATTTGATGAGCACACCAGTCGCCCCCCCTCAGTGACTTCGACACTCAACCATCTGCAAAGACCCTATTCCCAAGTACGGTCACGTTCACAGGTCCTGGAGGCGAGCACCTCCATAGCTCTTTGAGGAGACATGATTCAAGCCAGAACGGGGGTGTGGCATGGCACCATTCCAATGCCAGCTTTTAGGAGAACCAGGAAGCATCTTCCCCAGGGCAGTGAGATATTAGCGTAGTGACAATAAGAGCTGCCCCCCCCCCCCCGGCTTAGTGTCTTGACTGTGAACTACAGTGGGGAGAGGAGCTGCCTCCAAGGCTTGGCTTTATGGACTTTAGGACACCTCTCCCCTAGGGGCACCCACGTGTTTGTTGAGAATTCCAGGCTCCCGTGTTGCACTAAAGGTCTCATCTGCACATCCATCTCAGCGTGGGCTGCGTGGCAGTGCATTTCGGTATTGACTTTATCACTAAGAAAACCCCCTCCTGGCATGCCTGGCTGACTCAGTCAGCAGAGCATAAGATTCCTAATCTCACGGTTGTGAGTTCAAGCCCCGCACTGGGTGTAGAGATTATTTAAAAAGAAAATCTTAAAAAGAAAAAAAAAGGAAACCCCTTCTCTCTGGTGCATTTAAGTGTTTCCCAAATTTTAGATTTTATGCTATCAGTCAGGGTTCTCCAGAAAAACAGAGCCAATAGGATGTGTGTGTGTATAGATTCATTTTAAGGAACTGCCTCGTGATTGGCGGGGGCGGGGGGGGGCACGGGCAGTGGAAAATCCAAAGTCTGTAAGGTGGGTTGAGAGGCTGGAAATTCAGGCAGGCTTTCTATGTTACACCTTTGAGACAAAATTCCTTCTTTTCTGAGATACTTCAGTTTTTGGACTTAAGGCCTTCAACTGACTAGATGAGGCCCACCCACCTGATCTTGAATAATCTCCTTTACTTGAAGTCAATGGATAAAATTAATCACATCTACAAGGGGCACCTGGGTAGCTCAGTCGGTTAAACATCAGACTCTCTCTCTTCTTTTTTTAAGATTTTATTTATTTATTTGAGAGAGCACAAGCAGGGGGAAGGAGGAGAGGCAGAGGGAGAAGCAGATGCCCTGCTGAGCAGGGAGCCTGATGTGGGGCTCAATCCCAGGACCAATCTGGGATCATGACCTGAGCCAAAGGCAGCTGCTTAACCAACTGAGCCACCCAGGCGCCCCAAGCATCAGACTCTTGATTTCGGCTCAAGTCACCATCTCATGGGTTTTGAGATCAAGCTCATCAGGTTTTGCACTCAGTGGGAAATCAGCTTGAGGTTTTCTCCCTCTGCCCCTCTCCCCAACTCTCTCTCTCTCTCTCTCAGATAAATGCATCTTCCCCCAAAAAATCACACCTACAAAATACCTCCCAGCAACATCTGTACTGGTGTTTGACCCTAACCACCACGCCCTCCTCGGGCGGAGGTGTTTGCTCCTAGCTGTGGGAGGAAGGAGGGTGATGTGTGTCTGAGAAAGCCTCCTCCCCTTCGGTACAGGTAGGTGTTGTAGCTAGATTCCTGGCCAGACTTCACCCACTGGGGTGCACCTGGTTGGCTATAAAGTGGGGCAGGAAGGGCTGCGAGTCTCGGTGTTGGGCTCATTTGGAAAGCGCCCCCTGGTGGGGAACGTAAGCACCGTGGACGTGGTCTCAGCAATCACCTCCTCTCAGCCAGGTGCCCAGATGGATACTTTTCTACTTTGACGATTCCTCGGGCGTTTGTTAGCACTTGCGTGTGATTCCCCCCAGGAAGAGGATCCAGTCCGTTCATCAGACTGTGAGACACAGCAGGGATTCCAACATCAACAACAAACTCACCAGCGTTTCCAACCTCGGCCAAGTTTTCCACGTCCGAGGGACACGTGGACGTGGCTAGAGGACAGACAGACGGCAGCCCCTGCCCATATACGTTTGGGTTTTCCCTGTTTCTCACTACTATAAACAACACCCGGAGGGACATCTATCGCACCCCACTTGGTAAGTTCACTTCTTTTTCCCTGGGGTGAGCTCCCAGGAGATGAATGGTGGAGTTATAAGGTTTCAAAGATCTGCGACTCGGGGCCGCCTGGGTGGCTCAGTCAGGAAGTGCCCCCTCTTGGCTGAGAATCAGGTCATAGTCTCGGGGTCTTGAGATCGAGCCCCATGTCGGGCGCCGTGCTCAGCGGGGAGTCTGCTTGGGATTCTCTGTCCCTCTCCCTGCTCTCAAACAAAATAAATAAATAAGACCTTACTAAATAACTAAATGAAGATTTGCTGCTTCAGTGCCAGCATGCACCCGGGAAAGCCCGTGTGCTCCATCGTCGCCGGCACCGATCTGTCGCATCTGGGTGGGCGTCAGAGGGATCGGTTTTCCAGACATCGAAGGAAGGCCCTAGTGCCCGAACGCGTGTTTGTTCCAGCGCGAAGTCGGCCTGCTGTCTAGGGTCTGGGGGGGGGGGGGGGAGCNCACCAGAGGGGTACTGATCCCCTACAGGGCGTGTTCACCCATCGAGGACAGTCACCCCCATCCAGGAGAGCTCCGCCTTCTGCTCCCGGGACACTCCTTTGTCGGCGACTGCATCCCTGCAGACACGGAGCAGAGACTGCAAGGCTCCCAAGGGCAGAGGCCAAATGGGAAGACAGAGGCGCTTGCGCAAGAAAACGGGGGCAGTGGGAGGGAGACAAAGCCCCTGGGTCTGCCCGTGATGGCGTGGATCGGGAAGCCTGCTGACACTCGGCCTTATGCCCCCATCGGGACATCGTGCCCCTACCGGGAACACTTTCCTCCAGACTCCCACAAAACGTGCTCCCTCGCTTCCTTTAAATCTTTGCTGCAATGCCTTCTTCTCCATGGAAGTCGGCCCTGACCAGCCTGCCTCAAACTCCCTCCCCCAGAGTCCCCGATACTCCCCACCCTGCTCTCATCTGTCCGGTAATTAGTATCACACTTCATCCTCCCAACTTGTCTTACAAATGAGTCCCCGATCTTCCCAGTTCTGGGACTGAAAGTCCTACATGTGGGGCAAACCAGGACAGCTGACCATGCCGGCCCTTGTGCTTACGGGTTCGCTCTCTCTGCCCCGGCTAGAGTGAAAGCCCCAGGAAGGCACTGTTTGGTTTTCTGTCTTGGTCACCGCTCCATCCCAAGCCCCTAGAACAGTGCCTGGCAAACAGTTGGTGCTAGAACACACACACACACGCTGAACGAACGGGTCAGCTCCTGATGATGGTGGGGACCCCAACAAGGGCCACTGGGCAGAACCGCAAACACACAGGCTCTCTGTGCAGTCCCACATCTAGGAATTTCTCTAGAGAAGCTCCCAACTGCGCCCAAAAATAAACGTTCAAGTGTGCTTGCCGCAGCTCCTAGCCACCGACGGAACCTGGCGCGGACACCCGCCCGCTGGAGCGTGCTCGAAGCCGGGCGTGCTCCTGTGGGAGCGGGGCACGGCAGCTGGCCTCCGCACCCCCACCAGGGGGCACGTGTGGGAACGTGGTCAACCTCCGGGAGGTGTGGGGAGGGCCCCCGGGGTGCTAACAGGGCAAACTGAGCAGGTGGGAGCAGTTCCTTCCCGCGCTTGGGTGACCGCGTGAGTTCCCCCAAGTACCTGTGTCTTTCATAATTTACTACAAAAGAACAGGAGAAATGACGATGACCTCGTGAAGCTAGAACTCAACCTGAAGGGACAACCTGAGCTTCAGTGCATAAGGTCCCGGGCCACCAGCACGGAGCAAAGGGAAGCGCCCCACGCCACCCTCCCCAGTCTCCCATCGCTAGGCCACCTCCGGACCCGCCCTCCAGTCTGTCCCTTCTCTCCAACTGCCACCACGCCAGCCCACGTCAGGACCAGCTGCGCTGGATTCCCTGCTTCCACTCCAGGCCTCCAATCCGGTCTACGCAGCAGCTCCGAGCTAGCCTCAGCATGAATCCCAAACCCACTCACCGCGCGCCCCCCATCAGAACTCCTCACTGGCTCCCGAGGGCTCTGAGGAGCTTGGCCTTCAGGCCCGCAGAGCCTACCCCGCTCCCTCACACCCCATACACACGGTTCACCAATTTTAAGTGCGCAAGTCTGTGGTTTTTCGTCTACTCGGAGAGTTGAGCAACCACCACAAATCTAGGACCTTTTCACCATCTGAAAAAGAAACCCTGTACCCATTAGCTACCCCTCCCTGTCCCCCACCCAGCTAGGCAGTCGCTAACCTACTTTCTGAACGTGGGCATTTGGCGAAACGGGACACTCCACGTCAATGGGATCATAACACATGTGGTCCTGGGCCGCCTGGGTGGCTCGTCGTTAGGCGTCTGCCTTTGGCTCAGGTCATGCCCAGGGTCCTGGGATCGAGCCCCATATCGGGCTCCCTGCTTCTCCCTCTCCCTCGGCCACCATCCCTGCTCCTGCTCTCTCTCAAATAAATACAGTCTTTAAAAATACAACAAAACAAGCGCGTGCTCCTCTGTGACTGGCTGCTGTCCCTCAGCACAGCACTTCTGAGTCTCTTCCCCGTGCCGGAGCGAGCGTGAGAATGCCCTCCTCGCCGCGGCCGCGCGGCGCCTCACTGTGTGGCCACACCCCGGCGGGCCCGTGTTCTCAGTTCTCCGGGGTAGCACCGAGGAATGGAGTCGCCGGGTCGCACGCTAACTCGGCGTCGGAGCGCTCGAGGAATCGCGGGCATGTCCTTCGAGACAGGGCGGCGCCTTCCGTTCCCACCCGCCGAGCGCCAGAGTCCCGATGTCGCCACATCCTCTCCCGCCCTTGCTCCCGGCCGACCTTTGTACAGGAACCGGCCCGGCGGAGTGAACGGACCTCACTGTGGTTTTACGTGGCATTTCCCTGACGGCCCATGATGACGAGGAGCGTCTGGTCCCTTGCTTGTCGGCCCTTTACAGACCTTTCCTGCCCCTCGACAGCCTCCTCCCACCGGCCTGCCTCTGCCCTCATCCGCCCTCCTCTCCACCCCGCAGCCAAGCGACCGGAGTCGGACCGGGGCGCTCCTCTGCTCAGCACCCTGCGGGGCTCCCGACTCCCTCAGAGGGAAGGCTTCGAAGGCCCTGCGTGACGCCCCCACTCCAACCACACGCACCTCGTCCCCCCGCCCCCGCCTGCCGCCACCGCGCCGGCCTGCCGGCCGCCCTTCCAGGATGCTGGGCCCGTGCTCCCGGGCTTCCAGCTGTTCCCACTGTCCTCGGACACGCGCGCCGCTCCCCTCCCACCTTCCTTCAGACTCGGCTTCCGGGTTCTGACGACACCTGGGGAGGCCTACCCTGGCCACCGGCTTACAAAATTCAGCATGACATTCGCACTGTCTCGTGCCCCGAGCCCCTCCCTGCTCCCCTTCTTCACAGTTCTCGCTCCCGTCCAGATACCCCAGGTGTTACTTATTTGCTGGATCGTTGTACGTCTGCCCCTCCCCGCCGCGGGACATGGGTACCCTGAGCACCCAGGATGGTGCCCGGCACACAGCAGGCACTCCGTAAACACCTGCCGAACGAACGAACACCTTGACCTGCCAGGCACTCTGCTGCGGGCTGGGCAGAGTCCCTGCTCTCCCGGGGCCTGGTCTACCCAGGGGGTGACCGTGGTAAACACGCAAGCAATCAGGAAATGACAAATTCTGACCGACCCAGACCAAAGAGGGTGAAGCGAGCAAGCGTGGGAGTGGAGGGGAGGGACGAGGTGAGCCAAGGCCGTGAGGAGGAAGAGGAGAGGACAAGGGACCCATGCCCACGTGCCCTCCGGTGAGGCAGCTCGGCTGACGCTGGGGACCCACAGAAAGGCGGTCCAGGGGCTCGGGGCAGCTTATGACAGGGGGAAGAGGACCCTTGCCAAGTTTTTAGCAGGGACAGCGCATGTCGGGATTGGGATCCCAGGAGCTGGTAACCACCACCTACCCAAGGGCCACTCAGGGCACCACCTGCCTCTGTACACAAAGTGTGGCTGGAACACACACACGCACACACAGATACACCTGGCCTTGGTGTGCGTATTGGCTAGGCCCCTTGAGCTGCAGCAGAACTGAGTCCTGGGTTGGGTTCGCTGACCCCCATCTTAAGGGGACTGTTCAGGGCGTAGGCGACCCTTCCCTCCCCCACACCAGGTCCTGCCGACCTGCACCGAAGCCCAGCACCTCCCCCGACCCCCACTGCCACACACCTGCTCCGAGTGCCATCGCCTCCGGCCGCACGGCTGCAGACGCCTCCTCTTCAGCCTCTCTGCTCCTGCCAGGAGGTCAGACAACTCGTGTTCTGCGCAGACTGAAAGAAAGCACACACTGCTTACCGCCGCCTGGACTTGGGACCTCCCTGCCTCTCCCCGGACCTCTCCCCGGGCACCCTCCACCCGCCAAGCTCACTGACCCGGCCCTGCCAGCTTCCCGGCGGTGCCAGAAACACACCGCGTGGGATCCCCTTGCCAGGACGTCGTGCCTGCTGTCCCCTCTCTCCGAATGCTTTAACTGCAGCTCAAGGTCCCCACCGCTCCCTCCCTTTCTGTCCCCCTGGCCCTGGTGTACCCTTCTTCCGTCTTTATCTCTCTCGGGCAGGACAGTATAGTCTTGCTGCATTGTCTGGCTCCCCCAGGTTAGTGTAAACGCCACGACGGCAGGGGTTTCGTGCCTTTTACTCTGCTTATTCCACAAGCACCCTGCCTGCACAGCACCAGCGCTCCAGTCCGGAGTGGGATCCGACAGCCATCCACCAGGCGGGGTTGTTGCAAGCATCGGGAGTGACCACCACCAGGCCCACGACCAGGCACGCAGAGGAAGAACAGTCTGGCCCGGACGGTGTGAGCTACATAGTAACCACCATTACCCCCATTTCTGTGTCTTTTGGATGCATTCCCGCTGTAGGGCCTGGTCTGACTACCACCTCAGCCTCGTCCCTGCTGGTGGGTTGGGGGGTGTGGGGCCCTGCGTGAGTCTGCTCAGCTCCCTTCCTTCAGGATCTGGGCACTCCCTTGGGTAGAGTCCCCTGCACCCGGCGACTGCAGGCCCGCAGGGTGGAGGCCGGGGATCGTCGGGAACACGGCTCCCCCGGCGCGGGCCCGCAGGGTGGAGGCCGGGGCCCCTCGGGAACACGGCTCCCCCGGCTCGGGCCCGCAGGGTGGAGGCCGCGGGCCCGTCGGGGACAGGGCCGTGCCTCGACTTCCCTCCTGCGCGTCACCCGGGACCCCAGCGTCCATCTTCCGCGTGGGGAGAGAGAAACCCGACGTCGTGACTGACGCCTGGCCAGGCTCCGAGCCACACGCGGCCAAGCCCTCAAGGCCGTGCGGCCCGCTCCTTCGCGCCCTGCGACGCACCACAGGGTCACCGGGCAGTTCCCGCACAAAATGGCGCCTCGCAGAAAAATGTGGCCGCCTCCCAGCGCCCACCCCCACCGCGGGCCGAGGAGCGGGCGCGGGGGGGCCCCCCCC
>LNAC01000763.1:264253-281612 GCA_002007465.1 Ailurus styani
CCGGCTCAGTGCGGCCGGGCACTCGGGGCGGGCGGAGACCTAGGCACGCTGCGCGGCGGCCGTCGGAGGCAGCGGGGAGTGGAGCGGGGCCGCCAGGGCCTCTCCAGGGCCGCAGCGGCAGCAGTTGGGCCCCCCGCCCCAGCCGGCGGCCCGGAGAGCGCAGGAAGGGGGCCGGGGGGACCCGCCCCCGGCCGGCCACAGTCATGGTGAGCGCGGAGGCCAGGCCTGGGAGGGGCGGCCGGGGGACCCCCCTGGAGGAGGAGGCGGGGTCTCAGGAGCCTCTCGCGGAAGGCCCGGCGTAGTGGGGGGCCCGCCTGGGGTCCCGGGCCTGGAATGGGCTCACGGGCCTTCCTGGAGGCGGGGCAGGAGCGGAGCTTGGGAGGCCCGCAGGTTCCCCGGAGGCGAAGGCCGGACTGAGTCCCGGGGAGGGCTCAGGGGCTTTGTGGCTCGCCCGTGGGTGTTCCGGGAGCAAGGACGCTCCGCCTCCGTCTCCAGCCCCGAGCTGGGGTTTCGAAGAGGGTTTCACCAAGGTTAGGTACGAAAGAGGGGACCAGGGTAGGCCCCAGGCGTACCCGGAACCATGGGGGACTATGAGCGAGCTTTGGATGCTTTTGGCGAAAGTAGACCCATCTGCAAGCCCCTCGAAGATCGCCCCCCTGTCTAGTGGGAGGTCAGCTTTGGATGGTCATCTGAAGCACACTGGGTGGGGGATCTGGGACTGCAGGGTCAACACTAGGGTGGCCACTGCGTCCTTAGATCCTGCAGGAGGCCCTGACTCCGCCAGCCACTCACTCCCTTCTCTCTGTGTCCAGAACTCCAATGTGGAGAACCTGCCCCCCCACATCATTCGCCTGGTGTATAAGGAGGTGACAACACTGACTGCTGACCCGCCTGATGGCATCAAGGTCTTTCCCAATGAGGAAGACCTCACTGACCTGCAGGTCACCATCGAGGGCCCTGGTGAGTGTGGGATTGGGAGGAGGAGTGTGCCTCTAGGTTTCTCCTTCTCACTACAAGAGTGGGTCCAAAAGACAGACAAATAGCATATGACTTCACTTAATACGTGGAATCAAAAATGCAAACGAACGCACCAAGAAAGCAGAACTAGAACAAGAACAGGAAGCCCCTGTTATAAGTTGGGCTCTGCCAGGTGGTGAGGACACAGTGGTGGACTGCACAGACACACCTCTTGGGGCTCAGGGTTTCCAGGGCAGGAACCACAAATAACAAATAATCGCGGATATTTTTCCTGCAGTGAGAAAACCTTGATCCCCGAGAGAGCATTTAACGGGCACCTTACTGGGGTTCATCAGATGGGGGTTCTCTGGAGGGTGGGCCAGATGACCGCAGACTCCTGGCTGGGCTGCCGTGCCAGGGGTCCCCAGGACAGGGCAGGGAACAAGCCAGACGCAGCGTCGTGGGAGGGAACGTTAATAACCGAGTGGTCACACGCGATTATGAGGCCGTGCAATGATGTAGTGAGTTGTTTCTACAAAGTAAGCAAAGAAGCACCACAAACGCGTGGTGGAGGAGCTGGTCAGGAGTGGGGCAGTGGTGAGGGTGTCAGTGCTCCCCAATAGGCTGCGTCCTGAGGCAAGGCGCCCCGAGTACTTGGTAGAAACAGGAAGAAGAGACCAATGAAGCTTTTAGGGCCCAAAGGAGTCTGGAAGGAATTTGGGAAGGAAGCCGTTGGTGGATTTCAAGCAGATGTGAAGGCACTGTGTGGTGTTCAGCTGACGGGGAGGGGGCGGTCAGGAGACCATGGGCCACTGGCATTGGGTGAGAGCTGAAGTGACTTGGCTGGACTAGGAGGGGGTGTCAAATTCAGGAGGGGACCAGGAGGTCAGCTGCCCAGGCTACCACGCAGGGATGTGGTGACCCGGACCTGAGGAACAGCTGTGGGTCAAGAACCACTCCCCCTTTTTCTGCGACACGAGGAAGTTGGGGGATGAGAACCATTCACTGAGATGGGCAGACGGGAAGACCGGGGAGGTGACAGAACAGTCCCGTCATTTGTCTGCAGGCCTTCCAAGTAGATGGCTTTCCAGAAAGTCAAGTGGCGGCGGGGAGTGTCTGCCCTTCTTGGGGAGGGTGCATGTCTGAGACACTTGAGGGACGAGGTGCCCAGGGGTGGCTCTCGGGTCCCCTGGGAACCTAGCTCCCTCCCGCTCTCAAGAACGCCTCAGTGTGGTGGGGGAGGCGGCAGAACTCTGGCCTCGTAGCCAGCCCTGGAGACCAGGCTGTGGGGTTTTTTTGCGGTGCCAGAGTCCTGAGCCTCCTAACCAAACCCCCTCTTCCCCACTCCAGAGGGGACCCCTTATGCCGGAGGCCTGTTCCGTATGAAACTCCTGCTGGGGAAGGACTTTCCTGCCTCCCCACCCAAGGGCTACTTCCTGACCAAGATTTTCCACCCCAATGTGGGCGCCAACGGTGAGATCTGTGTCAACGTGCTCAAGAGGGACTGGACAGCAGAGTTGGGCATCCGGCATGTGCTCCTGGTGAGTCCTGGGGTGGCCCAGGCGCCTCCCTCCTACACGTCCCCCTGATGTCTGAGCCACAGTGCATGGTGTCTGTTTGAAAATCAGCCCTGAAGGAGTTGGGGGCTTCCATGTAAAAATCCAGGTTTCCAGCTGGGAAACTCTGGAAGGATTGGCTGTGCTTGACCCGGGACACTAAGTATAGCTGTCCAGGCTGCGCAGTGCGTGGGGCACGTTTGCTCTAGAGCAGTCCATGGGCTTGTATCCTAGACGCTTTCCTGATGGGACAAGTCAGCATGCAGTTAGGGGGTTGGTTTCTTTCCCAAGCTAGAGTTCATCGTATCGTCAAAGTTGACATTTTAAAGTCTATAGTTTGTTAGTTGTGCGGTAGTCATCACTGTGGTTCTAGAATATTTTCACGAATTGTCCATTTTCAACCAGCGGTGATGTGCTCCCCCTGGGGACATTTTATGTTGTCATTGTTGTATTTAGTGAGGGCAGAGCAGGGGTGCTGCCTGATGGCCCCCACAGCGCCGTGTCGCCTGAGCCAGCATGGAGACGCCTGTGATCCCCACGGGCCACTAAAGCAGTTAGGTCCCCTGCTGGCTCTGTTGGAAGAGCAGGCAACGCTTGATCTCAGGGGTGTGAGTGTTGGGCAAAGAGCTTACTTTAAAAATAATTTTTTTATTGAATTGCTAATGAGCCCCCGGGCAGAGGGTAGAGGGGGGTGGGAAAACTGAGTTTCCTGCAGGGCATGTGGGGGGAGGATCAAGCTCCAAGGTAAACATCCTCCTCCTCTCTGGAATGTCAGCGCCAGCTACCAGGGATGCTGGAGATGAGCTCACAGAGTGACTAGGGTCTGGGCCCAGCCGTGTGGGAACTGTGGGGTCAGGTCCCTGATGAGCCTCAGCGACAGGTGCCAGACCCGGTGTGCCTCGTGTCTCAGCAGCCAGGGACCCGCCCTCACTGGCCTCGTTTGCAGGCAAGAAAAGTCTTGTCTCCTGATGGAGCCTGGACATGTTTGGGGCACTGCAGGCTCCCTGTCACAGTGGCTAAACGTGGAGGTGGGACAGGCACTGCTGTGCAGGGGCCACCACTGGTCCAGCCAGACCCAACTCGGGGCCCCGCCCAGGGCTGCCCGCCACACCTGTATGGAGTCCGGACACTTCTGGCTTCAGTTTGCTCCTCGTGAAAGGGGGCTCAAGAACGGGTATTGGGACTGACTGCCAACCTAGCTCTCTCTGGGTGCTCCTCGAGTACTAGTCCCCCCGTGGGCCTGTGCAGGTGACACTGAGCAAAGGGGAGCAAAGGCGTGAGCAGGGCCAGAGACTGCTTGGGGGGTGGTGTTGAAAGCAGGGAACAGCCAGTGGCTGGACTGGGGGCCGGGAGCGTGGGTGGCCCAGCCCTGACCTTGGCCCTCTCCCCACAGACCATCAAGTGCCTGCTGATCCACCCGAACCCCGAGTCCGCCCTCAACGAGGAGGCAGGCCGCCTGCTCTTGGAGAACTACGAGGAGTACGCCGCCCGCGCGCGCCTGCTCACCGAGATCCACGGGGGCGCCGGCGGGCCCAGCGGCGGGAGCACGGAGGCTGGCAGGGCCCTGGCCAGTGGGGGAGCCGCCCCCTCCACTGACCCCATGGCCCCCGGGGGCCTGGGAGGGGCCGACGGTCCCATGGCCAAGAAGCATGCTGGTGAGCGGGATAGGAAGCTGGCAGCCAAGAAGAAGACGGACAAGAAACGGGCCCTGCGGCGGCTGTAGTGGGTTTTTCTCCGGGCTCTACCCTCTCCCCCGACCCCAACCCCCAGTGCTGTCTCTAAGTTATTTAAATTATGGCTGGGGTGGGGGAGGGTGCGGGGCACTGGGACCTGGATTTGTTTTTCTAAATAAAGTTGGAAAAGCAGCTGCTCTGCCTCACAGACTCCCAGGTCCCCTGCCTCTGCCACACTGGTCCCCCGGGCCCGGAAGTGCGTGTGCCTGGGGAGGAGGGAGCCCCAGGTCCCAGCTGCAGGTGGAGGAGCTGGGCCTG
Source organism: Ailurus styani (assembly GCA_002007465.1). Taxonomy (NCBI): domain Eukaryota; kingdom Metazoa; phylum Chordata; class Mammalia; order Carnivora; family Ailuridae; genus Ailurus; species Ailurus styani. The sequence goes on from LNAC01000763.1 coordinate 268,758, forward strand.
CGTTCCATCACACTTGCCCTTGTTCTTTCCTGAAGTAGGCGTGTGGCTTGGCAGGGTCCCTGCCCGAGACAGCCAGGTGCCAGGTGTGGGCCCGGCCGCTGGCAGGCAGCACCTGACCCGGCTCAGGGTGGAGTCCATGTGTACTTCTGCATCCCTTGCCGCTGCTCCGCGGGCCGGGCGGGGCGAGCTGGCCACTCCTGGTTTCACAGGTGAAGGCCTCTGCCAGTCCACACCCATAGCACTTCAAGTTGATGGTGGGTTTCAGGCCCTCCGACTGGGAGGGCCCCAAGGCCGTCCTCCGCTCTTGGAAGCTTCCTGGGTTGTTCCCCGGGGGCCCCTCTCCCCTGCTCCTCTCAGCCCCGGGTGCCCCACTTAAGGGCTAGGTCCTCCAGAGAGGCTCAGTGGATTGGGTGAGGTACTTCTGTTTAACCCCAAGTGACCTCATCATAGAAACCCAACCTGTCACATGGACAGGTTCTGGCCCCCCCCCCACACACACACACTCCAGGGGAGGGGCAGGAGACGGGCAGCAAGTTAGCTTCATGGACACAGAAGGCTGCCCTTCCTGTCCCATCCTGCCTGACGGCAGGCTGGTGGTCCTCGCACATCACAGACATGTCGGGGCCAGAGGTGAGGGCTGCAAAGCCGGAGTGGTAGAGAGGGTGAGGGTCTTGGCAGAAACCACTGAAGGCACAGCTTTAAATTGGCTTATTGTCCATTAACAAAAATTTCGTAGCCCTCTCAAAAAGGATAACGAAGAGAAAGGGAAACGTGTCTTTGTAAAGTCTTGTACATGATCTTTTATAGTTGCTTCCTTAGTAATGGATGAAAAGTGGAAACAACCCAAATGCTCAAGGGATGAAGGAGTAAAGAAAGTTCCTAGAAGGGAACACCACTCAGCAGAATATTAACACCAAACATAGCACGGGCAAATCTCAAAAATATTCCGTGCTAAGTGAAGCCATATGCAGAAGCATGCAAGATACCTGATTGCCTGTTCGGGAAATCCCACACCAGGTGGGATCACGCTAGGGGCCGGAAGCAGGGCCTTGGCCACGGGATCGGGGGAGATGGGAGCATCCTGGGGCAAGGAGCATATTCCAGATCTCTAGCATACTGGTGGTCATGGCTGGATAAATTTGTCAAAACTTCAACTAAAAATAGGTGTATCTTTGTGTAAACTATATCCATGATGTTTACTTACATATTTTAATATCAACTTGTTTATCTAAAGTAAGGAAGATAAGTCAGTAGGACAGAAGATACCTGCAACACCGAGAACCAAAAAGGAGTAATCCTAAGTATATAAAGAGTCCTTAAAAATCAATAAGAAAAAAACACAAGAGCTGGCAAAAGCCCTTCACAAAAGAGGAAATCCACATGACTGCCAAACAGACAAGAAGACCCTCCCCACGAGCAGCTGAGAAAACGCAGTGTAAGCCGGAGTCATTCCTCGGTACCCTTGCACATATACCAGGCTTTCACCGTCTGTCCCAACAACAAGCAGTATACACGGTCGTACATTCAGGAAACGATACCTAGAACAAAAAACATGGAACTACCACTGCTTCTAGCAGCAGGAAGAAATGAGCCGTCACGATCAGCCAAACCAGCAAGTCACAGCAGGCGAAAATAAGTGGAACTGCTAAACATAGGTAAGTAGGTGGTAGAACTGTAAAAGCAAGATTGTTTCCATAAAGCTGGGGATCGTGGTTACCTTAAGCTCACAAGGAACCTAGGAGGGCTTCTGAGGAGCTGGTAGTCCTGTCCCTTGGGTGGTGCTTGCTTTATAATTATTTTCTGTGTACACGTATATATACTGTATTTCAGAATTCTTTTAAGATTTTTAAGATTATTTATTTATTGGATAAAGAAGATGTGGTGTATATACAAATGGAATACTATGCAGCCATCAAAACCCCCCCTAAATCTTGCCATTTGCAACAACGTGGATGGAACTAGAGGGTATTATGCTAAGTGAAGTAAGTCAATCAGAGAAAGACAATTATCATATGATCTCTCTGATATGAGGAATTTGAGAAACAAGACAGAGGATCATAGGGGAGGGGAGGGAAAATGAAACCAGACAAAAACAGAGAGGGAGCCAAACCATAAGAGACTCTTCATCTCAGGAAACAAACTCAGGGTTGCTGGAGAAGAGAGGCTGGGGGGCTGGAGTGGCTGGGTAATGAGCACTGGGGGGTATGTGCTATGGTGAGTGCTGTGAATTGTGTAAGACTGATGATTCACACACCTGTATCCCTGAAACAATACATTATATGTTAATTTTTTTAAAGGTTTTGTTTATTTGACACAGAGAAAGATCACAAGTAGGCAGAGAGAGAGGAGGAAGCAGGCTCCCCTCTGGGCAGGGAGCCCGATGCGGGCCTCGATCCCAGGACCCTGAGATCATGACTTGAGCCGAAGGCAGAGGCTTTAACCCACTGAGCCACCCAGGCGCCCTTTTAAAAGATTTTTGAAGTGAAAAAAATCTACACCCAGCACAACGTTTGAACTCAACCCCGAGATCAAGACTTTCACGCTCCACCAACCCAGCCAGCCAGGCACCCCTGTACTGCAGAGTTTTTAAAACCTGAAGAAACTCATTATGTGTGAATATGGGCTGATCTCCAAACTAGGTTAAGTGAACAAAAAGCAACATGTGAACAGTGCATACGATATACTACCATCTGTTAATTTTTCAAAAATATTTTGAGAGAAAGAGTGAGTAGGGGAAGGGGCCGAGGGAGAGGGAAAGAGAGAATCCCCAAGCAGACGCCCCACTGAGCATGGAGCCCCACAGGGCGCTCGATCCCGCAATTCATGAGATCATAACCTGAGCCAAAACCAAAAGTTGGATGCTTAACTGACTGAGCCACACAGGTGCCCCTATGTTAATTTTTTTAAAAATGTTGTTTGTATTCTTAAAGATTTTGTCAGAGAGCACGAGCTGGGGGAGGCATCCCAAATTTTTTGTTTAAAATAGGATAGATACGTGTTGGGGCGCCTGGGTGGCTCAGTCAGTTAAGTGTCTGCCTTCAGCTCAGCTCATGATCCCAGGATCCTGGGATCAAGGCCCACGTAGGGCTCCTTGCTCAGTGAGGAGTCTGCTTCTCCCTCTCCTGCTCCCCCTGCTTGTGTGCACTCTCTCTGACAAATAAATAAAACATAAACTAAAATAGGATATGTTACTAGCCTGCATATGAATTTAATGCCTCTGGAAGGTCACATTGGAACCTGGGAATACTAATTGCCTCAAGGAAGGAGAGCTTGGGATACCTCATGAATGTTACTCTTTCAAAAAGCAAATTCTTAATTTTTTTTTTTAAAGATAAATTTCTACAAAGGGGAGCACTTTGGTGGCTCAATCTGTTAAGCATCTGCCTTTGGTTCAGGTCCCTATCTCAGGGTCCTGGGATGGAGCCCTGCATTGGGCTCCCTGCTCAACAGGAAGCCTGCTTCTTCCTCTCCTTCTGCCCCTCCCCCTGCTCGTGCCCTCTCTCTTCCTCTGTCTCAAATAAATAAAATCTTAAAAAAAAGTTTGTACAAAGAAACAGTTCTCCTGTCTCCCCACACTTGATCTTAGCCAAAAGGCCGAGAAGCGATCTCTCCTGTCTCCCCAATGCCCAGTTCCTTTATCACCGACAACCAGTGTTACCAGGTTCTTGTATATCTTTCTAAAGAAATTCTACACGAACGCAAGCAAATTTAAATATTTATTGTTAAGCCCACCCCCTTTTATTTTTACACAGCACACAGTGTCCTGTACACAGCCTGCTGTTCCTTGCTTTTTCTTTAAGATTTTATTTATTGGTGGGTGGGGGGTAGGGGTGCAGAGGGTGAGAGAGAATCCCAAGCAGAGCCCGCATCCAGTGCGGCGCTGGATGAAGGGCCGGATCCCTCCATCCTGGGATCATGACCTGAGCCGAAATCGAGGCACATGCTAAACCAACTAAGCCAACGGAGCTACCGGGCCGCCCCCGCTTCCTGGCTTTGTCAGCTACACTGGAAGTCTTGGAAGTCTGTGCCTGGCAGCACCTCCCTGCTCTTTGCCGCTGAGTGTTCCGTCACACACCCATGCCACGATTTCTGGCGCATGTTCTGTTCTCATTAACCAACAACTCCGGAACGAAAAACCTTTAGGCTGGGGCCAGGGGGCACACAAGGAAACAGATCTGTGGAGCAAATCTCAGCAGTAACGTTACTGTGCCAAAGAGTACATTCGTTCGTTGTTTGTACAGATGTTGCTGAATTGGTCCCCGTGCGCTTTGTAGCAGTCGACGCTGTCAGCAGTGCAAGTGTACCTATTCCCCCATGCACGCACCAGCACTTTGAGCTTTACCAAATGGGGGGTGGGGGTTCCCCAGTCTGAGAATCATAAACCATCTTAGAATTTTATGTATTTGAGAGGGAGAGAGAGCAGACGCAAGCAAAAGTGCAAAAGCAGGGGGAGGGAGAAACAGAATCCCTGCTGAGCAAGGAGCCCACATGGGGCTCCAACCCAGGACCCTGGGATCGTGATCTGAGCTGAAGGCAGACGCTTAACCAACTGAGCCACCCAGGCACCCCATTTTATAACTTTTAAATAGGCTTTTTTTTTTTTTAAAGAACAGTTCTGGATTTCTGGGAAAATTATGAAGACAGTACAATGTTCCCTATTGCCGCCTCGCATAAATACTATACTAAATGTAGGTGCTAAAACAAATATGCTGGGTGCCTGGGTGGCTCCGTGGGTTAAAGCCTCTGCCTTCGGCTCAGGTCATGATCTCAGGGTCCTGGGATCGAGGCCCACATTGGGCTCCCTGCTCAGCAGGGAGCCTGCTTCCTCCTCTCTCTCTGCCTGCCTCTCAGCCTACTTGTGATCTCTCTCTCTCTCTCTGTGTCAAATAAATAAATAAATAAAATCTTTAAAATAAATAAATAAATAAATAAAACAAATATGCTGGTTCTGCTGGAAGAAAGCCCAGGGCCACGGATGAACACACAGTAGGGGCTGACTCAGCAGGCTGCTTGAATCCCGTATTTATGAACAGTTTCCAAAAAAGATAAACAGGTTGCAGAACCAGGGGCTGGGATCCTGGGGCCCCTCTCCCCCTGGATACTATTCCATTTGCACATCTCCAAACCTCATACACGTGCCATTCTTGTAACGGAAGACACACACACACACACACACACACACATCCCCAGGGCCCCTTGCTCAAGCTCAGAGACACAGGCTGTTGGGTGGGGTGTGTGGATTTAGCACAGGTGTTCAAAGTGCCCTGGGAAATCCAAGCATCATTTTGTTTATAGGCAAAGAGTTACAGACCTGGAAAGACACCTCAGGTGGTTTGAGTCCATCTGGTCAAAATAACTTCTAATAGTAAACATTCATGCATTCGTGCGTAGATTCGTGGGCACGACACGGCGGGCCTTTCCCTAAGCTTTTTGCACACCGCATCTTGGAAATAGGGGCGATGGCTGTGCGCATGTCACAGATGAGGGAACAAGGGCACAGGGAAGTTGAGGCATTTGCCCCAGGGTGCACAGCCAGGGAGCGCAAATGCAAGCCAACTTAAATATGCAGAGAGCCCCAACGCATCTCCGCATCTCCGGTGCTGGGGCGGGTGGAAAGAGAACCCAGGCCAGCACCTGCTGCGAACACAGCGTGTCTCAGCCCTGAGTCCCCAGCGCTCTGGGGGACCCCGTGGGAGCTGCCAACGGTGTGCCCCGCACTCAATTCTGCAAACAACCCCAGGGCTAGCACCCGAGGCAAGCAGCAAACAAAACCAGTTTCTGCTTCGTGGAGCCCTTGAAATGATCCTAGTTCACATTGGGGAAACTGAGGCATCGAGCCACTAGGTGACCCACCCAAATGCCCACAGTTGGGAGCTGGCAAGCCTGTCCTGACCAAGGCAGCCCGACTCCCGTGGCAGCTCCAAGTCACTAGACGGGCAGGGGGAAGTAGGTGGCAGGCTGAGGGAGCGGGGTGGCCTCTCAGCACGTGTCCCCCCACTGCCTCTTTGCCCCACTGTTTCTGCTGAGAAGTCAGGCATCGGTCTTGGGGTTCCCCTGCCTGTGAGTCATCTTTCTCTTGCTGCTTTCCAGATCTTCCCTTTGTCTTTCAGCATTATTACTGTGATGTCTGGGTATTTGAGGGTGGTTTTTTGTTTTTTGTTTTGAGTGTGTGCAACTGGAGGGGTGGGGGGAGAGGGAGACAAAGTCCTAAGCAGGCTCCATGCCCAGCAGAGCCTGGCGCAGGGCTCAATCTCAGGACCCCCAGATCAAGAGCTGAGCTGAAATCACCAATCAGGTGCCACCCAGCTGCCCCTGAGGTTTACTTTTTGTCTCACTTTTATTTTCTCTTTATCTGTTTTCCAATTTCCACGTAAACACACGTTACTTGTGAGAAAGGTTTGAATAGAAGACCCCCTGTAAACCTGGGGAGGGGGCACAACGTGTCTGAGTCCACAAGCCCTGGGGACTCCAGCTCAGAGACTCAGGTCAGAGACCTGCTCCCTCCTGCTCCCTCCCGCCCTTCTAATGGTTCTAGCAGGCCAGCGGAATCCAGATGCCTGGTGTGGCCTTCCCAGCCCAGCCCCCTGATGAGGCTCGGGGCCCATGTCAGAGACTGAGGTCAGGAGAGGCCACATGAGGGAGGATTCAAACACTTAAATGTTGAAGATGCCGTCAACTAGCAGGACTACACAGGTGCTGAGGGCTCCAGGGTGGACAAAGACACACCACCCATCCACCAACATCAGAACGAGGGGGGTGAACAAAGGGCTCACAGCTGTGAACCTCAGACTTTTCTTCAACATCCAATACTTACGAGCACCTTCCAGATGCTGGGGCTCTGCACCAAGCCATGGCTCACCAGCACGGGGGATACACATTAGATGGGCATCAGTGTTATGGACAAAAATAAGCCTAGGGTGGAGAAAGGGGTGCAATTTTTAATGGACAGGTCAGGAAAGAACTCACTTTCAGGTGACATTGAGCAGGATGAGGCGGAGTCCCACTGCAGGGAAGCACCTTCCAGGGGGAGGAACAGCAAGTACAAAGGCCCTGAGGCAGACCTGCCTGGTGGAGGAAGGTGATTGTGGAGGCAGGCTTAGCCGGGTATGGCCAAGGGCTGTTTTTCATTTGGAATGGGATGGGAACCGTGGGAGGGTTCTCAGCAGGCTTAAAGCCACTTGACTTAGTTCCAAAAGGTTGCCTCTCCCTCTCGGTCAAGAGGACTCAAGTGGGCCAAGAGTGCCGAGGGTACTGCAGCAGTCCAAGCAACAGAGGTTTTGTCATTAAATAGGTCAGGTTCACGTCTGTGGAATGAGAAAAGCTGGAGACAGGGCCTTCTACAACCAGATCTCAGTGCCAGGGAAAGCAAAGGCAGCCCCTGGAAGCAGGGGTCCTGCCGCAAAACAAATGGGGCCTTTGGAGGCAGATGACTTTGACTACAGAGCTCTGGGGTGGGGACAGGAACAGACTAGTGTCTCAGGACATAGTCTCCAGAATGGTAGGGTCCAGGGGTCTTTTCAATGCTGGATCCTGATCCATGGCATGTTGGCTGGCACACGGCAGGTATGCAGGAAACAGGTCAAAGTGGCGACAGGAGAGACCCTTTCCCTACAGGAGACTCAGTGACTCCATCTGTAAAGTGGGGTGTCTGGGGTATCTGGGATGAGAAATGGCCACAAGTACATACGTGTCCATACGCACACATACAGTGCCTACCTTCTAGAAGACAGAACACAGACCTACCCAGCACTTGCCATGTGCAGCCCCTGCTCAGCCCTTTGCTTCCTTTAATGCGCTGAATTCTGCCAAGAGGCTCAGAGAAGTCCAGTTCCATGCCCAGAGCCACACAGGTAGTGGCCAAGGTGGAGGTATGACCCACAAGCCATCACCAGTTTCCTTTAACACCGGGAGGCAGGCAGGCAAGGGGTGAGAGCAGAAAACCCAGAGAGTCTACTCTAACCCCCCAGGATGGGAAACAAGGGTTGTCTGGGGGAGATGGGGTGGGAAGAGAAGACATCGATGAGTGGTCAGGGGAGCACTGCTGTGGGGTCCTCGAGGCACTGGGGAGGACTGAGACCAGAGAGCACGTAGGGGACGGAGCACTCACACTGTCTAGCAAGGGAGAAACAGGCGGGAGCCCAGGTTCCTAGTCAGGAACGAGCTGTAACAACCTGACCCGTGAGGACTCCAGAGCTGCATCTGTGCCTGAGACCAGCAGCTCCCACTTCACACAGAGAAGGGTGGGCACACTCCTGCCCCACGGCTCTGTCCGCTTCACTCCTGGGGGGAGCGAACCCGGCCTGTTTCGGCTTCTGTCAGTCTTCAGGCCACCCTCTCCCTGGCCAGGTCCACAGCCCAGTCCCAGACGACAAAACCCCCCCCACAGCACATACTTTCACGTGCATGGCTCGCACTGCCCGGGGCACAGACCCTTGGCCTGGATGCCCAGCCCTCAAATTTGGGCTTTAAACGGTCTTTCTTGAAGCGGTCACATGTCCACAAAGAACCTGAGATCATGGGGACCACAGTGGAGGGGGCCGTGTGCTGCACGGTCAGCTCTCACACGTTCAGCCAAGGACCTGGACCAAGCCGGATCCCCGAGGGGTGGGAATGCTGGGACAGAGCTCCCCTGACCCGGACCCACTTCCTCCGGGCCCAAGACTCTGTGACCAGTACGGGAACACAGGTGGGGGGCACGCTGGGACACGCAAGCACACACACGCTCTGCTCAGGGCAGCACAGAAGGGAGGCCCAGGTGAGGAGGCTGACTTCTTTATTGCTTTGGAGGCGGGGACAGGGTCTCAAGAGCTCTTGGTGGGGCGGGCCCGCTTCCTCTTCACCATCACAGGCTTCTGGCTGCGCAGGATGGCACTGGCTCTGCGAATGGCAGCCTGGGGACAGGGAGAAGGCTCAGCGCACCAGCCCCCACTCCAGAGCGCGGGTCCAGCTGTGAGCAGAGGCCGTTCTCACAGGCCCAGCCGGGCTCCCCCAGCCATGGCCAGCCCCCCACTCACCATGCGCAGATCTGGGCGGTACTTGTTCTTGCGGATCATATGCCGCACGCTGCTGAGGGTGGCCCGGGCGTTCTTGTTGATGGTGGTCCGCACGTAGGAGGTGGCAGGTTTCCGCTGGCCTGGTGGGAGGTGGGAGATGGGGGGCGGTGGCAGGGGTGAGTGTGATGGTGCACTCTCACTCCGGAAACCTAGGCGCCTACGCTGTGAGCCTGGGCAGGGCCACTCCCCGCAGCTAGCCCCGTCCGTGCCCAACCTTGCGCCCTGAGGTGGGTCATCTCCTGTATCCCTGACGCGAGGTTCAAGTCATTTCTCAGGGAGCAAAGCACAAGAAAACAAGGACTCTTGTCCAAGGTCGTAGGCACACAGCGGTTACCTGAACCCAGCCTGCCTGGCCACCTCCTCTGTGGCTGGCCCCACACTGTTTGGGTGAAACTGGAGCTCTGGCCTCTTCCCGCCTACCCTCCGGTGTCCAAACTACCCTGTCTGGGACGGGGGTTTGAAACAAGCTGCGAGGCTTGGCCTGGATGCTGGAGAGCCAGGAAGGGGTCAGATAAGGCCAAGGGTGAGGGAGAGCCCTGCAGCAAACACCTGGCCGCCATCTGTGCACAGGTGAAGCCTGGACCCCACTGCCCCTGACTGAGAAAGAAAGCACCCCCTTCCCTGTGCTCAAAGCTGCAAGCCTCACTCAGGGTGTGAAGCAGGACAGGATCTAAGGGACCCTGGCTAGAGTCCTGTGTCCCAAACAGACAAGGAAGACCTCACCCCAAAACCAAGGACGGTTCACATAGCAGTGACTCTCAACATCACCCTGGACCGAGCCCCTGACCCCAGACCAGCAATACGGTCAGTCCAGTTCCTGACCGCCCAGAAGAGACCACTGAACAAACCGAAAGGGCCAAGTGAGCTTTCAGAGTCCAGAGCACCAGAATGGGGTTCTCAGGAGCACAAGAACCCTAGGAGCTTACCGGTGACCTGAGAAGGGAGGGTAACCCTCAACGCAAGGTGGGAAGGAGTACGATTAGGAGCCAACAGGTCCAGGACCCTGCTGTCCCTGTGCAGGGTACTGGGCTCCACACCCAAACAGAGAGCAGCGCTAAAGGGGTCAGGAAAACCCCCAGCAGAAAACAAAGATGCTGGGGCTGCCTCTGAAGCTCCTGGGTCCCCATGACCCTCTGTGACACCAAGAGCCGGTCCAGTGGGGACGGGACACTCCGGGACCGCTCCTGAATGCACACAGCAGGCCGGTCGGCTGCGGCTGCTTCCCGTGGACAACTGCCTGCACCGGACCCGGTTCAAGTGCTCCACTCGAGCCCCTCCGGCCGCCGGTACAGCCCGGGGGCGGAGCGAGACCTGCAGGTGCTCACCGGATCTGCGCTTCATGACCACCACCACGCCTTTGCCGTCCGCCGCCGGCTCCACGCCCACCGTCTTGCGGTGGATCAGCCCGTTGTAGCGGAACGAGTTGCGAGCCTTCAGGTTGTTGGGCTCCTGGGGAGGTGAGCGCACCGAGGCCGTGAGGCGGGGAAGGGGCCGGCGACCGCGGGGCGGGGAGGGGGGTGCGCCCTTCCCAGGCCCGGGGCCGGAGCCCCACTCACAGTGCTGTAAGTCTGCTTGTTCCTCTTGATCAGGAAGCTGGAGCAGTTCCGCACGACCATCCACTGCAGGTGGGCGGACATGGCGGCGGCGGCTGCGGGGAGGACGACAGGGGCGGCGGTCAGGGGGCGCGGCGGGCCGTCGGCGGGCCACGCGGCCCCACCCGGGCAGCAGGGGCAAGGGCGTGACCGGGAGCTGGGCCAGCAGGGGTCCCCGCCGGGCGGGCGGCGGGCGCAACTCAGGCGGGGGGCGCAGGGGGAGACGTGAGAAGCCGCAGCAACCTCGACGCCGGGGTCGGGGGCGGCCAAGGACACGAGGGGCGCGGCGAGGGGGGCCAGGCAAAGCCAGAGGCCCGGGACCCCGGGGAAACGAAGCAACCACGCGGCCGACGGAGAGCCCCGCGCTCACCTCCTCACACTATGGCAGCCGGAGACGGAAAGAGGCAAGCAGGGGGCGGGACGACGCCTTTAATACCCACACGCATTTCCGCTTCCTCTGTGGGCACGCGCATGCCCGCGCCTGTCCCCGCCTCCTCCCGTCCCCTTCCGAGGCGGCTCGGCAACGTTCGGCTACTTCCGGCAGCCGGTCGCCAACCGCTCGGACACCTTCGGAACTCTTCGGTAGTTCGTGTTCTCGGAGGCGGAGCCCCACCCTTCCGAGGGCCCTTCGTGTGTTTTCGGAAGGGCGGCGCTGGATTTCCGAGTGGGTCCAGTTCGAGAGGCCCCAGGTCCCTTTCCGCAGGGGTTTCTCTCCAGGGCTGTTCACCAGCGCTTGGCACAGAATAGGTGCTCAATAAATATTTGTTTTAAGGCTGAATGTGCGGATGCGTGAATTACTTAAGGCCAGCTCCAGGGTCCTCGGATGCCTCCGGTCTTCTTCGCAAGCTCTCGGCTATTCCCGACGAAGGCACGGAGGCGCGCTCGGGCATTTGCGGAACCCTTCGGAGACGCTCTCCCGCGGGGTGGCCGCCCTCTCTTATTGGCGCAAGTCCTTTCGGGTCTGTTCGGAAACACTCGTTTTCCGTCGGGCCACGTTCGGAACTCTGTGGCTGATCCGGGCCGACCTCTGGGGTCGCCTTCCCCACGGCGATCTCAAACACTTTAGTCGGGACAGAAGCTGGACGGAACCTTCTCGCAGACTGCCGCCCCCCTCCCCGCCCCCCAGGAGGGCGTCGATTCCCTCCGAGGGCGAGTCGTTTGGAGGGGAAGAGATCTGAAAGCTCTTGGTTCCTTGGGGGGCCGCAGCTGCTGGCCTCTCCCCCCGTCCCCCCCCCCCCCCCCAGTCTGCCCGCTGTCGCACCCCTTAAACTCCCTGGAAGGTTACTTTCTGTTGCCATGGTCCCCTTCAGGGGCAGGAGCCCCGCCCGATGTACCCCGGGTCCTCGGCCTAGCCAGCACGGGGCTGGGCGCTTGGGGGTCTCCGGAAACCCCGGCTCACCAAACGGAACGGCCGTGGCCTCTGTCGCCCCCGCGAGTGCAGCCGGACCTGTGACTGTGTCCGGGAACTCCGCGAGGTCCCTCTCCGTGCTCGTGGGCTTCGCCCCAGGGAGTCCCGGCCGCGCAGAGGCCCTGGGAGAAGCCTGGGCGCCCCGCCCTGCTGCCGGCGCCGCGGTACCAGACCCGACGCGGGTGCGCGGAGGGCCGGCAGCGCCAGCCGCCTCCCAGGGGCGCACGGGCCGCCCCAGAGGACGGGCAATGAGGGAGAGGAATCTCAGCTCCCCAGAGCCCCGTGTTTCCTCCATTAGAGCGCCCTGCCCGCTGACTCCCTGCGTCCCGGGGCTCCGGGTCTAGGCGCCTTGTCTGGTCCCTGTTTTTTGACCCCACCTGTCCCCACCGCGGGGCCTGGGGCGCGGGGGGCCCCGCGGGCAGGCGCTGAGCACCAACAACGTCCGGGCTCCCGCAGCATCCCACGCTGCCTCCACTGGGGCACCCTGAACTTTGAGTGTGTTCCTTCGCGCTCCTTGGGGCGCGTAAGGCCCCTCCCACCCTTATCCGGGAGCCCGGCTGCCCCCGGCAGGGCCTCTAGGGCCAGCTCGTGCCCAGAAACCAGGCCCGGGCACCCCCCCGAGTCGGGCCCGTGCGCACCCCAGCCGGCTCAGGTGACCAGGCGGGCGCCGGGCACACCTGGCGCCGTCCCCTGACCCCGCCCCGGGCCGCACCCCGGAACGCTCTCTGGGGGAGCGGGCGCGGCGCAGCAGGACCATGGCAGCGGCGCCGGCGGTGGGCGCCCCGCAGGGACCCCCGCCGGG
>LNAC01000763.1:322868-335466 GCA_002007465.1 Ailurus styani
TGCCGCGGCGACCAAAGTTTATTGACAGCCCTGCCGGACTCCGAAGGGCGCGTCGCTCTCCCTCGCTGCTCCGCCGCCTTCTCCGCCGCGAGTAGCCCGGGTGATTTCGGGAGCGCCCCCGAGAGCTCTGCGGGTGCACGGGTCGGAGAGGAGGAGCCTGAGAAGCGGGGCCTTGGGAGAGGGCTCCCGCGGGGCAGCCCCTCGCGCAGTCGGGATCCCCAGCCTGCTCCAATCCTGGAGGCGCGCATAATTAGCAATTCATCATAATTACGCCCGGAATAATAAGCTCCGCGCTTGGAGCGGGCGGTCTTTGTCTTGCCCGCTGCTGTGTCTCCCGGGCGCTGGGAACAATGCCGGGCGCGGGGCAGGTGCGTCCTTAGTGTGTACCGCATGAATGCACGTGAGCGTGAAGCGGACGGTTTGCGCGTCGCTCTGCGGCGCTGGGGAAGTGCCTTGCCCTCTCTGGCCCTCGGGTTCGCGGTTGTCAAGCAAGGACCAGCCTGGTCCTTCTCTGAGGGTTTCTCCTTAACGGTCTCCTACGTGTCTTCTGTCCGCGCTTCCCGACCCCCCTCATCTCTGTTTATGCAGTTCCTTCCCCAGCTGGGACTACCCCGGGCCCCCCAGCTCCGAGACCGCTGGCCCCAACCCAGGTACCCCTCCCGCCCCCCAGGGGGGATGGTCACAGCTCCAGAGGGGAGCAGCCGCCAGCAAGCAGAGAGGACTCCAAAAACTTAGCTGTCTGGCAAAGCCCTATCAGCATGTCTGAATCTTAGGAGTACAGCCCGTCTGTCCGCAGCTGTACACCGTAGAGAAGCACTCGCAAATATCAGCAGGAAGATAAGCTCCTAACAGTGTTGGTAGTGGTAAGAAACTGGAAACGGCTTAAATGTCCATCACACGAAGAACGGGTAAATGGATGGTGATCTATTCGTACAGGCAACACCATACAGCAGCAAAGGGGGTGGACCAGCGCTCCCTGTACCTACGGGGACAAGCCCAAAGCGCGTTGCTGGCTGCGGAAGTCTGCAGAGTGGAGTGCGGGAAGTTTTAAAACACGTAACACAAGGGCTGTTTGGGGATGCGTGTTTTAAATGTGTATAAACGTGCATACGGTGACAAAAGGATGGGCGAGGCCCTACCCGTGACCCCCGCAGGTGGGGCGGAAGGAATGCAGTCAGGAAGCCACACGGGACATTGACATTTGTACCTTTTTTTTTTTTTTTTGGTAAGCCCAGAGGTGGAAACCATGTGTTCACGATATACACTCTCTGTTGTTTTTCTCTGCATCAAAAGATTTCATAATATGAAAAATTTGACCTGCCGGGTGCCTGGGTGGCTCAGGTTATGATCCCAGAGTCCCACCTGGGGCTCCCTTCTCAGCAGGGAGTCTGCTTCTCTGCCCCTCCCCCCAGCTTGTTCTCTCTCTCTCTCTCTCTCTCTCAAATAAATAAGTAAAATCTTGAAAAAAACCAAACTTGACCTGCCAATTCCACTTCCAGGGTTTTATTCGAAGGAAATAACTGATAAGTGTTAAGATATTTATATATAAGGATGATTGCCTCAGTGTTGTTTAAAATACAGGAAAATAGAAAAAGCCTTAGTGTCCAACAATAGGAGATTGGTTGGATCACTTACAGCAAATCCACCAGATGGAATAAAAACAATACCTAGTAGTTACTGAACTCTTAGCACAGGCCAGTGACTTCACAATTAGCCCTGCGAGGGGACGGCTGTTATGGCGCCCATTGTGCAGATGCACAAGCAAAGTGAGGCTTACAGAGGGGATTGAATAGGCCATCAGACACCAGGGGTTTCCTTTCAAACTCGGGGCTACAGTGCTCAGCTAGCATCCAGCAGGTTCTCAGTCTCAGGTGGCATAGGAAGAGGCACCCCAGAGAAGGAATGAAGCTCAGACACAAGTTACAACATAGACGGGCCTTGAGAACGTGCAAGGTAAAAGGAGCCAGATGCCAAAAGTCACATATGGAATGATTCCATTTTTTTTCTTTCTAAAGAGATTTATTTATTTATTTTAGAGAGAGTGCGTGCAGGGAGGGGTTGCGGAGCAGAGGGAGAGAATCTCAAGCCGACTCCCACTGAGCGTGGAGTCCTGCTCAGGGCTCCATCTCATGACCCCGAGATCATGACCTGAATGGAAATCAAGAGTTGGACGCTTAACCAACTGAGCCCCCCAGGTACCTGGGAATGATTCCATTTCTATGAAATTTCCAGAATAAGTAAATCCATAGACACAGAAAGCAGACTCATGATTGCCAGGGGCTGGGCGGGGATGTGGGGGGGGTGGCATGGTGGCGGGGAGGTGGAGAGGAGACTGGGGAGGGACTAATAATAGGGATGGGGTTTCATTTTTGGATGACAGGATTCTGGAACTACAGAATGGTGATGTTACAGAACATTGTGCATGTACATAAAATCATTGAATTGTACACTTCAAAATGGTTAAAAGAGTAAACTTGATGTTAAGTGTATTTTACTACTGAAAGAGAAAGACAGAGAACTAATCACTTGGGAAACAGAGTGAAAATTTAGTTTCTAAGTCTCAGGCTCCAGAAAGCCCAGTTGAGTATTTAATATAATTAATCATTTTAGGACAGTGCTGCCCGAGTGTGGTCTGTGCCCCAGCAGCCTCAAGCAGGATCACATGGGTGCTTGGTGGGAATGAAGAACGTTGGGCCACATGCCAGAATTCCTAAATCAGAATCACCCAGACCAGTGGTTGGAATGTTCTGGAATGCTTGAGAAGCATGCCTTAGAGAACACCTTTCCATGTGGCTTCTTCCGACCACACATTCACATGCTGGAGGGACAGCTTACTGAGTCCCAAAACTGGACCATAAATTCAGAATCACCATATTTTGAGAGGAAGGGGATATCTATTTATATGTATATACAAATTACATGATTGGGGACCAGGATGTGGAGAAAAGGGGATCCTTGTGTCTGCTGATGGGAATGTAAGGTGGTGTAGCCGCTATGGAAAACAGTATGGTGACTCCTTAAGAAATTAGAAATAGAAATGCCGTATCATTTAACAATCCCATTGCCGGATATATATCCAAAGAAAATGATCACTCTTGCAAAGAGATATCGGCACTTTCTTGTTTATTGCAGCATTATTCACAACGGCCAAGACGTGGAAACCACCTGAGTGTCTGTCAATAGATTGATGACAAAAAAAAAAAAAAAAAGAAAAAGGAAAAAAAAAAGTTGGGTACGTTTGTATGATGGACTATTATTCAGCTGTGAGGAAGGAGGAAATCCTGCCATTTACAACTGTATAGAAGAAACTAGAGGCATGCTGCTGAATGAGGTAAGACAGACACGGAAAAACAAACACTGTACCATCTCCCATGCATGTGGAATCTAAAAGAAGTTTACCTCTTGGGGGCGCCTGGGTGGCTCAATTGTTAAGCATCTGCCTTTGGCTCAGGTCAGGATCCCAGGGCGCTGGGATGGAGCCCCGCATCGGGCTCCCTGCTCGGCGGGAAGCCTGCCTCTTCCTCTCCCACTCCCCCTGCTGGTGTTCCCTCTCCCGCTGTGTCTCTCTCTGTCAAATAAATAAATAAAATCTTAAAAAAAAACAAAGTTGACCTCTTGGAAGCAGAGAGTGGGAAGGTGGTTACTGGGGGTTGGGGAGGGAAGGGGAGATACTGGACAAAGGGTACAAACTTACAGTTACGAGATGAATGAGTGACTAAAGTTAACAATACTGTATTGTATACTTGAAGTTTGCTTAGAGAGTGGATCATAAGACCCACACACACGAAAGGTAACTGTGAGGTGAGGGATGTGTTAATTAGTTGATTGTGGTGATCATTTCACAGTGTGTATGTATATCGAGCCATTATACCGTATGCTTTATTTTTTTCCCCAAAGATTTATTTATTTATTTGTCAGAGAGAGGGAGAGAGAGAAAGAGCACAAGCAGGGGGAGCGGCAGGCAGAGGGAAATGCAAGCTCCCCGCTGAGCAGGGAGCCCGATGTGGGACTCGATCCTAACACCCCGGGATCATGACCTGAGCTGAAGGCAGCCGCTTAACCGACAGCCACCCAGGCATCCCTACTGTATCCTTTAAAAATATGTAATTTTTGTTTGTGAATCATATCCCAATAAAGCTGGGAAAAAATAAATGCTTGTGGGGGAAGTTGTCTCTGCTTTCGTGTATGACTTGTGTAATGACCAAATGTATGTAATAACAGCATAAAATAAAAGTATCACATACTGTATATTAGTTTATAAACACCTAGTCACACATATGCCTATGTTTACGCATATGTACGTAGATAACTCTATCTATATCATCGTCATCATGCTCAAAGTTCTGCAGTGAATTGACACCTTGGTGGTCATCCTCTGAGATGATCCCCAGGGACCATCACCCCTACAAGACTTCACAACCCTGCACACGTCCTTCCACGCTGGATAGGGCTGAGCCGGTTCCGTGCGAAGGACAGTGCAGATGTGATGCTATGTCCAAGGCCCCCTCACCAAGGACATGAGGGCTTCCACCCTTGCTGTCTCTGGGACCACACCTCTGGGGGAACTCAGTGTCATTCTGAGAGGTCAAGGCCACCTTACGGAGAAGGCCACCGGGCAAGGAACCAAAGCTTTGCAGCAACGGCCACAGAGGAACTGAGGCTTCCTGCCAGGAGTTTGAGTGTCCTGTGTGTGAGCCACCTGGAAACGACCCTCCTGGCTCCAGACTGTGCCCCATCGGCATCTTGATTATAATCTGAAGAGCAGCCCCAAGCCAGAGCCAGCCAGCTAAACTGCTCCTGAATTCTGGACCCATAGAAACGGTGTGAGATGACAGATTCTTTTTTTTTAATAAAGATTTTATTTATTTATTTGACAGAGAGAGATCACAAGTAGGCAGAGAGGCAGGCAGAGAGAGAGGAGGAAGCAGGCTCCCCGCTGAGCAGAGAGCCCGATGCGGGCCTCGATTCCAGGACCTTGAGATCATGACCTGAGCCAAAGGCAGAGGCTTTAACCCACTGAGCCAACCAGGCGCCCAAGAGATGACAGATTCTTATTGTTTTATGCCACTATAATTAACTGATAGGCACCTGGATTAAAATCCAACATCCTGTGTGCCTGGGTGGCTCCGTTGTTAAGCGTCTGTCTTCAGCTCAGGTCATGATCCCAGGGTCCTGGGATGGAGTACCGTCTTGGGCTCCCTGCTCAGTGGGGAGTCTGATTCACGCTCTCCCTCTGCCCCTCCCCCTGCTCATGCTATTTCTCTCATGCTCTCTTGCTCTCTATCAAATACATGAATAAAATCTTTATTAAAAAGATCCGACAGGGGTGCCTGGGTCCTGGGATCCACTCCCGCGTGGGGCTCCCAGCTCAGAGAGGAGCCTGCTTCTCCCTCTCCCTCTGCTCCTCCCCACACTCGTGCTCTCTCTCTGTCTCTCAAATAAATAAATAAAAGCTTAAAAAAGAAAGAAAGAAAAAAGAGAGAAAGAAAGAGAAACTTGTATGTGAATGTTTACCACAGCATTATTTATAATAGCCAAAAGGGGGGAACTAACTCAAACATCCACAACTGAAAAATGAATAAACAAAACGTGGAGAGGAAACTGTGACACAGGCTACAGCACAGAGGAGCCTCGAAAACATTTTGAAAGTGAAATAAGCCAGACACACACATAAAAATATTGTACGATTCCACTAACGTGAGTTTCTTGGAAGAGTCAAATTTATAGAGACAGAAAGTGGAATGGTGGCCGCCAGGGGCTGAAGGAGGGGAAGTAGGGAGTCATTAGTTAACACGTAACATTTCTGTTTGAGATGATGAGAAAGTTCTGGAGATGGACGGTGTCGATGGTTGCACAACCGTGTAAATGTATTTAGCGCCGGTGAATTGTACACTGAAAATTGGTTAAAAGGGCAACATTTACGTTATGTCTATTTTACCACAACAAAAAAAAAATCTAGAGAAAATTCATGGGATGAAACACTGAAAGCTTTTTATTTGAGATCAGGAAGAAGACAGGGATGTCTCCTTTACCAGTACATTCAACAGTGTTCTGAAGACATAGCCAGGGTCATGAGGCAAGAAAAAGGAAAAAGAAAAAGAAAGGGTCTAAGAATTGAAAAGAAAGATGGGGCGCCCGGGGGGCCTCAGTCAGTTAAGCATCTGCCTTCAGCTCAGGTCATGATCCTGGGGTCTGGGGCTGGAGCCCCGCATCGGGCTCCTTGCTCAGCGGGGAATCTGCTCCTCCCTCTCCCTCTCCCCTGCCCCTGTGCTTGCTTGCGTGCTCTATCTCTCTCTAATAAATAAATAAAATCTCTTAAAAAGAAAGAAAAGGAAGAAACAAAACTGCCATCAACCGCAGATATGATTAGGTACCCAGAAGATCCAAAAGCAGCTCCTGATAAAACATCAGAATTAAGGATGGAATTTAGCAAGGCACGGGATACAAAATCAATGTACAAACATCAATTGTATGTCTTTTTACCTGTGTGGGGGGGGCCCCCAAAACCATCCGTGTTTGGAAATTCACTAGGACTTGTAGAGCTCAGCACAGAGTTATATTTGTGGCTAAGCTTTATTACAGCAAATGTAGGATCATGAGGGGAAACATCACAGAGACTGGAGATTCGTATGTGGGTTTCCTCGTGGTCTCTCCCTTCATGAGGATCACACAGAGCTCACTCTTTCCCCCAAACAAAACTGCAGTAAAGGGACGCCTGGGTGGCTCAGTTGGTTGGGCTTGTGGCTTCAGCTCAGGTCATGATCCCAGGGCCCTGGGATCAGGTCCTGGGATGGAGTCCTGCATTGGGCTCCCTGCTCAGCAGGGAGTCTGCTTCTCCCTCTCCCTCTGCCTGAGGCTCCCCTGCTTATCCTCCCTTGCTCTTTTTCTCTGTCAAATAAATAAGTAAAATCTTTTTTAAAAATGCAGCAAAATGTGTATGATGTTTTTGCACAAGGGAGCCCATTAGAGACTCAACACCCAAGGTTTTTATTGATGGCTGAGCATGTAGACAACATCTGCCTAGAATGCACCAAAATTCCAGACTCCCAGAAGGAAAGCAGGCATTCAGCATTAACCACAGGGTTTGCACAAACAATCCAGGCACTCAGAAGAGTTCAACAGCCAAGTCCCCAAACACCAGGCCAAGGCAAACCTTACAGGCATGATAGCTGATTCTGATCTGCTATGTTAACTATTTTCTGTACAACAAACAAAGTTCTAAAATAAAAATTAAATCAATATGGCTTACAATAGTATCTATAAATATCCAGCAAGGGGAAATAAATTGAATGAAAGATATTCAACACTTCTTCAAGAAAAATCTGTAAAACCTTATTGAGAGACCTTAAAGAAGATCTAAAACAGGGAGATACATACCACGTTCATGAACTGGGAATGAGAAGGGAGATGGTGCAATGGGAGACTTAAGGAGAATGAAAATATGGGAAAGAACCAAGTTTTAGAATCAGGCAGACCTGTGCTCTGGCCCCAGCTCCTTCACTCAGTAGCTCAGTGATACTGGGAAAGAACCAAGTTTTAGAATCAGACAGACCTGTGCTCTGGCCCCAGCTCCTTCACTCAGTAGCTCAGTGATACTGGGCTGGCATGTATGTGAATGTTCCATACTATCTTCATAGTATGTTCCAAGGTGGATCTCCCTGGAAGAAAGAAATTAATTAGCTGTGAAGAGTGCCTTTGGAGGACAGCCCCTAGGTGCAGTACCAGTAGCTACTATTTTGTTTGGATCAAGGTCATGTTCTTTCCTGGCAGCCCCCAACCCTGACTAAGCATCGCAAGTGGGGGTGGGGGAGGGGGAGTACTAGGGCCTGGTCATTCCCACCTAATGTGGCTCCTCCAACGGCAAGGTTTTTTTTTTCTTTTTTTAAGATTTTATTTATTTATTTGAGAGAGAGGGAGAGCACACACAAGCAGGGGAAGTGGAAGAGGGAGAGGAAGAAGGAGGCTCACCCACCAAGCAGGGAGCCAGACGTGGGCTCCATCCCAGGACTCTAGGATCATGACTCGAGCTGAAGGCTTAAGTGACTGACCCACCAAGGCCCCTCCCCTTTCTTAAGATTTTATTCATTTTTATTTTTATTTTTATTTTATTTTTTTAAGACTTATTTATTTTTTTGACAGAGACACAGCAAGAGAGGGAACACAAGCAGGGGGAGTGGAAGAGGGAGAAGCAGGCTTCCGGCTGAGCAGGGAGCCCAATGCAGGGGCCTGATGCAGATGCCTAACAACTGAGCCACCCAGGAATCCAAGATTTTACTCATTTTTAGAGAAAGAGAGAGAGAGAGCATGCCCCAGCAAGTGCACGTGAAGTCAGTGGGGGAGGGGCAGAGGGAAGGGAAGATGGAGAGAAGCAGGGTCCCTGCTGAGCTCCATCTCCTGACCCTGAGATCATGACCAGAGCTGAAATCAAGAGTCAGACCCTTAACCCACTGAGCCACCCACGTGCCCCTCTTTTTCTTTAAAAAAAAAAAAATTAAGAATTTAAGTAAAATTCACACACCACGAAATTCACCACTGTAACCATTTTAAGAAGTATAATTCAGAGGCATTTTAGTACAGTCCCACTGTTGTGCAACCGCTCATTCTCTATCTGCTTCTAAGACGTTTTCCCCACCCCAGAAAGAAGAGATGAAGCAATCACTCCCCATCTACCCCTCCGTCCAGCCCCTGGAAACCACCAGCCTACTTTCTGTTTCTGTGGATCCTTGACAAGAAATCCTTGCATCCACCTCCCCTGTTGGCTGGCCGAGATTTCCCGAGCCGCACCATCCGGGGCCCTTCTTACCCACACCTCCCTTCCCCCTCTTCTTCCCCAGGTGGCCCACCTGCTTCCTGGCCCAGCCCGGCTCCCTCTCCTCTTTATCTCTCCCAGGCATCACCCTCCAGTAAATCCCTTGTCGCAATCCCAGAACACCGTGGCAACGTGGCCGAGGACCAGATAACACAGCAAGACGCTCCGAGCTCCAAGTATCTACTCCATGAAACAGCACGTCTCAGAAGTACCATCACTCAGAGGACCCCACGACGTTCATACTCTCACAGGCTCCCTCCTGAACCCCCACAAGCATGTGACGGGGGCACTGTTAGGACCCTTGCTTTGACAGGTGACAAAACAGATCCACGGCACGGGCAGCTTCCCCTCTCTGCGTAAAACAGTCCCCACCACCAACCAGAAGCGGGTTCCTACACACGGAAGTGAAATATCTCACCCGGAAGAAGGCCACGTGCAGCCTCTTCCCCTCAGCTGAGCCCGGCTAGCAAGCACGTGTTTCCGGAAGGATCTGGAAGAGTCTGGGGTGGGGGGGCAGCCTGCACAGTGGGAAGGGTCTATTTCCAAATTAAAATTAGCCCAGTGTAGACAGGGAGTCCCTCGAGCGGATCATGACCTGAGCTGAAGGCAGACGGTTAACCGACTGAGCCACCCGGGCTCCCCAAAGAGCAAAAATTTAACCAAGTACATTTTAAAGATGGAATTGGCTTTATTAGGTGATTGATGAATTAGGCAGCAGCCCATGTAGCAAAAACAAAGCTCTGGATCTTCTGTGACATCTTCTGGAGGCGAGAAGCTTGGCATTATTCAAGATTCTCCCCCGCCCTGGTCCCCCCTACGGTTGCCGGGCAGTGCCTGGCACTAAAGATGTTCTCATGGTTATTATCATTATTCCTCCTTCTTGTCTAACACAGTGCCAGTTCCTGTCTTCTCCACTCAAGAACTTTCCATGGCTCCCCAGTACCCTCAGGATAATGTCCAAGCCCTCTACGGCAAAGCAAACTTTGGGGCCTGGCTCATGTCTCCTAGTAACCCAGCAGACAAAGGCACTTGACCCTCACGGGCCAGGTTTCGGGGGCCTCCTGGACTCTACTGAGAAAGCGTCCCTGCCGCTTGCACACTCCCTTCCTCTAGGTATGGCTTGTGAGACGTTCCTGGCCTTCCCTCGCCACTAGAATACACCGGACACCGTGGTTAGTTAGCCACCTCCTGTTCTGGGGGCCACCATGCCCTGTGCCACCTTCATTATAGTACCTGTATTCTAATTTTCGGGTCCAAGAGCATCTGCTTTCCATTTCCAGCCTGGGAAGCCACGGTGGGCAGGGGTGAGGTCCCAGCCTGCGCTGATTGCGGGCTCGGGCCTCGAGGAATGTCCCATGTCTGTGTGTCTGTGCCTACTTTCTCATCGATACTCTCCAGGGAGCTGACAACCTCAAGTCCTCATTGCTGCGGCCGTGGGAACACGGGGGCACGAGGAAGAAGAGGTGGGTCTCAGACGCCTGAGTCCCCAGAGACACAGGGTCAGTGGAATTCTCTTCGGCCCGGGAAAGGGATAAAGTGCTGGCGTGTGTGCTACGACGTGGATGAAACTCAAACATGTATGAAATGTCCAGAATTAACAAACCCACAGAGACAGAAAGCAGTCTGGTGGTGGCCAGAGGTTGGGGACAGGAGGGAATGGGGAGTGGCTGCATTTGGTGGGAAGAGGGTTTATTCATGGGTGAGGAGAAGTTTCTGGAAATAGATAATCGCCATAGTTGCACGACACTGGGATTGTACCAAATGCCATTGAATTGTTCACTTATGTTTGTGAATTTTACCACAAATTTAAAAAAAAGAGGTGGGTTGCTGAGGGAGAAGGGAGCTAGAACTAGGTCTGAGGGAGGAGGAGCTGGGATCTGGACTCCCGGGTCTGAGGGAGGAGGGGCCGGGGATCTGGACTCCCGGGTCTGAGGGAGGAGGGGCTGGGGGCCTGAATCTCTGTGTCTGAGGGAGGAGGGGCTGAGAGTCTGGACTCCTGGGTCTGAGGGAGGAGGGGCTGAGGGCCTGGACCCCTGGGTCTGAGGGAGGAGGGGGCTGGGGGCCAGGACTCCCGGGTCTGAGGGAGGAGGGGCTGGGGTCTGGACTCCCGGGTCTGAGGGAGGAGGGGCTGGGGTCTGGACCCCTGGGTCTGAGGGAGGAGGGGCTGAGGGCCTGGGCTCCTGGGTCCAGGGGAAGCAGGAGGAGGCTGGAGCCCAAATGTCTGATTACCAAGAGGGGAGGAAACCAGAAAGTTGAGCGTTGCTATGTGGGACGTAGCAAAGAATGGTCAGGGTAGAGGAAGCAATTGCTTTTGGCGCAGAGGCTCATCAGATGGAGATTTCGACACCAAGGTCTTCCTCCCCACTGGGGAATTCCAGCAGCTGGCCCAGAGGAAGGGAGAGGGGAAGGCAAGTGGGGGCGGAGGCGGGGTCACCAAGGCCGCTTACCCAGCAGCCTAAGGACAGAAACCGCACCCGTCAAGGAGTCCGACCTGTGGGCCTGGATTCTGGTGCCCCAGAGAGGGTAAGAGCTAGGAGGCTGGATCTCAGGGGCTAGAACCAAATGCAAGAATTCTAGAAGGGACTGGGCTCCTGGACGGTTGGGTCCCTGAGGCAGGAAGGGTGGAGAGAGCTAGAGGCTCCGATTCTGGGTCCTGGGGAGGATGAGGGCTGGGCAGTTGAATGTTGAAGTCTTTTTTTTTTTTTTTAAAAGATTTTATTTATTTATTTGACACACAGAGAGAGATTACAAGGAGGCAGAGAGGCAGGCAGAGAGAGAGGAGGAAGCAGGCTCCCTGCCGAGCAGAGAGCCCGATGCGGGCCTCAATCCCAGGACCCTGAGATCATGACCTGAGCCGAAGGCAGAGGCTTTAACCCACTGAGCCACCCAGGTGCCCGCATGTGGAAGTCTTAAAGCCAAAGGAAGGAAGTTGGGGGCCCCCTGAAGCTAAGGTGCTGCCTGCTAGGTTCTGAGTGGGGAAGTGGCGGTGCGGGGGTGAGGTCCCGAACAAAGTGGCGGGTCAGACAGTCAAACTGCTCGGCAGCTTGGACTTTGGCTCTGCCACGACACCGCCCGAGCCCTACCCCACGTGCCCTCTCCTTTTCCAACCTCTCCCACAGCCCCAGGCCCAGGACTGGGAGAGCAAGAGGAAGAAAGTTTGGACAGGTGAGCATTCTGGGGAAGCCCAGAGGCTGGCTGGGAGAGGCTCAAAAGCTGTGTTGAGGGAGGACAGCCTGGAAAAACTGGGAGGTCAGGGTGGGAAGACAGCTGTTCCGAGAGGGACAGGGCTGCAGGCAGGGAGCTGGTCTCAGCAGACCCGAGCTGCACCCACCGTTTCTGCCCTGGGAGCCAACGGGGGCCTCAGAGCCTGAGGGGCTCAGAGCTGGGAGGCCACCTTCGGATGCACCTGGACCCACAGGGCAGGTTCCTCACCTGAGAGAGAGAGAGAGAGAGAGAGAGAGAGAGAGAGAGAGAAAGGTTCCTGGTCCCTCTCCTTCCCTTGCAGAGCCCGGCATGTGGGGTTACCTGTCTGTGCTGCCTGCTTTCCTGGCCCTTTCAGCTACCA
The DNA here is from genome assembly GCA_002007465.1 of Ailurus styani. NCBI lineage: Eukaryota > Metazoa > Chordata > Mammalia > Carnivora > Ailuridae > Ailurus > Ailurus styani. Next base: position 335,243 of record LNAC01000763.1, read on the forward strand.
CTGGAGTCTGGAGCGTGTGAGTGTTAAAGGCAGGAGAACCTCGCCCCCCACCCCGGGGTCTGAGGGAGGAGGGGGCTGGAGGCCTGGACTCCTGGGTCTGAGGGAGGAGGGGCTGGGGGCCTGGACTCCTGGGTCTGAGGGAGGAGGAGCTGGAGGCCTGGACTCCTGGGTCTGAGGGAGGAGGGGGTTGGGGGCCTGGACTCCCGGGTCTGAGGGAGGAGGGG
>LNAC01000763.1:336507-356960 GCA_002007465.1 Ailurus styani
CATCTTCAGCCAGCTGCTCAACGTGGGAGCTGCTATGGGTAAATATCCTCAGCCCTTCCCGTTCAGGGCGCGACCCCCACCCCGACCCCAGCCAAGGGGCCCCGCCCCGGCCCCGGCCCCAGGGGTCCAAGCCCCCTGCCCTCCCCCAGAGGTGGGAGTTAGGGCCCCACCCCTAGACGCCCAGTCTCTCCGCACCCCTCCCCAGGAGTCCGCGTCCGGCTCGCCCGCCCACTTCCCTCTCCTCCCAGCCGCCTGGATCTGCACTATCCGGCACCACCAGCTCCGGGACTGGGGAGTCGTTAAATGGTTTAACTGGCTGATCCTGGGGACGGGGCTCCTGTGCGCCGCGGGCACCTCGGTGGTGGGCAACTTCCAGGTGAGACTGCAGCGGCTCGTGGAGCGCAGCCGGGCGGGCCGCGCAGCCCGAGTCCGGGACTACAGCTCCCAGCACGCCCCGGGGCCGCCGGCTTCTCGTTGTGGGGGCTCGCCTGCGCACGGCCTTCTGGGACTTGTATTTCTCTTGTGGTCCTCGGGCTGGAGAGGGCGGCGCGTTCCTCCGCCGTCTGAATGGAGGCCCGCGGGCGACGCTCTTGGCGTAATTATTTCACTGAACCCTAGAAGACGGCGGTAATTTACTGCCGTACTTTACCCCTTTGCCCTTTTAATAATGAAATTACTCAGAGCCACTCATTCTTGCCACTCAGATGGCGCGTTCACTCCGCGCGGGGCGGTGGGCTTTACCCTTGTCTAGGTTTTCATCCCTCCGCGTAACAGACCGAGCTAGGTAGACCCTTTCTGGTCAAATCCGACAGAGGGTTTTCTTTTTCTTTTTTTTTTTTAAGATTTTATTTATTTGACGGAGAGAGACAGCGGGAGAGGGAACATAAGCAGGGCCAGTGGGAGAGGGAGAAGCAGGCTCCCCGCTGAGCAGGGAGCCCGATGCGGGGCTCGATCCGAGGACCCTGAGATCATGACCCGAGCCGAAGGCAGAGGCATTAATCCGCTGAGCCACCCAGGCGCCCCCTCACTAAACTTTTAATATTTAAAAAATATTAAACAACATGCATTCTGTATCCGCAAGCCCCAAACCATTGTAAACTTTTCGCCCTCCCAGAACCGATTTTTCATCCTCTGGGTGCCCACAGTGAGGCCGCAGCCGGCCTTCATCTCCCTCCCGCCCCCAATGTATCCATCCTCCCCTCAGTTCTTGCCCTTTTTCTTCCCAGCAAAAGAACGAGCTGCTTGTGCACCTGATCGGGGCCTTCTTCGCCTTATTCTTGGGCAACTTATACTTTTGGCTGCAGCTCATTCTCGTCTGGTGGATGAGGAGACTGCCGCAGCCTGGGGCCCCCTGGATCGGGCCGCTCCGTCTGGGCCTCTGCAGCCTCTGCACCGTCCTCTTGGTGGCCAGTATCCTTACGGGGCCGTTGGCAGGGGCTGGGGGCCCCTCCACGGGCTGAACTTCTCGGTGTCTCAGCTCCTCAGCTGGCAAATGTGGACCATAACAGGGCTGCCCCCGGCGTTGGAAGGAAGGAAGGGGATGATACTGCCAGGTGCTTAGCTCGGTGCCCGGCACAGTGAGCTGCCCAGAAATACCGGCGGGATGGCGAGCCGGCAGCGGCGGTCTGTTGGGTGCCTGCCCTGCGCTGGGCATCATGTTGGCGAGGACTGGAAACCGAGGTTCAGAGACGGGGAGCCTCTTGGCCGAGGCACTTCACGAAGTCCAGCGGGGGATCTCGGGGGGGACGGCAGGCAGCTTGCACAGGCTCTCGAGAGTGGTCTGCATCTCTTCCCAGCGCCTTGTTTGGTGCTGTCCTATTAGCTGCTCCCACTGGCCTTGGTGGGAGGTTCACCCCATAGAAATCGGCCCATGCCGCAAATCAGAGCTGGTTGTTAACCATTCACCAGCATGCCGGCCACTGGCCGAAGACTCTATCCAACCCATTCTGAGTCACCCGAGCCCAGATGCTCTTCACCAGCCCGGCACGCCTCTGGGTGACTCGGGTCACCGTGCTCCAGTTTCCATATCTGTAAAGTGGAGTTCTTTTGATCATAATAATGGTTGGTACTGATAAAGTGCCCTGAGAGAGGAGAGGCTGCAAACTTGGCCTTAGGGACCAATCTCCTTCTTGGGGAGAATGGAGGGGAGGCCAGAAGGCTGCTGGTGTTCAGAAGAGCCTACCGCGAAACCAGTTTCTTCCTGGGGGCACTAGGGAGCCATGGGAAGCTTTGAGCGGGGGAGGAACGAAGCCCATTCTGGGGGCAACCACCTTGTGTGGGTGTGCTCCCACCTCTCCTTTGCTCCAGGATTCATGGGATCAGGGGTGATGTTGGAATTTACCTACTGCCTAAAAATCCTTGAATGAATGAAATAATGTCTAAACCGATCTAGGTAGGAGTGGGAGCTGGCTTGGCCAAGAAGCCGGAAGGTTGTTGCAGTGAGGGGTCCCAGAAAACCAGGGGCCTCTCCGCTAGTTTGAGGTTAGAGTGTGTGGGCGGGCAGCTAAAAGGTTTTCAGGGGGCGCCCGGAGGGTGAGTTTGAGCAGGAGGAACACGTGGGAAACACCCTTAGCCGGAGAGGAGGGCGTCTGCATGACCACGTCTGAGAGCCACGGAGGTGGGTGGCGCACCAGACGCCATTGCGGCCAGGGCGGGACAGGTGTGCCATGAGAGGGCACCGGATCCTTCCTGCTGCGTGTGGCCCTTGACCTTGGTGTAAAGTGGTGATCCTCCACGTGTGGTCGCTGCGCTCGGCCTCCGCTGCCTGTGAGTGGGCCATCGCCATGCTGCTGTTCACGCTCTTTGGCCTGTTTGCTGTGGATTTTTCCTGCCTGGACGGCTGCACCCTGTGTCTCCAGCCAGGCCACCTCAGCCCCCCACCGGCCTCCCCCATCTCCTTGCAGATCTCCCTGTGAACAGCAGTCCGGGTGGTGTGGTCTGGGCCCCCCCTCCGTGCTGCCATCAGGGCCACCCAGGAAGTGAGAGGCCAAGGCCAGCCAGCCATCCCTGCTCAAGGCTATTTATTATTATTATTATTAATTTTTTTTTTTTTTTTTGCCGCCGGTGGAATCAGAGACACGGACGCAGGCAGGGTCACGCGAAACCAGAATTCCTTCCGGAGACCAAATCCGTACAGAAGGTTGTGAGGGAAGGGGGAGAACCGGGGAAGGGGGGGCCTGGGAAGGAGGAGTTGGGGACACAAGGACAGATGCCCCTCTCCGTCCGGATCTGCTAAGCCACCCCAACCAGCCCCCGTCCCTCCCCCACCCCACCCCGCAGAGAGATTGATCAATAAATAAAATAATAAATTAATCAATAAATAAAATAGAAACAGCTCCCCCGCCCTCGGTCCCCCCTAGAACCACCCCCCATTGGGCACGGCCCCCTGAGCCCCATCCCTGCAGGGCAAGGCCAGGTTTGTTGTGTCTGTCCCCTCCCTACATACTCCGTGGGCCCTATTTACAGATTCACAGTTGGGGGGCAGGGAAGGGGGGTGGAGGGGGCTCCCCTCCTTCCCCGGCCCCCTGGGGTCAGGGCAGAGGGGTCCCATTGGTGGCCAGGAGCTTCTTGTCCTTAGCGGGGCCTCGGCGGGGAGAGCTGGTCAGCTCTGGGTCCGGGCGGCCGGGTGGGGGCTGCAGGCTTCTCGGTGGGGTGCCAGCAGGCCGAGTCTGGGCCCCATTCTTCTCATCTGTGGAGGAGGAAGCAGTGTGGCCTCAGGAAGCTCAAGGCTGCCGAACCCCAAGGAACACGTTCCAGCAACATCGTGGTGAGGCCAAGGGCCTCCATCGCAGGGCTGGAAGCCTGGGGGAGTGGCTGCCAGGAGGACACCCATTTGCAACTAGACCCGCCAAGGTCACGGACAGCAGGTCATGCATCCTGCCTCCCCCCCGCCCCGGGCTTTGGAAACCGGCCCAAGTTAGTCCCAGTGAGACCCAGAGGCCTGCTTCCGGGGGGCATTCTCACAGACTCTGGCTATGACGCTAGTCACTAAGGGACAGCTTGTCACAGCAGCAGATCACATTCAAGTCCTCGATCACAGCCAGAGGTCCCCTTGCCTTCTGCTACCCTGGTTAGGGGAAACGCTCCTTAGCGACAGGGCGCAGGGGAGCCAAAAGGGGTTATTTGGGGGGTCTGAACAAACCCGGATGGTTGATTGCCCTTCTCTAGAACACTGTTCCAGAACTTTTGTTAGTAGGGAGTTCCATGACCCCGCACGGAGACTAGGCATCTTCTAGGGGATCCCTGGAGGTGCCCTCCGTAGCCACGAGGCCTTCTCAGGTTGGGATGGCCCATGTCCTGGACGGAGCTCAGGCCCCAGCCTCTCTGAGAACCTGTGATCCTCGCCCTCAAAGCAAAGCCCTGGCCACTGGCTCAGCAGGAGGTCGCCCCTCCAGCCCACAGGACAAGAGAGGGACACCCAGCCGTGGGCCCCTGCCTCCCACCTGCCAGGGCCTGCACGGAGGGCTGGTCATGAGTGCTCAGCAGCTGTGCCTGGATGGTCTCCACCACTCGCTTGAACCGACGGCTGGGACCTGGAGGGCATACGGAAACGGACTGACTTGGGGCCAGGGACAGGAAAGGCCCCCCCACCCTGTGGGACCCAGCAAAGGACTCTCCTCTTGGGCTCAATTTCCTGCCCTGTGTTGGGGCCAGACATAAACCCACGGTTTGCAAATGGGGCTAAGAAAGACAAGTTAAAATAATGATAGGTGTGCCTTTCTATTTATCTTGTTAATTTCTAGTTGAAGCCATGAAGAGCCAGAAATATAAGAAAAATAAACAGGAAGTTAAAAAAAATCTTAAGATTGAGAAAGTCCTGCGTTTTAGCCTTAAAGAGAAAGGGGGAAAATGCAATGTAATTCATTTTAGTGGTAACATTGTGACAGCCTGGTTTAGAAACTCTGTGACATAGTAAGACTGCTAACAAGGGTAGCAAACAGAAGCATCTCTTGTTATTCAGACTCTTGTCATCAGGGCTCAGGAACCAAGCTGAATTGGAAGCAAGACATTTCTGTGGTTTCCATCTCTGGTGCCAACTCTTGATTGGTCATGGCTGCCTGCAGTTTCTGAGGCTGCCACTGAGCTCAGCAGGAACAGGTGCTGTGATCAACCGGTGATGTCTGCTCTGGGTGTAGGAATGACATTGGATGGCAGCGAGCCACGTCTCTGCCTTTCTGCTGTACTGTCTTAACAAAGTAGGAAGGCAGCTCTGCACTTCAAGGTCAGCAGGGCTGGGCTGAGCCCAGCTTTGTCACAGTTTGCAGTGGGACTCTGTCAAGTCAATTTACCTCAACAGGACTCTGTTTTCTCTTCTGTAAAGTGGGTGAGCACTAATACCTCAAAGGCTGCTGGGAAGTTCAATGAAACAGTGCATGTAAAGCACTTGGAACATCATAAATGTCCATGAAGGGTCGCCTGGGTGGCTCAGTCCATTAAGCGTCTGTCTTCGGCTCAGGTCATGATCCCAGGGTTCTGGGATCGAGCCCCACATGGGGCTCCTGCTCAGTGGGGAGTCTGCCTCTCCCTCTACCCCTCCCCTGACTTGTGCCCTATCTCTCTCTCAAATAAATATATAAAATCTTAAAAAAAAATCCGTGAAATGTCAGTGAGAAAAGGGGGAAGGACAGAATGCAGGGGTCTGAGTGAGGAGGGGGCTCATGGAGTCAGCACTAGCTGAGCACTATCTCCTCCTCCCTCCTGCCACCCTCTGGGGCCCTCTCCCAGCTCAGCTGTCTTGAGCATCCCACACACCAGGGTGGAGGCAGTCTCTAGCCCAAGGAAGCTTACCGGAGATGAGTGTAAAGGTGACAGAGTAGATGCCACCACCGCCACTGCCATCCCGTCGTGGGGAAGGCTCTGGACCCTCTGAGGAGCTGATGTCCACTTGGAATCGGACAGGCTTCTGGAAGACGGATGGGCCACCACTGGCCTTGTACTCGGCCCTGAAGCTGGTCTGTGACAGCACACTGTGACTCAGGCTGGGGATCTGAGACAGGAAGGGGACAAAAGGAGGGGGTGGTTCCAGTGACTTGATTCCAAGGACTGGACAGCCAACCCCACGATGACCTCTGCCCAAGAAACTACAAGTTCTATCAGCCACCAGGGAAAGAATAACAGAAAAGCCATTGGGAGCCCCCACTGCCTGCTGGGACTTGTAGTTTTCTTGTCCAACTATAAATGGTATTGGAGGAAAGGCTGGTAACAGGGACTCTCACATCTAGGCATCAGCCCCAGGCTCCAGAATCACATGACACAATTCCTCTGCCTTCACAAGCATTGCCACATCTGTTTCAAAACTTGTAAGTCCCACTAGCTCCTAGAGCAAAGAACCAGAGGGCTCAGTGGAAAAAGTGGTTGCATCTGCTAATCTCAGACCTGGTGGTTGGGGAACGGCAACTCACCAGTACTGTGGGGAGCTGTCCTTTGCACTGCCTCCGGGCCCCAGCGTCCAGTAAACCTCTCCACCTCCCTGCCCCTACAGTGACCCAACCCAACCCTGAACCGAAAACTACAGATCCTATGAGCCTCAGGGGGAAGTCAGGCCAGAGCGAAGGCGGCAGACCCCAGGGGCTGCTGGGATTTGTAGTCCTGTGCTGGCCAGGCCCCTCACCGACAGAAAGGCATGGACAATGTCCGCTTTGATGCTGCTGAGAGGTTTGTCCTTTAGCACAAGGAATATTTGTTCTTCTTTGTCCAAGGAGATGAAGTTCCCAAACCAGGAGCGTTTTGCCAACCTGAGTGAAAGAGGATGGTGGGAGGTGAGTCAGGAGGGAGCTCAGGGAATAAATCCCTCCCTCCAACCTCTCCCTTCCCTTCCCTGTGGACTTACTCTGGAGAGGACTCTGGCGTCAAGCTGGACATCTCCTCGGCAGTGGGGACTGGGGGGCGGTGAGGGAGGGGAGAGTATGGTCAACACGGGCCCGTCCTTCTGGGGTCCAGCACGCGGGCCAGCAGTCCTCTCCAACCAGAGGTTCCAGATCCCAGTGCCCATTCACCTCCCAGGAGCTAAACCCCAAATGGCATGCTACCTGGTGGTCCTTCTGGCGATCGCCCACCCCAGTTAGACCATGCCCTCTGAGGGTAGAACTTGCTCGCCAGGAGCCAATGGGAAGATGAGCGAGGGCACTGAAGGGAGGTGTCCTTCAGAGAGGCTCCTCCTCCACAGCTGGAAGCCACATCCCCCGCCCCCAACACCTGAATTTCTACTCCCAGCCCCATCTTCTCACAGGACACGGGAATCCAGGCCCCCAGCCCTTGCACCCTGGGGGACCCGGTACCCTGCATCTTGCGCCGGTGAAAGCGAGGGGAGCCCAGGAAGCTGTTGCGGATGGAGTTGAGACGACTCCTCCAGGCGGCTCCCCCGACGCCACCGCCAGGGCTTGGGGGTGGCGTTGTTCCCGGCGTCCCGGTGGGACTGGCCCGGGGCGTGTGCAGGGGCGAATGCAAGGGGGTGCCCCCAGAGGAGCGCGGGGAACCTGGGGGGCCAGGCAGGGGCGTGGAGCGGGCGCTGGGGGGCGGGGGCTGCTCCCCCGCACCCCCACCCCTGGGGCCTCGAGAAGGCAGCGTCTGCGTTTTGGAAGTCGGGGAGCCCCCGCCCCGAGCCTCATCTCCGGCCCCGGGCTCGGGTGAGAAGGAAAAGACAGGACTCTGTGGAAGAGTGGAGCCAGGTGAGTGACAGATTACAACTCCCAGGAGCCTCTAGGAACCCCATTCGCACATGGAGGGGGAGGGTCCCGATGCATGCTGGAACTTGTAGTCCAATTATTTCCCCACCCAACCCACCTTGTTAGGGGGACAGGGACTTTTCCTATCATGCTCACTGCTGTAGCACAGTAGGTGCTCAATCAACTTTTGTTAAGCGTGTAAATGAACCCTTGCAACACTAAAAACCCAATCCTATCAAAGGTGGAAACGTGAAATGCACTAAAATACTTATGCGGCCTCGGAATTGGGGGCCCTTTAGGGACAAAGAGGCAATGCCTTAAGACTTCATGGGAATTGTAGTTTCTGCTCCAGTGTCCTTACCCCTTCTTAATGAATCGGGGCTTACCCTTGGGCTGCTGAGAGGGCTAGAGGACAGACCGGTGGAGGCTCCACTGACACTACGGGATCTGTTTACAGGAGAGATTTTTTTGTTTTTAAATCAGGTGTGTGGGTTTCACAAGGCTCAGATGTCCTCTCCCTTCCACGTGCCTTTGAGATGGGGACTTGAGGCCCAGAGAGGGGCCACTGAGGTGGAGCTGGGGCTAGAACCCTTAACTCCCTCCCCACCCAGAGCGGTGGATCCGCGGGAGGGGCGGGGCTCCCACCTCTGACTGTGCTGGGCCATCTCCAGAGCCCGTCGGGTGGGCACTGGGGAGCCACCGCCCCCAGCATCCGTGATGCTCAGAACTTCCATGGACTTCCGCTCTGGCCGCCGCTTCCCATGTCGGCTTAGCATGGGGGAATCCACACGTTTCCGAGGGGGATCTGAGGATGGAGAGTTTCAACCCAATCAGGAGCTGTCTTCACCCAGCTGTACGTGGCACTCATACAGGTGGGGAAACGGAGGCCCAGAGCAGAGACGTTTGACAAGGTCACAGAGCAAGTCAGGGGGTCTAAACCAGAAAGTAGGGGCGCCTGGGTGGCTCAGTTGGTTAAGTGGCTGCCTTCAGCTCAGGTCATGATCTCAAGGTCCTGGGATAGAGTCCCGCATCGGGCTCCCTGCTCAGCAGAGAGCCTGCTTCTGCCTCTGCCCCTCACTCTGCTGGCATGCTCTAGCTCTCAAATAAAAATCTTACAAAAACAAAAACCCAGAAGCTAAGGGCCTGCAGCCCCTTCCCCCCTCCGGAGTCGGGAATCCGGACTTCCAGCCCTGCCTTCTCACCAACATCATTCCGGGGAGGCAGGTCCTGGTCCTCACAGCTGGGATACCGCTCCTTCCGATCCAAAAGCAGATAATATATCATCTTTTCTTGGTTCTCCCTGATGGGGAAGGGGAGGGAGGATTGGGATCAGGGGTCGGGCGCCAGAGGTCTCACCCCCTCCCTGCAGCTGTGGCTCTCGGGGGCTTGGTACACCCAGTATCGCTGCCCATGCTTCCATCTTCACAGGCATGGACATGGAGAGATTTTTTGTGTCGGTGCACATCTGACCCTTACTCGACTTAGCTGTAATAATACCTAATAACTGAGCACTTACTATTTGCAAGCACCACGTGGGGCACGAAGTCTGTCTCACCACCTACTGATACTTTACAGCATCTTGTCTTTTTTCCTCCGGTCCTACCGCCCCCTCGTGGTTGCTCTGGGAACAGCTCCATGTGGGACCGCTAAGCCACGCCCCATCTAGCGGCCGGGCGCCACGCCCCAGGGAGTCTGCGCGTGCGCAGGGCCCGGGCGCGCCCTCCGCTGGCTGGCTGGGGCGCTGCGGCGGCTGGCCTGGCGCCGGCCGCAGGTGCGGGTCGGTGGGGCAGGGGGCCTTACTCCTCGCTGCGCAGCTCGCGGTGCAGTCGCTCGCGGTCCCTGAAGCAGCCCAGCGAAGCCATGCTCTCCAGGACGTCGGGGTCCAGCTCTCCGTTCGATGGCAGGCTCCGCATGGCCACCCGGCGGCCTGGGGCTGGCTCCAGGCAAGGGTCCGGCTCATGTTTCCCGCCCCTGGGGAGGGGGAGAAACGTTACAGGGGACCGGGCATCGGGGATTCGAGCCCTCTCCGCCCGAGACGCGGGTGTCCTGGGCCCCAGCCTGCTCCTCCCTTGGGAACCCAGGCGTCCCGGCTCCCAGCCCCTGCCCCGCTTGTGTCCCTCTCCCCTAGGATCCAGAAATCCGAGTCCCTAGCCCCTCCTCATTGAGGGACCTTGGTCTCCCACCCGCTAGCTGCTTCTCCTGCTGGGGACCCTTGATATTTGGGCCCCCTCCCTTTCTCCCCCAGGGAGCCAGGTGCTCAGTTTTCCCATACTCACAGGTACCAGGGGTGTTTCTGAATTTGCTCCAGCTGTGCGGAGGGGGGAGAAGCAGAAATGAGGTCGTGTGAACACAGGGGGCCGCGAGGAAAGTTGATGAGGTGGCGTTGGGGGTCCCCAACAGGGCCCTCTCCTCTCCACCAGGGGCAGGATGACGGCTCAGGTCTTCCACTAGTGGCGACTGGGCGCCACGACCCGCGACCACTGGGGACAGGCCTGGGACATGGCCTGCATGCACAGTGGCACCCCTCCTGCTGTGGGGGTCCTCCCCAGCTTGGAGTGGCAGGGTTTGCAGACCCTGGGCTGCAGCTCATTCGGCGACCCCCCCCCCCCCCCCCCCCCCCGGGCTGCTCCACAGCCCATCCCCACGCTCCCTCTAAGGATTCTGTCCTCATGACCCGCCGCTCCCCCCAACTCACACTGAGCCTTTTCTCAGGCTCCACCTCGATCATCCCTCTCAGGAGGCTCTGGCAGTCTGGAGGGATGAAGTGGGGCATGTGGAAGACGCCCCGTTTCACCTTCTCCAGCAGCTGGCGGAGATTGTCATCATCAAAGGGCAGAGCCCCCTGAGTGAGAAATAACAGGGCCCCTTACACAGAGCTTAGGATATATCAGGCGAGAGCCTAAGCGGCTGACACATCGGCACATGTGGCCCTTACCACAAGCCCTGGGAGGCAGGGGACTATTACTATCCCACTTTACAGATGGGAAAACTGAGGCATGGAGTGGTCCAGCAATTGGCCCTAAGGCCTCTGAGCTGGTAAGTGGCAGAGCAGGGATTTGGCAACAGACAAGTCAGGCCTGGGCCTTAAGGGGCTGGGGTTGCAGCTCAGAGGCTGCATCTTAGAAACACCTCTCTCCCCAGACCAGTTTCAGAAGGGGTGATCCTCACGCATTCGTTTGACAAAGGTGAGCATCCACTTTGGGTCCGGGATCTTGTACTGGACAAAACCAGCCCTCGCCCCCCTAGAGCTCACACCCTAGACTGCGAGATCCCAGTGAGTGAAGGAACTTTAGCCGCTTTGTCACGATGCAGGCACCCCTGCCATTGCCCAGGTTCTGATCTGGCCAAGAGGGTGGAGCAGGGGGCCCCATCAGGTCCCTGGCCCCACGGGTCTCTGTCTAGAACAGTGCCTGGCACACATGGATTAATAAACAGTGGTTGTTGAACGAGTAGGGCAAACAACAAAGAGGCACACGGGATGAGACAGGTGGGAGTTCGTGCGATAAGGAGACACGAGCAGAGAGAATAGGTAGCTGAAGAGGGGAGCAGGGGCGTCGGGGAGGGGGGTCTCGGAGGAGCTGATGCTGGACAAAACTTGCAGGGGTGATAGCATGAGTCTCTGAGGGCTTTTCTAGGTGTTGCCCCTGGTGTCAGAAGCCTCTGGACAGAGGAGGCAGGGTGTGGGGGAGAGGGGAGAAGGGTGCCCCGCGATGCTGGTCTCGGGCCAGGAAGCCCGGTGTGACTTCCGCTTGTCTGTCTCGTTCAGTGTGGCCGTGTGCGTTTGCTGTTGGCCTTGCACCTGAACTTTCCACTTCCCAGCCTCTAGAACAGTGAGAAGTAAGTGCTGTTCACGCTGCCCGGTCTGCCTTTGTTATAGGAGCCCAAACTAAGACAGACGTCCTTTCATAAATAGTTGATTCGTTCACGTGGAACGTGTGGCCCACGGTGTTCTAGCTCATGCGGGAAAGAAGCTCAACACACACAGGTATTTTCTGTGGACACAAAACATGCCCCCCTGCCCTTAGGAACACACTCTGCCACGCAAGCATTTAAAATCACCAACAAACAGCGCAATAAGCAAAAAACGTGGCACTCGATAGACCGCAGAAAACACACTTGTTTACAAGATGAACTGAAACCAGGGTGGGGCGGGGAGCAGAGGGTCGCCTTGTGCCACCTCAGCTGGGACACGCGTGACAGGGACTCAACTTTTTCTCTGCTCTGCGCACATCTGAGAACGACCTCACAAACACCACGAGGGGTGATGGCTTGGAGGCTGCAGATGAACCCCAGGGAGTGTTTCACCTCTCAAATACGGAATGCATCACTGTGCGGACCGGCTGTGATAATAACCGTCACGAAGTACTACTACTGGTAATGGGGCGCCGTTCAAAAGGCGGACTGTGGGGCATTCTATGGAAAGGCTCGCGACTCCACGGTCCCGAACTACCGTCCTGGGCACACGAGGAAACGGGCCTGGGGAGGGAGAGCGACCGGCTCGCTCACGGTGGTGGAGCCGGGGTTTGAACTCAACTGGACGGGCTCCAGGATCCCCAGCGGCAGAAGGGCGGAGGCCGGCCGTGTTTGAGGCCGCCTCTCGGGCGCCCCCCATCTCCCCTGGGGGAGCTGTGAGCCCCGGGCACGCCCGATCAGCCTCGGTCCCCTCGGTGTCACCCAGGCTAGTGGCGACGAGACCACACACTGACCCCAGCCCAGCTGCTGTTCAGCAGTGTGCCTGTGGGCCAGTCACTTCTCGTCTCTAGGGTTTCCGAGAGAAGCACGCGAGGTAACGTGCTTGGAACAGTGCCTGGCACAGAGTACACCACGTCGTGCCGCGCGTCTCAACGAGGGCTGACTATGTGCCAGCTTGGGTCTCGTTGATGAGCCGACAGCATAAAACACACAGAGACAGAAGCCCGGACTTCCGGGAGCTGATGATGTAGAGGGGAAGGAGACATCGCGCAAGGAACTCACAGCTCAACGCATGACGGCAACTCCGACCGTGGCCGGGAAGGACAGAGCCTCCCCCGGAGGGCCTGACCTCATGAGGGGTAGGGCGGGAGTGGGAGCGAAGAGAAGTCTAGGTGTGAACTGCAGGAGCCATGGGACTGGGAGGGATGGAAGAGTGTTCTAGGCAGAGAAGAGCAGGTGCAAAGGCCCTGGGGGACACCCTGGAGCAGCTCACAGTGCTGCGACTCAGCAGTTAGCGCGGGCACACAGCGGGGGCGAGCCCAGGGTGCTCCAGGATCTTGGTCTGTTGGCTCCTGCCCCCCACCTTCCTGATACCAGTTAAATATTTGAAAGACAGCCCCTGAGGGGAAAGATAGAACTTAATGTTCTGCGCTCCTACCGGGCAGGACTGTTCTAGGAAACGGGGCAGGAGAGGTGAGGGGCACCTTACCACAAGCAAGGCGAAGAGAATGACCCCACAGCTCCACATGTCCGCCCGGCGGCCGTCATACTTCTCCCCCTGGGAAGAGAAGGCTCGGCCACAATGGGGTCTCTCCACGGTGCTCCCCCCATGCCCCCTCCTCTCCACCTGCTCCCCCACGCCTCCCTCCTCTCCACCTGCTCACTCACCTTAATCACCTCCGGACACGCATAGTGGGGGGACCTGCGGGAGAGAGGCGGCGTGAGCTCTGGCCGGCTTCTCGCCCCCTCCCCAGGACGACGGAGGCCGGGCCCCACTCACCCACAGCTGGTCTCCAGGAGGCTGTCCCCCACCTGCAGGGACGCCATGCCAAAGTCTGCGATGCGGATGTTGTTTTTCTCATCCAAAAGCAGGTTCTCGGGCTTCAGGTCTCTGTGGCTGAGACAAGCAGGTGGGGCTCAGGCCTCTGCCCCCCTCCTGGAGGCCAAGGCCCCGTCCGCTCTCTTTCAGAGACAGGCACTTCTGGAAACTATTACGGACAATTTCGAACATGCTCGCAGGTAGTGAGAGGAATATAAGGAAGCCCCATGTGCCCATACCCCAGCCTCACCTGTATCAACTCAGGACAAATCTTCCCTCATTTCTACCTAGACACGCTCTCTCCTTCCTCCACTGGATTATTTCGTAGGAGACCCCAGACCGTGTATCATTTTATCCACAAACGTCTGAATATCTACCATGTGGATATTAAGAGCGAAGAGGGCTAATGTTGAGCTATTGCAATATTGAAATAGGGGCGCCTGGGTGGCTCAGGGGGTTGAGCCTCTGCCTTCGGCTCGGGTCATGATCTCAGGGTCCTGGGATCGAGGCCCACATCGGGCTCTCTGCTCAGCGGGGAGCCTGCTTCCTCCTCTCTCTCTGCCTGCCTCTCTGCTTACTTGTGATCTCTCTCTCTCTGTCAAGTAAATAAATAAAATCTTAAAAAAAAAAGAAATATTGAAATACTTCCATACCGAATAATAAAAAGAATATGGTCACCCCAAGCCAGTCATTGGTCCCTGGAGCTAAACTCCTTAAGTTAAGTGTTGATGCCTGTGGGGGGTGGAGGTGGGGCCTGAGGATTCTACAGTTTCTGTTGGAAGTGGTCAGTAACTGGGTCATACTTGTTATTAAATATGTTGACTATTGTCCCCTAGAGGCCAGTGCTTGTTACGTCAGGGTTTTGACTGGGTCTTGTCAGAAGGGCTGCGTTGCCAATTTAAATGGGCTGCCTTCCCGTCACCAAGCTTTATCCCTACCTCTGAGCCCTTCCACCCTGACTGACACCCACCCCAGCTCCATTCCGCATCCCAGAGAAGGAAGGAGCACAAACAAATGAGGCTGAAAGATGAGCTGAAGGCCATTCGGTGAGGAAAGGACAATCTTCCCATATAGACATTCACATGCCAAAAAACCGAACCTCAACAGACAAAATTTAATTTGAAACGTATCTCAGGCCAGAATGCAAGAGTTAAAACTATATAACTTTCAGAAGAAAATGTAGGAGATGGGCGCCTGGGTGGCTCAGTGGGTTAAAGCCTCTGCTTTCGGCTCAGGTCATGATCTCAGGGTCCTGGGATCGAGGCCCGCATCGGGCTCCCTGCTTGGCGGGGAGCCTGCTTCCCCCTCTCTCTCTGCCTGCCTCTCTCCCTACTTGTAATCTCTCTCTCTGTGTGTCAAATAAATAAATAAAATCTTTAAAAAAAAAAGAAGAAGAAAATGTAGGAGGAAACCTTAGGGACCTTGAGTTGGGCAAAGATTTATAGACAGGGCAGAAAAGGCATAAACTGTTAAAAAAATTGACAAACTTGAATTTATCAGAATTTAAAACTTGCTTTTCACGAGACATTGCTATTAAAACACAAAAGTGGAGTGCCTGGCTAGCTCAATCGGAAGAGCATGCAACTGTTTTTTTTTTTCTTTTTTTTAGAGATTTCATTTATTTGAGAAAGAAAGAGGCGGGGGCAGAGAGCGAGCACAAGGGAGGAGTAGAGGGACAAGCAGACGCCCCGCTGGGTGCAGAGCCCATGCAGGGCTCAATTCCAGTGCCCCAAGATCACGACCTGAGCCAAAGTCAGACACTTAACCAACTGAGCCACCCAGGTGCCCCGAGTCTGTGACTCTTGATCTCAGGGTCATAAGTTCGAGCCCTGTGTTGGGTGTAGAGATTACTTAACTAAATAAAAAACTTTTAAGAAATAAAAAAAAAAACCTCAAAAGTATGTCACAAACTGGGAGAAAATACTTGAAAAATACACAGTTAATAAAAGATTTGTTCTTAGACTAAAGAACTCTTAGGCGGGATGTCTGGGAGGCTCAGTTGGTTAGGCATCTGCCTTCAGCTCAGGTCACGATCCTGGGGTGCTGGGGTGGAGCCCCGCACTGCTCAGCAGATATCCTGCTTCTCCCCTTGCCTGCCGCTCCCGCTGCCTGTACACTCTGACAGATAAATGAAATCTTGAAGGGGAAAAAAAAAGGAACTCTTAGGAGTTATTTCTAGAGCTATCTCTTGTTCCTAGAATAAAGAACTCTTACAACTCAGTAATAAAAGGACCAGTTAATAAAAATGGGCACACGATCTGAACAGTTTTCCAAGGAAGATAAACAAACGGCCAATGAGCACGTGAAAAGATGTTCTACATCATTAGTCATCAGGGAAATGCAAATCAAAGCCACAATAATGAGACACCACTTCATACCCACTAGAACGGCTATAATCAAAAAGTCAGATGATAACAAGTGTTGGCAAGGACGTGCAGAGACTGGAACCCTCGTGGACCTCTGGCGGGATGGGGTGCAGCCGCTTTGGAAAATGGTCTGGCGCTTCCTCAAAAGGCTAAGCAGAGCCCCATACGACCCGGCAATTCCACCCCCAGGGAAGTACCCGAGAATCGAAAACACAGGCACACACCAAAACTTGTACTAGATTGTTCCCATGACCACATTATTTAGAGGAGCCAAAAAAGGGGAAACAATAAAGCGTCCATCCACTGGGGAATGGACAAACGAGATAAGGCAGAGCCACACGATGGAGTATTATTCAGCTGCGAAAAGGAAGTACTGATACACATTACAACATGGATGAACCCCGAAAACATTTTGCCGAGTGAAAGAAGCCGGGCACAGGCGCCCACATGTAGTACGATTCCATTTATATGACATGTCCAGAATAGGCAAGCCCGTGGAGACGGAGAGCAGACTGGTGGTCGTCAGAGGCTGGAGGGGTGACTGCTTCACGGGTGCGGGCTGATGATTTTGGGGGTGAGGAAAATGTTCTGAAGTTGCATAGTAGCCATGCGCAACACTGGTTATACTAAAACCTACCAAATTGTATACTTTAAAAGGGTGAATTTTATGATATGTGAGTTTTATCTCAATTTTTAAAAGGGAAAAAAGATTTATTTTGGGGCCGTGCCACACTGGCTTCCAGTCAGCCCTGTGGGCAGCGCGCGTCCCGGCCTCCCCTCGAGCTGCCCCCTCACCAGATGGAGTAGCTATGGCAGAAGTCCAGCGCCGACACTATCTGGCGGAAGAACTTCCGGGCCTCCTTGGGTGTCAGTCTCCCCTTCTTTACCAGGTAGTCAAACAGCTCACCTCCGGAGACGTGCTCCAGAACCAGGTACCTGGGGGACGTGGAGGGGGCAGAGGGCTGGAAGGGGCATGTGGAGGACCAAAGAGCCTGGTCTCTCTCTTTCAAAAGCCCCCAGACCCCAGCACAACACCTCAATCCCACTGGCCCCTGGAAGCCGAGTATCCCAATTCCCATGCATCCCTGGGAGGTAGAGACTCCAGTTCCCATGAGTCCCTGGGAAGAGGAGACTCCAGTTCCCATGAGTCCCTGGGAGGTGGAGACTCCAGTTCCCATGAATCCCCGGGAGGAGGAGGAGACTCCAGTTCCCATGAGTCTCTGAGCAAACCAGACTCTAAGTCCCATCAGCCTCTGGGAACCCAAAACTCAATTCCCCCAAGCTCTGGGCAGCAGACTCCCATGGCAACTTTAGGAGAATCAATACTTGGACTCCTCGTTATTTCTGGAGCTAAGACAACTCTGTTAACGCCTGGAGGACAGAAACACCTCAATTCTCACAGGACCCTGGGAAATAAAGACACCTCTCCTCCCCCCACTTCCATTAGCTTCTGGAAAGCCAAGCCTCTCATCCCTATAAGCCTCAGAGATTAAAACAAAAACGAAAACAAAAACCCTCAAATTCTCATTAACTCCTGACAATAACAATCGCAGTGCACGCCCGTCTAAGTCAACGACTATGAGGTAAAAGACTACAAGTCCCATCAGCTCCTGAGCGGTTTAAAACTCCCAACTCCCATAAGCCTCTGGGACATAGACTCCTAATTCCCATCAGCCATCTGGATCCTTAATCCCATCAGACTCTGGGAGGCCACAACTCTGATTCTCATCAGGCCCCAGGAACAAAAGCTCAATTTCTAGGAGCTCTTGGAAAGCTGATAGTCCTCTGTGAAGCCCAAACTCCCACGGGCCCCCTATGCCTACCTAGATGGAGGAGTGGGAGCAATAGCCCCACCCTGCTGCCACACCTGGGGAAGCCTGAGGACTACAATTCCCATGAGCACTTGGGGCTGGGCCGCTTGCTGCCTGGGGAAACCCTCCCCAGCATCTGATGGGTACTGGAGTCAGTTCATCTGGGGACTATGTGCTGGGGGCGGGGGGTCTGTCCCCTCACCCGCTGCCCAGCCCAGTTGTCCTTTGGGTCACCAGAGTCCAGACAAAGACCTATTGTCTGTGCCCTGGGCAGCTGGACTCCACTCCCATCTTCCTGGGGGGTAATCAACTTGGAGATACGGTCGCGGAACTCCCAAGAAGGCCATTGTGGGGGTGTGTATCATATAACACCCAGAGTTATGTGGGAGGAGGGGGGGCTTAGGAAGAAGCAGGATTCACGGAGCCTCAGGCTTTGATAAGCCCCCTTTGCCTTGGCAAAGACGAGCAGGGCGGGGAGCTGCCCTTGGCAAGCTGGACCCGGGTGAGGACGTCTGGATTATCTAGTAGGGAGTGTTCCCAGCAGGGCCGTAGGGCAGGGGCCTGGGGCTGGGGCAGAAGGGCCAGGACGGACCTCTGTCCCCCACCAGGATGGCTGACGCTGGGTGGTCCTGTTGCTGGGACACACTTGGCCCTTAGTGCCAGGCCAGGTCAGGCCAGTCAGTGTGGGAACAAGGAGGACTGTGTGTGTGTTGTGGATGTGTGCGTGGGAGGGTGTTCTGTGCAGGACAGAAGGGGCTGACTGGCCCTGCAGGGGCTCCAGCCAGGAGAGCTTAGGTTTCTCCAGGCCCCTCCAGGCCTTGTTGCTAGAATGGTCCCACCCTAGGAACTTGGGGTGGGGGGTGCGTGGGGGGCTGGGTGTCTATAAATACCTACAAATATTTCTTGTTCTCGTAGACGTCGTGCAGCTTGAGGACGTGTGGGTGTTCAATGAGCTTCAGGATGGCGATCTCCCGCTCCACCTGGGGGTCGGTGGGGGACACAGGAATGGAGGTCAGCATGGCCTCCCTCCCTCCCCCGGCCCAACGGACGCCCTCCCCCAGCGCGCACGCACCTTCATCAGCACCGACTCGGACAGCTTCTCCCGGTTCACGATCTTGATGGCGACCTTCTGGCCCGTGATGCAGTGCACCCCGAGTTTAACCAGCCCTGGGGAAGCAGGACCGAAAATGAGGGGTGTGCTCCCAGAGCACTCTCCCAGCTCCTAAGGCCCCCTAACTCCTCCTCCTCCTTCCCCTGCTGGCTCGTTAACAGGGGCCTGAAGCACTCTGACCTGAGCTCTGAAGGCTCTCTTCTTCCTGTTGCCCGTAGACATGGACCTTCTGTTCTGTCCCTTCTTCCCCGCACCCCCTTAGGTAATCTCTACACCCACGTGGGGCTCGAACTCACAGCCCCAAGACCAAGAGTCGTGTGCTCCACCGACTGAGTGGGCCACATGCCCCTGTTCTGTCCCTTCTGATTGTCCGTCCCTCCCGGATTCTCTGTCCTTCTGGTGTGCCCCTTCAAGTCCATCTTTCCTCACCGTGTCTCCATAATGTTGTCTCCCGACTGCCGCCTTCAGCCTCGCTCTCCCTCTCAACCCATCACTTCCTTGAATGCTCTGCCCTTCAGTCTTCCAGAGACTCCATGTCTCCCGAGGAATGTTCTGTCACGTTTGCCTCCTTCCCAGACCATCCTCCTCCACCTCCTCCTAAACCCTGACTTTTTAATCCCCTTTTGGATCTGCTTTGAATAGTAGCTGTAGCCGGGAGCATGCGACCCCGAGAGTATGCCCGCTTGCCAAGGGTAAGCCCCAAAGCCACAGATCCCGGACTCTGGGCCCCCAGGCCCTCCTCCCTCAGACCCGGGTGTCCAGCCCCACGGCCCCTACCTCCCCCATAACTCAGGAATTCAGGTCAGTGACCTTCACACTCTTACCACGAGGATCTTGAGGTCTGAGCCTTTCCCCTTCCCTCGTGCCCTGGCCCCCAGGTTCATAAGGACCTTCATGAGGCCCACCCCTGGACCTCCTGCCTAGAGGACACAGGTGTGCAGCTCCCGCCTCACACCCACCACCCTCCACCTGGCAGGAAAGAGGCCACGGCTGGAGCCAGCGTTTAGCAGCAGCCAAGATGACCCCTGATTCCCCAGCCACTCCTGGGAGCTTGGACTCTCGGATCCCCCTTTCTACCTGTCCGTTCCTGTTCCCCACCCTGAGCCAGCACGCTGGAGGAGGGGGAGACTGCTGCAGACCCCAGCCCCTGAGCCTCCCCGCGGGTCGCCCCGGACAGCCTGCCAGGGGAGCCCGAGGCCCTCCTCAGCCAGAGAGCAGTGCAGAGGGAAGCGGCGGCCAGGGTGCACCCCCATCCCGCGGCACTGCAGCAAGGACCTCCGCTCCCAGCGCCGGCAGATGCCCTGCTGCAGGCCGGCCTCCCTTCCCCACCGAGGCCCTGGAGCCCCTCCAACTTCCAACCCCCTGTGGGGTGGGAGCCTTTGGGCCTCAGCACCTTCCCCCAGGAGTCCAAGCCCCCGGCCCCCTCCATCCTGGGGACCCGGCAGACTGGACCCCAAGTCCCTCCTCTGTGAGGGACCCCGGGGTCTGGGCGATCAGCCCCTGCCCTTTGAATACCCACGAGTCCCGCCCTCTGCCCCCCGGCTCTCCTGCCCCCACCCCAGGTGTCCCCTCCCCTGACTCACCTGTCTGTCCTTTGCCCAGCGTCTTCTCCAGCCGGTAGGGGCCCACATATTGGGCGTGCTGGGGTGGGTGTGGGTGTGGGTGCGGGAGGTGGTAGGCGGGGGAGCCCCCGCCCCCCTCCTTGGCCCCGGACGACATGGTGCCCTTGGTCCCGGTCCGACCGGCCCCCCGGCCGCCCCCCCTGCGGCA
>LNAC01000763.1:357376-375094 GCA_002007465.1 Ailurus styani
AGCGGGGGCAGGGGGCGGGCCTGGGCGCCGGAGGGATGGAGAGGAGGCGGGAGGGTGCAGGGAGGGATGGAGGGATGCAGGAGGAGAGACGATGGAGGAAAGGCGAGGGAGAGCGATGCCGCGCAGAGACCGCGGCCGAGATGGAGCTGCACAAAGGGAGAGGCAGTCCGACGCAGAGACGGGGACAAGAGGCAGCGGGCTAGGGAGATGGAGACAGCCAGGGACAGCGCGGGCGCGAGGCAGGGGACCCGGCGAGGTGGGCAGAGGCAGGAGAGCAGAGCGGGAGGGGGCGCAGGAGCGACAGAGACGGGGAGATGGCAGAGAGTCGCAGGAAGGGCCCCAGCTGCCGAGAGTCGGTCGCGGAGGCAGAGCGGAGGGAAAAAGAGGGCAAGAGCCAGCCGGAGAGATGGAGGGAGGTGCACAGACACGCAGGTGTGAAGGGGCAGGGGCGAGAAGGCGAGGCGGAGAGACACAGGTGAGCGGAAAGAGACAGGGCGGTGGGGGAGATGAATGGGGAAGAACAGAGAGACAGACAGGGAGGGGATGATGCGGAGGTGAGGGAGGCACAGGGAGAAGAAGAAGGACAGACGGAAGGACGGAGGATCAGAGAAAAGTGGGAGCGAGATGGGAAGGGGTCAGGGCAGGAAGAGCAGACAGGTGGAGGGAGAGAGATAGAGGCAGAGCTACGGCTGGGGGGACCTTAAAAGAACAGTGGTGCGCAAACAGGTGCAGGGCACATGGTAGACAACCTGGGGACAAAGAAAGAGGGTGACACGCAGAGCCAGGGAAAGAATTTGGGGGTTGCTGAACCGAGACTCAACTCTGTTTCCCCGGGCCTCCCAGCCTGCCCACTGGGCCTCCTTGTCCTGCTGGCATCAAGGGAATCCATTTCCGCCCACAGCCCATGGTGCGGGTTCTCAGATCATTTTGGTCCCACACCTCCCTATAGGATTCTCAATGCTCCTACAGAGAAACTTCCAGAACCCCCTCAGGTCCCTGTGTATTTTTTTAGACCTCTGAATATTCTCTGTGCCCAACATAGGGGTCTCCTCCATCTTCATGTGGGCTTCCATATAATTCTACATCCCCCCTATGGCACATCCATGGGTCTGTGCTCGGATAGATCACAGAATCCAGGACCCCCCTGCATGAGGTACCCGAAGGTGTTAGGCACCCCTATAATCCCCGAGTCCCCCAGAAAGTGGACCCAAGAGCTTCCAGTCTCCTAGTCAACCACCTTCATTCCATAAACCTTTACCGAGTGCCACATCTGAGCTGGCATTGTCCAAGTGGTGAGGGGACGGCAGCGAACCAGATCAACCGAGGTCCCTGCCCTGGGAGCTCTCACGGCGATGGATGAGGCTGGCGATAAGCAAGATAAGCAAAATATACCGTACGTTGGACAGCCGAGGCCAGTGCTAAAGAACAGATGAAAGCAGGGAGGGGGACAGGAATTATTCGTTGGGTGGAGTATGACTTTTGATACAGTGCCAAGAAAGAATTCTCCAGTGAGGGGACACTGAAGCAAAATGAGGGTCAGAGCTGTGTGGACAAAGTACCTTCCGTGCAGGGGATGGCAAGTGCAAAGGCCCTGTGGTGGGAGTGAGCCTGGCATGTTGTGGGACCATAGCAGGGCCTGTGTGGCCGGAGCGGAGTGAGTGAGCGGGAGAGAGAAAACAAAGTGAAGAGGTAGATCACAGAGGGCCTCAGAAGCCGGGTAACCGTGCGCCTGGTATTCTGCAATTATTAATGGGGTCTGCACTCTGAAGTATCTCGCTATACATGGAAAACTATGCTCAGCCTACTGAGAAGGTCATCGTAAGGACTATGGCTTTTGTAGGACACCTGGGGAGCTTTCACGTGGGCCACCATTACGTTATACGCATATTAACATACACAATGTTACACACAATTACATGTGACACACACGTATATGATATGATATTATGCATGGTAGCATGTGGTAAACAATGCAAATGGACTTGCACATAGGTGCACGTAGGTATGGAAGGCTGAACAACAATCCCCACAGACGCCCACATGCTAATCCCCAGAACTGGTGCACGTTATCACCTTATGTGGCAAAAGGGACTTTGCGGACATGACGGAATTGAAGATCTTGAGGTGGGAAGAGGATCCTGGCTATCTGGGTGGCCCTAAGTGTAATCACAAGGGCCCTTCTGAGGGGGCGGCGGGAGAGTCAGAGGAGGAGATGGGATGATGAAAGCAGGAGCCAGAGTGATGCAGCCACAATCCAAGGAGCGTGGGTGGCTTCTAGAAGCCAGGAGAGGCAGGAAGCAGATTCTCTCCCAGAGCTTCCAGAAGGAACACAGCCCCGCTCACACATTGCTTCTAACCCAGTAAGAACCGTTTTGGACTTCTGACCACCAGAACTGTAAGATAACAAATCGGCGTTGTTTAAAGCCTCCCAGTTTTTCATAATTTAAAGGCAGCGGGCGTCTGGGTGGCTCAGTGGGTTAAAGCCTCTGCCTTCGGCTCAGGTCATGATCTCAGGGTCCTGGGATCGAGGCCCGCATCGGGCTCCCTGCTCAGCGGGGAGCTGCTTCCTCCTCTCTCTCTGCCTGCCTCTGTGCCTACTTGTGATCTGATCTCTCTCTCTGTGTCAAATAAATAAATCAATAAAATCTTAAAAAAAAAATAAAGGCAGCAATAGAAAACTAATACAATAGGGTACCGGGGGTGGGGGTGGGAGCCCAGACCCCTGTCTGAGAGCCTTCTGGTCAGTGCTACAAACACCAGCACAGTGCACATGGCTTTTCTGTTGCCTTCCTATTTCTGCGCCAAGTATAACCTGGCACCTCCCCTCCCAGCGGTGGGCCCCACCTGAGGGTGACTACGGCCTTCTCCTGGCGGGGCGGGGCCCCAATGAAGACTAGAACCAGGTTTCTTTAAGCCTAGCTCAGGACAAACACCTCTACAGCCCAGGCACTTTCCCAGACCTGAACCCCAAAGGCCGAGCACAGAGTGGGTGAGCCTCGCAAAGCACCGCGCTGCGCCGGGGCATTTAGCTTCAGCTTTGGCCTTCCAGAATCCCCTCCCGTGCACTGGGCCGGACTCGGAGGATTCTGGGTGGAAATAGGTGTCTGCAGAGGGGCTGCAGCGGGAACCAGCTAGCCCCCTTTGACGACTGGGGAAACTGAGGCCAAGAGAGGGGTGAGCTGGGCCAACGGTGCTTACATCAGATACGGGAGGTGAGAACCCGGAGCTCCAGTAAAAGATGGGCTAGGGGTCCAGGTGGAGGGGAAGAGCCCCGACGGCGAGGGAGCCGCACAACCAGCAAAGAGAGGGTGGGGCCTAACGGGGAGCGGCCCGCTTACCAGCACGGGGCGGGGCTTAGGGGAGGGGCGGAGTTAAGCCGGGAGAGGCCGAAAGGCCTAGAACAGGGGCGGAGCCTGAGGTGGCAGGGAGGGGCGGGGACATGGGTGTGGGCGGGGCCCACCGAGGCGGAGCTAGACTTCGGGGGCGGGGCGTACGCCAAAGCGGAAGTGGAGCTTGCAGGGAGGTCGAAGGGGCGGAGCTAATAAGAAGCGGGCTCCGGATCGGGGGCGGAGCTTAGGCTGAGCGTGGGCGGGGGGGGCGGGGCCGGGCGCTGTTCCGCGCCAGGTTAGGGCTTCAGGGCGGGACATGCGGTCTCGGCCTCAGGTACTGCCCCAGGTTGGGAGGGTGCTCCGGCGACTTCCGGGCGGGACGGGCGCATTTCCGGGCAAGATGGCGGCGCCCACCAGAGTCAGGTGCGGGCGACTCTGTCTTTAGGAGCGGCGGCGACTCGAGGCCCGCGGAAGGTGAGGCCCGGGGAAGTGAGGTCCGCCCCGCTTTGGCTTCCCCTCTTTGGAGAGAAAGGAGGAGGTTTGTTGCTAAGACGGCCACGGGGAGGACTTGTTGCTATGGAGGCCGGGCAGCGGGGTTGCTAAGGGACGGGAACGCATTTAGTGGCGATGGGGGAGGGGGTTGCTAGGTGAAGTGGGTGTGGCCTGTTGCCAGGGGGGAAGGAGGCGCTTGCGGCTTTGGGGAAGGGTCCCTTTGGTATGGAGGAAGGAGAGGGGGCTGTGCTTTGGGGTCATGGGGGGGCTCGGAGCTCCCCTGAAACGTCACGTTCTCAGCAGACCCCCAGGAGTCGACCCGGCAGGACGCCAGCGCTACCCCGGCGGTGACCACCCCCTACCCCGCACGCATTTTCTTCCCTCCACAAACAGCCCATGGCGGACCAAGGCTCGGGGGGCCGCCGCCTCCCCCTGGCGCTGCCCTCAGCCTCCCAGGGCTGCTCGTCAGGGGGCGGCGGCTCCTCGGCGGGGAACTCGGGCCATCCTCCGCCCCCGCGAAACCTCCAAGGCCTGCTGCAGATGGCTATCTCGGCGGGCTCTCAGGAGCCAGACCCCCCTCCCGAACCCATGAGTGAGGAGGTAAGGGGGGCCCAGCAAGGTGGGCGGAGGGGTGCCCTGGGCAGGGGCGGAGTCCAGGGCTGAAGGCAGAGTAGTAGGCTGTCCTGGTGCTAGATGGGTTGTTGTCGACTGAAGGTCAGAGCTCCGAAGTGTCTGGGAGGGCAGATCCCCGCATCCCAGCGCCGCGGTGGAAAGGAGAGGGGAGGGTTCTCAGATCCAGCAGACCTGGTTTCAGCGGTATCCAGCTGTGTGACCTTGGGCATATCGCTTCATCTTTCTGGGCAGCATAGTCCTTTTTTTTTTTTTTTAAGATTCTATTTATTTATTTGAGATAGAGTGTGCACAAGCAGTGGGAAAGGGCAGAAGGAGAGGGAGAAGCAGACACCCCGCTGAGCAGGGAGCCGCAAGTGGGGCTTCATCCAAGGACCCCGGGATCATGACCTGAGCCAAAGGCAGACGCTTAACCAACTGAGCCACCCATGCGCCCCTGAGCAGGGTCTTTATTTGCAAGCTGATAATAATAATATTATACTTGGTGGGGTATTTCTGAGGATCCACACAGTGCTGGGTACAGAGGTAGGGCCCCTGCAGGCAGCAGGCTGTTCACATGAAGACTTAGGTGTGACTTCAGGCTTTATAGATGGTCAACTGTGTGACCTTGGCATGTAGCAACCTTTCTGGGCCTCAGTTTTTTCCATCTTTGAAGTGGGGATGACAATAACACCCAGAGGGTTGTCTTGGAGATGAGTAGCAATATCTGTCTTACGTGATGTTTAGTTTGTGACAGTGTTTACTGTGTATAAAACGTCGTGCTAACCCAGTGACAGCCATGAGGTCACTGAACCTTTAGGACAATGAGGTAGGAACAGTCACAGAAAGGTTAACATCTTGCCTAAATCATTCCAGGACTGTGACTACAGACCCTGCATATGAGCACTAACGGGGCCAGTAGAAAAAGAAAACTCAGTGGCCAGCTCTCAGCTGTCACCTTACTTGACTTAATAGGCAGCATTTGGTTACTGGTCCCTCCTTGATCTTTTTCTTCATTAGGTTTCTAGAACAACACAGTGTCCTGGTTTTCATCCGCACTCACTGGCAGTTCCCCATTCCCCAACCTTTGAGTGATGGCACACACCAGGGCCCTTCTCTTCCCTACCTCTGCTCACTTCCTTTGTGATCTCATATCATGTTGAGACTTTACGCTGACGACTCTCAAGTTTATATCTCTAGGCCAGTAGTTTTGATTTGATTCCCTTGGGGATATATGGCAACACATGGGGACATGTTTCGTTGTCCCACTCGGGGTTGGGGGGTGGGCTTCTGGCATCTGGTGGGTAGAGACCAGGGATGCTGCTTAGCATCTTACATGCTCTGGACATCAGCATCTCCCCCGTACCTCCTCCCCCATGCCCCCCCCGCCAACTCTTCAACTCAGAGTGTCAGTAGAGAGCCAGGGTTGAGAAAGCCAGGTCTAGGCTGAGCTTCAGGCGGCCTACTCAGTATTTTATCTTGGGTGCGTAATACATGCCTCAAACTTAACACGGAGCCAGTCACTCTGTAAATCTATTACCTAGGAAATTGTCAGTGGGAAGGACTCAGTAGGTATCTGTTGATTGAAGGAATAGGGACCTCTCAGATGTTGGGTGTTATAAGGAACAAGTGTTATTCATGAGTTGATTACTGGCAGAGGTTTGCTTCTTGCCTCCACCTCCTGCCCTGTCTTATACACCAGAGGCGGCAGTGGCTGCAGGAGGCTATGTCAGCTGCCTTCCGGGGCCAGCGGGAGGAAGTCGAGCAGATGAAGAACTGCCTTCGAGTGCTGTCCCAGCCTACACCCTCCCTGGCTGCCGAGGCTGAGCTGGCCGCCGACCAGCAGGAGCGAGAGGGGGCCCTGGAGCTGCTGGCTGACCTGTGTGAAAACATGGACAATGCAGCAGGTACACCCAGGCCCGCCTGCGGCTGCTCCTTGGTCTCCCTCTGTCTCTTCCCTCCTCCTTAGCCCCACATCCTGCTGTGGCTTGGCTCTTGACCTTTCTCTCGGGGACCACACCACACCATTGACCTCTTACCCACCCTCCCAGCCTCTCCCTCTCTAGCCTGGCTCCAGCTCAGGCCTCAGAAGAGACTGCCCTGTCTTCATGCTTGGTCCCCTTGCCATCAGGAGGGGACCTTCTCTCACGCCACCCACCTGACAGCAGGTCTACCTCCCTGATGTTCTCCAGAACTGGTCATTTCTCCCTAGTCTCTTGGGAGTGTCCTGTCACTCCCTAGAATATGAGTGAGGAGGTGGTCCTGGGCGGCATGGTCACTGAAGGCATCCCCAGGGGCTGCCAACTGATCAGAAGTGGTTGAGCGGGTTATGAGATCAGCTCTGGAAAAGGCATTCCGGGCAGAGGGAGTGGCCAGTGCAAAGGCCCTGAGGTGGGAACCTGCCTGGTGTGTGCGGGAACAGCAGTGAGGCCAGCGAGGCAGAGCGCAGTGAGTGAGGGGCTAGCGGTAGGAGGTGCCGCTGGGTGTGCAGGGCCTTGCAGGCTGAAGTAGGCGCCGTGGGTTTTGTTGTGCCAAAGAGCTGATAGAAGGACGGCGTTCCCCTTTCCTTTGGAGGGGCGCGCTGTAGCCGTCGAGGGTGTAGATGTGTCTTCCCTGGTTCCCTGGATGTTTCCTGTAAGTGGAATTGTAGGCTGTGTGAGCTCTCGGGACTGGCTTCTCTGAGTGTGACGTTTTCGAGGTCTCCCGCCTTGTAGGCTGTGTGGGAGCTTTATTCCTTCGTGTGGCTAATACTCCACAGGTTTCTGTGTTCTCGTGGATGGGCGTTTGGGTCCTTTCCCCTGTGCTTATAGAGAATAATGCTGCTGTGAGCTTTGGTCCCTGCTTTCTGGGATTTGGGATATTTCCGTCGCAGTGGACCTGTGATAACTCTGTGTCTAACTTTTAGAGGAACTGCCAAGCTCACTGGTATCACTTTTTTTGTTTGGTTGGTTGGTTGTTGTTTGTTTTGTTTTGTTTTGTTTTGTTTTGTTTTGTTTTCACAAAAACCGGTGGTGGGCCATAGTTTGCTGAGGCCTGGTCTAGGGGAAATTCTGATTGTCACAACGACTGGGGGGCAGTACTGGCATCTAGTGGGCTGGAGTCTGGGAACCTAACCCCCAAGTGCTGGCGATTTTGAGACGCGCTGGCTTTGGAGGGAACCCCTGGTTGGGTGCTTGACGGGGCCCGCACTTGAGGCGGGCTCCCCGGGGAACCAGCCTGCCCCCTCCTGCCTCACCTGCTGTATTCGTGTGTGAGCGCTGCTGTAGCCTCGGGGGCTGAAGCAGAAGCGCATTTTCTTAGGGTTCTGGAGGCCGGAAGTCTGAGGCCAGGTGTGGGCAGGGCTGGTTTCTCCGGGGCGTTCTCTCCTTGCTTTGCAGACAGCCGCCCTCTCCCTGTGTCCTCCTGTGGTCTTCCCCGTGTGCCTGTCTGTCCTCGTGTCCTCTTAGAAGGCCACCAGTCTCAGCACCAGGATCAGCACCTACCCCGAGGACCTCACTTTACCGGGATGATCTCTTAAAAGGCCCTGTCTTCCAATACCATCGGCCTCCTGAGGCACTTAGGGGTTGGGGCTTCAACATACGAATTTGGGGTGGGGGGCTGCAGAGCTTAGCCCATACTAGCTGGACTCTTCGTGGCCCCTCTCTGTGCACAGACTTCTGCCAGCTGTCAGGCATGCACCTGCTGGTGGGCCGGTACCTGGAGGCGGGGCCCGCGGGGCTGCGGTGGCGGGCGGCGCAGCTCATCGGCACCTGCAGCCAGAACGTGGCGGCCATCCAGGAGCAGGTGCTGGGCCTGGGCGCCCTGCGCAAGTTGCTGCGGCTGCTTGACCGGGACGCCTGCGATCTGGTGCGCGTGAAGGCCCTCTTCGCCATCTCCTGTGAGTGTCTGGGCAGCCGGGCAGGGAGGGAGGTGGGCCGTACTGGTGCGTTGATGCCCGCTGCCAGTGAAGGCTGTGTGCTGGGCGTTGGGGACAGGGTGGAGAGCCTGCCAGCCCCTCGCTAGTCATGCAGCCAGATCCCGGGGACGCGGGAGCGCCGCTCAGCTCAAGTGCTTCCTGCACATCGGGGTCCTCGGCCTCTGCACTGTGGACACTCCCCGTGGTGAGGAGGGGCCCGGCCTGTGTGAGGTGGGGTGTTGAGCGGCACCCGGCCTCCACCCATTACAGAGACCAGTGGCTGTCACTCATGCCGCCTCCTGGGGAGCAGGTGCCGGGATGGGGATCATGCCAGCGCCTGTGGGGCCCCCTCTCTGTGCCAGGCCCCACGCCAGGCCCTGTGTGTGTGTTACCTTGTGGAGTGCATGCACACAGCCTCTGAGGTAGGGAGACCGGATCCACGTGGCAGAGGGACCAGGTCAGGTCGCCTAGATGAGAGCCCAGGCACCCTGCCGAGTCCTGCAGACCTGGGGTTTGAGCCCAGGCAACGTTCTTCACCCCGAGCTGGGCCCCCTTCTGCGTGTGTGCCGGGCTGGGGGCCCCCACTGGACTGTTTCCCTCTTAAATCAGCTTTACGGAGCTAGAATTCACAGGCCATGCAGTTCATCCTTTGAAAGTGTACAATTTGGCACATTCACTAGGCTGTGATCACTAACTCCAGGACATTCCCATCCCTCCCAAAACATCTGAATGCCCGTTAGCAGTCCCTCCTCACCCCTCCCTCCCGCCCTCGGCAGCCGCCGGTCTGCTTCTCGTCTCCGTGGATCTGGCTGCTCTGGACGGGACCGCCACGTGGCCTTTTGCGTCTGGCTTCTTTCACTGAGCTTCATGTTTTCTGGGTTCGTCTGCGTTAACAGCCTGCACCGATGCCTCATGCCTTTTTATGGCTGAATAATAGATCGTTTCTGAAGGGGCCACGTTTTGTTGATCCGTTCATCAGTTGCTCAGTGGGGTGGGAGGCGGTTTCTACCTCCAGCTGGATGGCAGTGCTGCTGTGAACCATGTGGACCTGTGTTTTCCTTTCTCCTGGGTGTGCACCCCTGGGGTTGGAATTGCTGGGCCCTACGGCAGCCCCGTGGTTCTCTGTTTGAATTTGGAGGAGAACCCGTTTCTTCCACTTCCAACATTTGCTTTTTTGTTTGTTTGTTTTTTAAAGATTTTATTTATTTATTTGACAGAGAGAGATCACAAGTAGGCAGCGAGGCAGGCAGAGAGAGGGGAGGAAGCAAGGCTCCCTGCCGAGCAGGGAGCCCGATGCAAGCCTCGATCCCAGGACCCTGAGATCATGACCTGAGCGGAAGGCAGAGGCTTTAACCCACTGAGCCACCCAGGCGCCCTGCTTTTTTTGTTGTTGTTGCTGTTTTTTTGTTTTTGTTTTAAAGATTTTACTTATTTATTGGACACAGAGGGAACAGAAGCAGGGAGAGGGAGAAGCAGGCTCCCTGCTGAGCAGAAAGCCTGATGCAGGCACGATCCCAGGACCCTGGGATCACGACCTGAGCCGAAGGCAGATGCTTAACGACTGAGCCACCCAGGCTCCCCCCCCCCCAACATTTGTGACACCGAATGTGTGTGGGGCTCCCAGACGACCAGTTTTCCAAGTCTCCCGACACCAGCTGGGAGTTCCCCAGTCCCGTTCTGTTCCATCCTGACACTCACTCCCGGGTGTTGGCACATCTCCGCAGGTGAAGGGCTCAGTTCTATGAGACGGCCCCTGCTTCAGACACCCCTCGGAAGTTTGGGCCTTCTGGGGGCACCTGGCTGGCCGAGTCCCTAGACAATGCAGCTCTTGATCTTGGGGTCATGAGTTTGAGCCCCACGTTGGGTGTAGTTTAACTTAAAAAAAAAAGTTTGGGTTTCTTGTACTTCTTAGTTCCTGGCTGTATATTGGGTATTCCTGGGACCCTCTCCTCAGGTTCGATAATTTGGTAGAATAGCTCACAGAACCCAGGGAAGTACCCGTGTTTAGTGGCTTATTACAAAGGCTACAGATGAGTAGCCAGACGAAGATGGGCACCAGACGAGGTCCACGAGGGTCCCGAACGTGGGAGCTTCTGTCTGAGAGGTCGGGGCACGCGCATGTGTTCACTAACCCAGAAGCTCTCCGAACCCCACCATTTAGGGATTTTAGTGGGGGCTTTCTCATGGAGGCCTGACGGATCATTAATTCCACTCCTGTCCCTCTCCTCTCTCTGGAGGTTGGGTGGTGGGGCTGGAAGTTCCAAGTTTCTAATCCTGGCTTGGTATTTCTGGTAAGTAAACCCCATCCAGGAGTCCACCCAGAGTCCCCTCACTGGACTGAAAGATCCCATCATCCAGGAAATTCCATGGGTTTTAAGAGCTTGGTGTCAGGAAGGGAGGCAAAGACCAAATATGTGGTGGCCTTGGGAAAAGAACAGAGAGGCTGGAAAGGAATTCTGGCCAGAGTGAAAGAAAGACTCCCGAAGCGGGGGGTGTCTGGAAAGTCACATCCAAAACTCGGGAGACACATGACAGACAGAGCTTGGGTGGCTCAGCCACAAAGGATAGGCAGAGAGATTCAGTTCCTCAGAGGTACCGAGAGCCAGAGCGGGATGCGGGAGGGTTGGGACAGACTTCCTTTCTAATAGTTGACGTTAATTACATCTCAATAAAAATGTACTTAGAAGTGAATGCTTATGAAGCGCAGGCCGGTTGAAGTGGATAGTGAGGGTGGGGGGGATGATTTTGCTGGGGGTGGTGACCGTGACCTTGAGGCCCCTCCCTCTCCCTCCCCTCCCTCCAGGCCTGGTCCGGGAGCAGGAGGCTGGGCTGCTGCAGTTCCTTCGCCTGGACGGCTTCTCCGTCTTGATGCGGGCCATGCAGCAGCAGGTGCAAAAGCTCAAGGTCAAGTCCGCGTTCCTGCTGCAGAACCTGCTGGTGGGCCACCCCGAACACAAAGGTGGGGCGGCCAGGGCAGGGGGCCCAGGGACAATCCCCCAGGGAGGGCGGGGGAAGGGGAATGCCTGCGGGAGGGCTGTGGACTGCCCCTCTGACCCCCAAGACCCTTCCCCCAGGGACCCTGTGCTCCATGGGGATGGTCCAGCAGCTGGTGGCCCTGATCCGGACAGAACACAGCCCCTTCCATGAGCATGTGCTTGGAGCCCTGTGCAGGTATGCTGGGGCCTCCGTGAGGACAAGGCCCGGGGCCAGCGCTCCCACCTCCGCCTGACACCAGCGGGCTCTAGCCCCGCAGCCTCCTCCCCTCTAGGATTCAGGACTTTGGGCCTTTCCCGTGAAGGGGGCAGGAATCGTTCTGCTGGCCCTCCCTGAGCATTTGTTCCTCACGTGTTGGGGGCTGACCCAGCAGCCCGGGAGGAAGGGGACAGTCTCTCTGACCCCAGTCCCACTGCACGCGGGACCCGCCGATGAGCGTCTGGAAAAGATGGCAGAACGAAGCAGCCGCTCGAGCCGGTGGCCGCTCCGGCGTGCGGAGTGGGCTCCAGGCCAGGCTTTGTGCTGGGCGCCTTGTGTGCAGGTCTCCTCGTAGGCCCTGGGGTGGGTTGGGGACGGCGTGAGGCCTGATTGCAGACAGGGAAACAAGCCCGGTGCGGGGAACCGTCTCGCCCCCGGCTGCTAGGGGAGCAGGGCAGCCCCGTGCAGAGGGCGGTCCCAAGGATGGCTCTCCTGTGCCCGCAGCCTGGTGACAGACTTCCCCCAGGGCGTGCGGGAGTGCCGGGAGCCCCAGCTGGGCCTAGAGGAGCTGCTCCGCCACCGCTGCCAGCTGCTGCAGCAGCGCGAGGAGTACCAGGTAGGGCGGCACCCCGCGCGCCGTGCGTCTGCCTCCTGCCCCCTTGCTCGCATGTTTCCCCCGCCGACCGTCCAGCAGGTGCTCGCTGTCCCTGCCCCGGGCCTCGGGCTGCGCGAGTGCCACGGGCCGCAGGAGGACAAGGAGCTTGGAGTGTTTGAAGGGTTAATGGAGTCAATTATTTTCTAAACTGTATAAGCATTTACAGGTATTTAATAATTTGATAAATAAGTCCACGATGAAAGTTAAACAGGAAATATTTAAGTAGCTAATGGGTAACATAAAAAACTCAGACGTCTAATTAGATTAAATAAGTGACAAGTGACAAATGGCGGGTTAGCTATTTAGATAGGTCAGTAACAGGTAAGTGATAACTCAGGTCATTAGATCAGCAGTAACGAATCCATGTTGAAGAGTGACGGGTTGAACGTTCACGTCCTTGTCGAGTTGTCCGGACGATGAAGTGTGGGTGAGCTGGCTGATGATGAGGTCCCTCCCAGCTGTTGGGTTCAGCAAGCGTGTCCCGTCCCGGGACACCTGTCCATCCCTCCGTGCCACTGTCGAGTGTTTCCAGAGAGCTGCGGGGAGCGAGGAGTAGCGACGACCAGGAGGGGCACGCTGCCCACCCCCAGGTGCTCGCCTGACCCCGTCACGCAGACACGTGGAAATACGCGCGCATGGGTTGTGGGGTCCTCGGGGGCCCCAAGCTGGCTGGGGCCGGCGTGTTAGCTGGGGAGCGTGTCGGCTGCTGCTCACCGTGCCGACACACCTGTTCCCGGAGCTGCTGGCGTGCCAGACCCCGGGCGGGACCCACCTGGGGAGGGAGGCCTCGTGCGAACTGACCAACACGCCTTTTTTCCTTCCAAAAAAATCTTTCGCAACTTTGTTGGGGTATAACTGTCATATAATAAGCTGCACTTACTGGAAGTGTGCCACGTGAGAAATTGACACGTGGACACGCCCGCGGAAGCCTCATCCTTGCATCCCTCTGCTCGCCAGGGGCGGTGCGTGCGGGCACTGGGTCCTGCGCGGGGCGCCGGGGATTTGGAGAGGAGCCACGGGGTCCAGCTTGGATCCTCACGGGGCCTGAGGTGGGGTAAGCATGTAGACAAACACCCAGAAGTACGGATTTGCAAGTACACACCTCCTGTGTGTACGTGTGGTCCGCGCGGTGTTTGTATAGTCAGCGTTCTGTTAGGAATAGTGTGACGGCAGGAGGTTAGACTGGTGGTGAGGGAAGGGCCTGCGAGGGGACAGAGACGGCCGGGCGGTGCTGTTTTCCGAGTGGTGTGCGTTGGCTTCCGACAGCTGCCCTGACGCTCCCGCAGGCGGGCTGCTCAGCACAGAAACGCCTTGTCTCACCGTCCTGGGGACAGGAGCCTGAAGGCAAGGTGTTGGCAGGGGCGCGGCGCGCTCCCTCGAAGGCTCTGGGGAAGGATCCTTCCTCTTGCAACTGCTGGCAGTTGCTGGCAACTCTTGGCATTCCTTGGGTTATCCGTACGCCACTCCGTGTCTCTTCACGTGGGCTTCTTTCCTGTGTGTCTGTGTCTTGGAACTCTTCCTAGATGCTTAAATAGAGATCTGCTTTAATTTCTTTCTTTCTTTTTTTTAAGATTTTATTTATTCACTTGAGAGAGAAGGAGAGCATGAGCAGGCGTTGGGGCGGAAGGACAGGGATAAGCGACACAGGGCTTGATCCCGTGACCAGGATCGTGACCAGAACTGAAGGCTGAAAGCAGACACTTAACCCACTGAGCCACCAAGGCGCCCCAAGGTCTGCTTTAATTTCAGCATAATTGAATAACGCAATTGGCTTGGTATTCTGTAAGGTGATTCTGTCATGACTTAGATAGTCCTCGTTTGTATTTTTGTAGGTAAATTTAAGAGTTAAATTTCATGAACGCTTTCTTGTGAAAAGGGCCTGTGGTCATGTGGTTCAAAATTCAACAGTGAAAAGTCTTTCTGCTGCCCCTGTCCCTAACCACCCAGTACCTCCCCCAGTTCCGTGTGTGGCCTTCCTAAGATAGTCTGGGACACGAGTAAATGCGCCTATAAATTCTTCTCCTCTTTCCTCTTTCCCTTTTGTGCAAAATCTACCTGTCCCGACCACTTTTCTGCTCCTTGCCTCGTTCCCTTTCACAACATCTCAGGGAAGAGTGCAAAGGAGTGTGTCGTGTTTTGGTGGTCACGGCTTTTTCCTGTTTCTTTTTATAACTGCAAGGTAGGTCCTTCTTTCGTGTCGTGACCCCTCTTGATGGACACGCTGGTTGCTGCTACCAACTTTGCTAAAAGAATCACCCTTTGCCTGTGTTTCTTTATTTGCGTATGTCTGTGGAGCAATTGCCAGAAAAGGAAAAGCTGGGTTAAGGTAGTTTAAAGGTGAAGTTACAGAGTTAGGGGCCATTTTTGCTAGCTTTGGCCGAGTTGCTCTTTATAAAGGTTGAACCAGTTGTTACTCCAGCCATGAGCGTGCCCAAGGGGACCTCAAGCCATTTGCCTTCTTTTTTCAAGCTGATCGGTGAAAAGTAGTGTTCTAGTCCGGTTTACATTTGCGTTTCTCCTGTGAGTAAAGTTGGATGGCTTTCCTTTCTTGTGAACTGTTCATTCGTACCTGTGTCCATTTGTCTACTGGGTGGTGGCTTTTGCAGTTGAGTTATTAAAGCTCTTGAGCTACTGAATATGTTAGCCCTTCCTGATGAGTTGCAAATTTTTCACTCCACTTGGTTGTTTTTTCTTTCATTTTTGTTTCTGGCATCTTTTTTGTCATGCAGATGCCTTTTATGTTCATGCGGTCCGACCTCTGAGTGTTTCTTTCTTGGTTTCTGGGGTTTGTACCCCTGGAAGGGGTTTAATTTTAAGTGGGGACTAGTAGGGGTCAGTCATACCCAGTAGTTAGGAGGAGCCCAAGGGGGCTGAGGTAAGGACAGACCAGTGGGGCGACCTCTCTCCCCGTTCTAGTTCAGTTACCCAGGCGCAGGTGAGGAGAGAGACAGTGAGCCGTGGACCTCCGCTGAAGCCAGAGAACCCTGGGAGGCTTCTGGGGAGGGAAGAGACGCCATCTCCGGGCGCAGGGCGTGCTGGCAGCTGGGGCCCGCTGCGCACTCAGGGCTCCCACTCTTCCCCCACCCCCATACAGGAGGAGCTCGAGTTCTGTGAAAAGCTGCTACAGACCTGTTTCTCCAGCCCGACGGATGACAGCATGGATCGGTGAAACCCAGCGGCTTATCACCCCCTCTCCGTGGGAAGCCCAGGCGTCGTGCCTCCCAAGGGAGAGCAGGGCCTTGTTGGTGCGTGGCCAGGGCGTGCCAGCCCGTCTCTGCTCAGCCCCCGGAAGGGGCGCTGGGGAAGGCGCGGGGTCCCTGGACCGCGGCCCTCAATGCGTTCCCCCTTCTGTGTTCCACACTGTTCTTCTAATAAAGGTGTCTCTCCTCCAGCTCGTTTGCTGCGGCCTCCGTCAGCTCTCCTGGAGGGGCCCTGGGCGGGAGGGGCACGCTCTGAGGGGACCCCGGCAGCGGGGGCCTGGACATACATGTGCTGCTCTCTGCAACCCAGACCCATCGCCTCTCACCTTCTCAGCGTCTTTTGACAGGGAGGGGGCACACCCGTGGTTCTTGTCGGCTTGTCTCTGCTCCATGGGGAGAACCCTGCCCTTGGCACCCAGGCCACCTGCCTGGAGGCGGAAGCCATGTTGTTGCCCCGCATCCCACGCAGAGGCCCATCACGTGACTTCAGCCAGTTAGAGCACCCCTGGGCTTCTGCGCCCCGATGCTGGGAGAAGGCAGGACCAGGTGCACCCGGGGCTCTGGGTCCCTGGGGCTTGGGCATGGGCCTCTTTCCGACTGCAAAGCACCTAGCCCTCCGGGTTTCTCAGAGATGGGGGGAGGCATCTCCTTTCTTAAATTCCTCATCAATTTAGTTCAAAGAGGTTTCATCATTTGCAGCCAAGCCTCTTGGCCAGTGCCGTTTTTCAGATGAGGAATCCGAGCCCAGGGTGGTTGAACTGTGGGCAAAAGTTGACAAAGCCAGATTTCAGACAAAGCAGTGCTCCTCCCATATTCTGGGTTCCTAGCTCCATTTGATATAGACGAATTCCTCTCATTGGAGTTTACTTGTACTCCTGGGATTTGGGAGGGAACGATGATTTTCCCCTTTCTTCCCAAATTCAGGATTAATTGAAAGGTAGCTACAGGATTCCAGAATTGGAGATCAGTATCCCTTTCATTACTATTAGCGCTGATCAGAGGAGGTGGCTTTAGTCTTGCTTCTAATGCTAATGCCCAGCATTAGACATGCTGGCCGTCTGGTCACAGGCAGCACTGGACAAGCACAGGCCAGACACTGGGCAGGCTGGCTCTGAGAGGGAGAGCTGCAGGAAGCCACAATGCCCATCCCATCTGGCAGATTGTTCCTCAGCCCCTGGGAGGGGTGGAGAGGCCAGGAGAAAGACATTAAGCAGTTGAAGTTCCTCTGTGTGATGTGAACGTTGGGGAGTGGGTGTTCCGACCACACACTTTAAGAAGCCCCTGCCAATTTTTTTTTTCCTTCAAGATTTATTTATTTGAGAGTGTGTGCGCATGCAAGCAGGGGCGGGGCAGAAGGAGAGGTGGGGAGAGACTCTCAAGCTGACTCCCCGCTGAGCTCCATGTGGGGCTTGATCCCACAACCCTGGGATCATGACCTGAGCTGAAACCAAGAGTCCCACACTTAACTGACTAAGCCACCCAGGTGCCCCGCCCCTGCCAACTCTAATACACCAACCGTGTGGTCAACCTGGGAGTCTTGATAGGGTGGAGACAGAGATTTCAGTCCTTAAAGCTCCTGCAGCTCCCAACTTCTCCCCGACGGACCGTGTCAACCTCTCAGGTTTCGCTGGGTGGTTGAATATGGCTACCCCTGTCCCTCAGTTCCCAAGCTTAGGTGTTAAAATGATATGGCAGCTGTGCAATCATACTGGGGAGGAAAGCAAGCGAAATGCCCAGTAAAATACAAAAGAACGTGACGGAACAGAAGGAAATGCCCCACAATTGCTTCAAGCTGAGTAACAAATACGAACCTGGGTCCATATTAAAACAAAACCTCAAAGATGAGAACGTAAGTTTGGCAAAACTAAGGAGACAGAGGACTGCGGTGGATTTTTCAGGAAATATGTGCTCCCTCCCATTCCACCTCCATGAGAACAGTAAACTCTCCCACTCCATGGGGTGTGGAGTGTCAACGCCTGCCCCACGACTCGGGGCTTGATCATGGGACATGCTGTGACCAACGGAGAGTAGCAGATGGGAGGCAACCAGATGGGCTTGACCTCCGCGGCTTCTGCCTTTCCTTATGAGATGGCGGCCTAGGTGGCCTGTGGTGCCAGAATATGAGAGACATGGGGAGCAGAGCCAGCCTTGCCACCCTTTACGAAGGCAGCTCCAAGTGAGCCTGACGTAGGCCGCCCAGGTGGTGACTGTCACACAGCAGCAGGTAGCTGACACAAGGACCAAAAAACGTCCCATGCCACCAATACACTGGAAACAGCAAGGCCCAGAAGAGACAGGTGACAATCAGCGGACACAGGTGGAAATGACAAAGATTTTTTTTTTTTT